>JAUPFR010000001.1:21509982-21867482 GCA_036925125.1 Oreortyx pictus
ACAAATCGGATTTAAGAAAAGTTCAAATGGAACCTAGTTATGGATTGCTATGAAAAAAATCCTGCACATTTTAAGGACAAAAATGGTTAGGTTTTTAAATATTATTTCTGATACATCACTTATCTGTGTATTTCAAGTTTTTAGCAACAATTTTGAGCCCTTTCACTCAGGCATGAAATACCTGTTTAATAAAATGAGTAAAAGCATGAATAAAAACTTGCCTCTTATTTCAAAGCATAAATGAACAAAAAATTGTGCCTTATACTTTATAGATAAAAGATGATTAAAGATGTTAAATGATTTTAAAGACAGCGGTCAGATGACATATGTCATTCCTATGTTAACAGCAGGGAAATCCCAGCTTAGACGCTAACTGCAGTGCTTCCATGAATTAAAACTGTGAGATAGAGCCTTAGATATAGAAATTTAGACTGGGTCTTAGCATGATTTGTTTAAGATTTAATATCCAATTTTGTGACAATTTCTCTCCTTTCACTGCAGTGACATTTTCCCTTGATATTTGAGGAATAGGAGCAGAAGAAAAAAAAAAAGGAAAAAGAATAAAGAAAATGGGTATTTTGACGGCAGAGAGAGAAATGCTGAAGTAATAGAAAGACTCTGTCATACAGAATTTTAAATACTAAAAGAGTTCATACAGAGCACAGATACCAATATGAAAAGTATTTGAACAACATCAGGTACATATATTTCTGTCTGCTGGGTTCAGCTGTTATAACTGTAACATAATATAGCGGGGAGTACATCCATCAAGTCTAAAATAGATGTGGATACTAGTATGCACCACAGCAACCTGTCTCCTAATAAAGACAGGCTGACAAGAGTTTACTTGGATATCTGCGCTAGTGGGCACATGATCAAGGTCAAACTTCTACTCCAGATGTCAGCCGAACTCAATTTTTTCCCCACTATAAGATGAGCTGACCACTTTCAGGGCAAGACACAAGATATTTTTTTGTTATGCTTCATATCCCCTCCATATTACTTCACATCTTGTAGATACTCTGCCAATAGGAAAGAAAACCAGGGGAGTATCAACTAGGACAAACAAGGGAAATAAATAGAGTCTTATGGAAAGAAAGCAGATTGTAGCGCAGATCATCTGTTCAGACTGCGTCAGTAGTGAAGACATGCTCATTTAACAGCAGGTACTGCTGTAGATGGCTTAAAGACATTGAAAATATTATATCCAACTCAAATCTCAGTGCAGTCATTTGATTTTATTTTGCTGAAAACAATATTTTATGTGATATTTTTACAGAAGCATGAATACAATATCTGTATAGTTATTTCCACGAGATTAAAGACATTCTACAAGATATAATAGGACATATAAAAACATATATAAGCTATCGGTCTCAGAAATTATATTCACTTACACAGTTTGCTCTTAAAATGTTATGGATTCATAGCTATCAGCATACTGCAAATAATGTTATTTACCATCTTTCCTAGATCCCATAAATCCTATACATGTTTCACATGACAATTTTTGAATACTCGATAGACCAGGTTTCCAATTGACTGGCAAAGGCGTCTGAATAGAAAATACTCATAAATTGCCACTCTGCTAGTGAGAAGAACTGTTTGTACCAAGAAAATTATTGACTGTAGTAGATTTGTTTTCTGTTGGTAAAACAAATCAGAGCTGCAGTCAACAGTGACTGAAAGGACTGCTTTTACATGCATATTTATACGTCTAAGCATATGCATATAGTCACATTGGTGATGGATTTTTCACAGAAGGACCTTCAATGAACAATTATATCATGATTCCTCTTTGCACTATATCCCAAGTCATTTGGAAACTGCTGCACTGGTCTATGCCTCTTCGGTTATTTCAGTGCCAAGAACTAGTTTGAGGGTGGCCAAGCAGATCCCTGCGATACTTTTATTGGGTTTCTGTTGGTGTAGAGGGTCCTCTGGCCGAAAAATCATACAGACAAGATTGCATAGGAGAACTTTTTTTCTATTTTCTTTATACATTATGTAAAAAAACCTGAATGTAGATAAATTTATATTAATATCTCCACCTAACTCAACTACAAATCAGGACATAATTCCCTAGAGGAAATATCTTAACGTAAATATTTATAAGTTTCTTCAAACTCATAGTCTGCAAAGAATTTCTATAACATGTGATTTTGATGAAGCTAAACCATGTTCAAATAGACTCCTGATGTCTCATTCAGCTCAGTTTTCACAATTTTAGGATCTTTGCCCATCCTCACCAGGTATGAAGCAATTTTAATATCATGTAATGCTTTAGAATTGCTGAGAAGAATGAAAATTATTTTCATTCACGAATCTGAAATATTGCATAGACGTTTATATATAGTTTGCCCATAGTCCTGACATTTTCAGCAGTAGAATTTTATGTCTTACCTGCTGTGACTACACAGGCTCCCCACCAGGACTAGAAAGGAATTAAAGGGCCACCCACTGGGAAGAGGCATCGCATATATGAAGCCTAGTTTGTTTAAGGAGCAATTATAAATTCTTACAGGAAAGGAAAAAAATAGTAATTAGAAATGGTCTCCTACCACAAGGAGTGTGGCACCTTGCTTTCCCTTCTGGGAAAAAGTGGGAATTAGGAGTGTTTGTTTTGAGAGAATAATTACTTCTATGCCTGCATTTATAAACTGCTTAAAATGAACTCCTGCAAAAGAGAAGATGCATAGGATAACTCTGCCAAACATTTAACATGTTAAACAAAAACGCCTTTTGATACCTGGAGACTTCAAATGAGAGCTGATATACATGCTTCTTCTCTATAATCATTTGCTCTTTCTTTTTTGAACTCTGTGAACTCTTTAGGACTTCCAAAGAATATTTGAACTGAGAGATCTCATCATGAACTTGTACACAAAAAGGTCTATGAATTTCAAATTAAAGTATCTCTTAATTTTGATTTCAAAGTGAAACTCCCTTTCCATGTTTTCTCTTTGTTTAGATTTTTTATCTTGCTACAAAATAATACAAATTCTTTTCAGGTTCATCTGTCCTACTTGAGCTGATTTTTATTTGTTATTTTAAATTGGGTGAACCAGTGAATAATAGCAAGAAAAATTTTTCCAGCATCTCAGATTATAAAAAATGTTTTGAACCTACCTCTGTTAGAATGTTTTTCTACCTATGAAATGACCAAGCTGTCAAGATACTTGGATATTTTAAATAGTGTGAATATCCATACTATAACTGATAATTTCCATGTACTTTCATGTTTTAGACTATATGTAACACTTGAAATAGACTCTTAAGTGTTGTTTCTTCTATAGGTTACCCTAAGACTAAGGTCAGAAACAAAGAATAAATCTTCTGAAGGTATTCCTTATTGCTCTTCAGACAAACACTCAAAGATTAATTTCAGCATATTAAGCTTACACTTCGCAACTGTTGTTTCAAAGTAGTCAATCAAAAACATTTAATTAACAGATGCTGTTCAGTACTTTAGAGGACAGACACACTCAGGAGATATGCACTATATGCACTCGTATTTTCAAGTTATAGGTTTCCTAAAGGAAGAAAGGCTTCTGCAGTTGAATGTTCTGAAAAATTGAAGCAATCTATAGGCATGCTATTTAAGTCTCTCACTGTCTTCTCATTTATAACTGTACAAGAGCTATCTGGCCCTGTAACTATGATTTGTCTTTCAAACCATGAACTAGCTAAGGGAATAGAAGCAAATTTGAGCACTGAAAATTTATAAATAAATTACAATATCCATCTAGTATAATTTATAATGCTTCTGTTTTCAAAAACCTGCGCAGATATTAGTTCACTGTTGTAAAATGAACCCATTTGCTATATACTATAACTTTATTAGGTCCTATTACTCATTTTGCTTGTCTATAGAAAACATAGTGTAAGCACTTTGGTTTCCCAAGCAGCACAGAATGCCCGTTTTCCTCGTTAACAGTAGTTTTCAACATTAGTCATATAAATATACTGCTCAGTGTCTTGAAAGGTTCTTCCAAAATTCTTCTACCCTTCTGGTAAAATGTGTATCTCCTCCACTTCTGTAAACAACTTCCAGTTTAGTTTAGTCAGATGGAACTCAGCTTTCCTGAGCTGCACTGGTTTAAATTCGACTGTTACAATTCATGTTCTCTTATATAGGCACAAACATGAAATCTCTGTTTCTGCATTAATTATTTCCTTTACACCAAAGAGAATAAAGACATGAAAGAAAAAGAGCAAAGACTCTTTTAGACACAATAGCGCATATTTTCTTTTTTTTTTTCCCCTTCTGTAACATTCTGCACCAGCCTATCTGAATAGCAGACAGCAGATTACTCATTTAACATCAAATGAAGTATATCACAGACTCATAGAATTGTTTAAGTTAAAAACAACCCTCAAAGGTCATTTGGTCCAATTCCCCTGCAATGAACAGGGACACCTACAGCTAGATCAGGTTTTCTTGTTGATACATCAATAGAAGCCTTACTGTTTTTCTTTGTGTCCCTTGCCATCTCCAGTTCCAGTTGAGCCTTGGCCTTCCTGATCCCATCTCTACACAGCCTAGAAGCATCCTTATACTTCCCCCAAAGTACTGATCTCTGCTTCCACTGCCTGTTCATTTTCTTTTTGCGCTCCATTTAACCAAGTCCCAGTTCAGCCATGCTGATCTCTTGCCTACATTTCTTGACTTTCTTGACTTCCTACATGTGGTCTTGGCAAGCCCTTGTGCAATAAGGAAGACTTCCTTAAAAATCTCCCAGATCTTCTCTGCTCCCTTGTCCTTGAGGATAGATTCCCTGGTTGTTTTTTTTTTGTTTGTTTGTTTTCTTTTTGACTAACTCTGTAGCCATTGACAACCACTTTCCAGTAATAGGAATTATCCCACCAGGTTTCAGTGACAGCAGCTACCTCATGATTTTCCAGTAGCATGGTGGTTTCTCAAGCTGCGTGTGTTGGTGCAGATCTCTTTTGATAAGTCTGTTTTCTTAAGAAATCGCAGCCTCACTCCCACAGGCAACTTACTACAAAGTCTTTGGGTATATTCTGTCAAAAGGTGTGGGCATTTGAATAGAACAACCTTTAAATTAATGACCACATGACCTTTAGTCAGCTTTTGACACATGACCATTAGTCATAATTTTGACACTTGAGAATAATCTTAGCCACCCATTGTATACATGCCAATTGAGAGATTCAAAACAAGACAGAGGACAAAAACACAAACATCGAATCACTGCAATCTTACAATTAAAATGGAATTCATGCCAGAAAATGGAATACATTCTTCTACATGGACACAGTCCACCTCAGGAGGATAGCATTTGCTGCACTATTGAAAAATGAATGGAGAAGTTTTGGGCAGAGAAGTTAGTGCACATGGGCACATACAGCACACTGTGTTGCATATACAGACAAAAACACAGGAAGAAAACAAGGAAAGAAACAAAAATAAAATTCTACAGTACAGTAATCAAATTTTTTTATCTGAAAATTATATGTATCTGAAAAATAAACAAGCACAGGGAAAAAGTAATTTGGTTTTACTAATTGAATTGAAATCCTTTATAGTTAATTATTTTCCTTTCAGTCTCACATTTCACTGAAAACTTAATGCATTAAAAGTCTAATTCTCTTCTATTTTTTTCCCTGTATTTATATAAGGTTTATCATGGTAATACAGTCTGTCACTCTTTACACAGTCACATAGCAAAATATGAAACAGCTGCCCTAAAAAATGAATTTGAAACTTTCCTTATGTGACACATCATAGGCAAATGCCTCTCATGGAAATCATAAAAATGCAATTAGATTGTCACGGTATTTTATCATTGATACGCAGTCTGTATTAGTCCATTTCCACCTACTTCATGAGCCTTTGAGTATAGGAAAAGCACGAAAGCCAAACATCATCTGACAATGCTTTTTGCTTTCTTAGATAACCTCATCATTCATGTGTTGGTGTTTCTGTATGATCCACCCTGATACTCTATTTTAACATGAATGATTGACATGAATTTTCCAACTGACTAGCCTTTCACAGAGTGCCAGTGTTGAGAATTTATGATTCTTCCATATAACAAGTTTCTACCCATTCCTCACAGATATATTTGTAATATAAGTGAATATGCCACACAATCTGTGTAAACAGTTGTAGGAAAAACAAAACAGAAACATACCCACGGGAGTAAATAAGAGTACAAAATTGTTTTGAATTCTGAGAGTTTCTGTTACTGAAGTCACTGTGTCAAAGCTAAGCACAATATCAGAATGTTAGCAATAAGGATAAATTAATGATCTGTAACTTAATAACTATGAGCCTCTTAAAATAGTAAGACGTTATGGAGAACCCACAGTTTTGAAGAATCCGTAGTGCTCTGTTTGCTGTGGACTCAAAGGCAAAACTGAAGAAAATTCAGAAGCACACTGAAATGAGCTTTGTTCAGGGAATGAAATAAGAATTTGTTTAGGTCTTTCAGAGAAAAGAGAATATTAGTTCTAAAACTACGAAAAGAGAATAATATCTGTCTTTTTTTTACGTTTAGAAAACTTTATTTCTGAAAATTAAGTACTACAATGTTGTAAAGGAATGTGTATTCATATTCTTATATTCTCATCATTCTACCAGAGGACATACGGTAGAGGTTCTACTCTCAATAAAGTACAACTTTACCAAAGTCATAGATCAAACTGAAACATAAAAGCCTAAAAATGAGATGAAAGAAAAATCTTAGAAATTCTCTTCTATGACACACTTCATTTGAGATATTTCAACTAGGTTAAAATACCTTGAACCTTATATTATGCTTTATATATACTGCAGCTTAAAAAATGATGATAATTTAAGGAGAATCTATTTCTATTTCTATTTCATTTACTGAAACTGTCTGTAGTGGCTTTGCTATTCAGATCATTTGAATATATGTTATTTAAGATTTTAGATGCAAACATACTAAAAGACAACTCTAAATTATGTGATACACTTCAGTAATCAAGTGCAGACAAATGAAGTAGGTGTTTGTGGTCTCAATTTTCTCAGAAGCTGAATAGTTGCAAATTACAGTAGACAGCATTCTATCCAACTTAAAATACCTAGTAATACCGTATCTTTGTTACTAGGAAACCATTAACACATAACAGGGAACATGAAATACCACAGTAATGCATAATTGTATTGTTCAGTCTTCTCTTTTGTGCATGAACCCTTCAAAATGGTTTCTGTGCTTTATAGCGAAGAAAGGAAATATTTTTTAGCATTCATTAGAAGTATCATATTTAAGGCAAAAAATCCCTTACATATTCACATTATTGATAATATACTGGCAGTCAATCTTTGCACAAACCAATTTGTTAATATGCTTCACAACCTCAAGTAAGCCTTTCGGGCATAAAGAATTTCTTAGTCACTTCTGCAAAATTAAAAGTGTTGTCATTTGTTATTCATGGGTAGAGTTTGTGTGATTGTACTACAATTGCTGGAAAGACTTTTAAATATGCATAACATCTTGGTCAAATAATAATCATAATTAAAAGGTATGAAATATCAATGATACTTGCATTCAAATAAGTAGGAATTGGCTGAGACCATCATTCCATGATCAAGAGACAGGAAGGTCAGCTAAGAAGTTCTTGTTCTCTACTTTAGTCACACATCTGACTAAAAAATACTCAAGTAAAGCCTGTTCACTGATACAGCAGATGCAAGAAAGAGAGCAGACTGCGTGAAGATGGGAACAAATGTGTTAAGCATGAGGATGCAGAAACCTCCTGAGTCAACAGTTCTGTTGAGCTCCTTAAACTCAGAAACCGAGGTTCCACAGAACTAGTAAGAGGTTTCAGTAGAAATCGGTGTTAAAAGTAAAATGCCATTTCTGTACTTTTTAAAATGATTGTGAATAAATCATATAATATTGGAGATAGAATTTTCAAATTACAAATTGCCACTAAGAATTGCAAATCATGGTGTAAAGTCAAATTAATATTTAATACAGAATATCCATGTAAGGAAAAAGAAGTTTGACAAAGCTGCAGGATGAGAACCATAAAAGGGAAGAAAAAAGAACCAAAACAAATCAGAAAAGAAGTCACAATGGATAAACAGCTCAAAGTGTTATCTGAACATCATTCTTTAACGTAAATGCATAGGAGTATTTGAGAAGAGCTGTGAAATGATCTTTTTTCTCAGTATTGAATTGACTATTGCATGCAGTTCTTGTACTTACAAACCTCAAATTGTATAGCAAAAATACAGTAGGAACAAGAAATACATTATTTAGAGCAAAGGAAATACCTTGTATTTGTATACTGAAGTGCTCACAATAGGTTCAGCTTATCAAAAAGCAGTGTATATAATTTGTGTACAAGGAAAGCATTCTTACTGGAGATATAACAGTAGATATTAAGGGGCTTTTGGGGACAAAGATTTGTAGTATATCTTAAACATTCAAGTCCACAAGTAACTGAAATACCTTGTCTTCTACTGACATTACCTCTTGATGGTTTTATTGCGAACAGGAATCCTTCATACCAAACGTAAATGTTGTGGCTGTTTTTTAACACCCGGGTACTTACGCTTCACAAATATAAGAATCAAGTACTTTAGTTAACTTAAGTTTATTGGATTTTGAAATTGGATGCAATTGTTCTTTCTCTTCTTTTTAAAAAATAAACAAACCAAAAAACAAAACAGGAAAAGAAATGTCTACTTTTATGAACGTATGTGGAGGTGAAAGAGAATCAAACATCTAGACTTTCACGAGGAAAGAATATAAAAAAAAATACTTATTTTTGCAGAAATTAAAGATCATATAAAAACCTATGCCATTATTTCAAATACAATCTTTTTTTTCTCCAAACAGCTTTTAAAATTGTTACCAAAGAAATAGAAAACTAGCGAAGAAAAGTTTGTCAGCATTTCATTAATCAGAGCCTCCAGAAATTCAGACTGACTGATTTTAACGGCAAAATGTATTATCAATATAGCAGACAAACATATTACTGTGGTAAGCAATAAGATCACCTCATTCTAAAAAAGAAAAAATGAACCCATCTAAAAACTGCTTCTTTCCAGGCAAGGGTAATTTTTTCAGATTTGCTAGCATGAGAAATGGTGTCAATGAAGATCCCCCTTGGTAAATAACTAGAATGTGTGTACAAACGCAGAGTGTACAGTTTCTGCTATTGTTGATTTGAATTTGAATTAAGGGATATTTCCTGTTTATCTATTATTTATTTATATTTGCTTAAATAAAACAAACAGCGCAGATGCAGCCATGCGGAACAACAGCATTGTTTTATTCACCTTGAACTTTCTTTACAAAAAATTATTGAAGCAACATGTCATATTTGTGACATTCAGGAGAAAAGATCAGCGTACTAAACCTCCGCACACAGTGTGTCATCAGGAGACTGATTGTTTTTTTCCTGGCACAACTCACACAATCTGGATAATGGCCACCATATTGACTTTCACAGTGTAGGCCATGAGAGGACAGGATGCTAATCTTATCATGTTTGTACAGTGATTCATCTTCCATGTAGCTAATAGAGGCAAAGAAGCAGTAACGTCTTTGTTGTCTTTTCACAGTAGACATTTCCAGAACCTGTGGGGCAAAATATGGGAGGCAGTGGAAGAAAGTAGAAAAAGTAGAAAATATACGTAAAAAAGGCAAATGTGTAGAATTGCTGAGCTTTTGCTCTACCATCTCAATTCTTCCTCAGAAATGAAGATTATTAATTCCCTGCTCACAGCCAGGAAAAAATAAAAAAAATGAGATTTAAACCCATCTATACTGTGCATTCTGGAAAAATGTTATTATGACCTTCATCCTATCATTTTTTATTCAAGAAAAAGGGATGGGATGTAGAATAATAAACCTGGATCATGCAGGAGATGGAATGAATAAATGGGGTAGGAAGTGCCAGGGGAGCTGAGTTACTTGCTGTAGACATTGGTGTAGGACAGAAGAATAGCAACAGGGTAATGGAAGGACTCAGAGCATCAGGCAGGGCTGAACAGCAGCCAAGTGGCAAGAATTGCAACTGGACAGCTGTAACTTCTGCAGGGTGTTGCATGTGTATGTATGAGCATATGATTTTGGGCCATGTATTTGCTTTTAAGATCTGCTTATATGTCAAGGCTGAAAGGCAGAGCTCTGGTAATGGAGTATTGTCCTTTCTCTTTCCCTGTCATTGTTCATCATCCCTGTGGAACTTCCTCAGAGCTGCTGGCTGTAAGATCAGTGAGAAACAAAAGGAAATAAAAAGAAACATATCTGGAAGAAAAGAAGTAGCTGAAGGAAGGGAAGAACTAGTAAGCAATGTCAACTGCCTTGATGAATGTGTAGCATTCCATCAGGTATACTAGAGATGTGAAACCCATGTGATTTGGCAGATTAGGAAATAAGTCTGAAACGTGAAAATGTTGCTGCTTATTTCAGTCTTTCTCCTTCTACCTCAAAGGCTGTCAAGATTAGTTATTGATGCAAGAAACAGCCATGGGTTCAACAAAAAGAAATATATGCCATTAGAAGGAGGAGTCAAGTGAAACACTAAACTTCAGTCCTGATGGATGTGGTGAAAAGAGAAGCAATAAGAGTTGGTGTGATGAACACTCTCATAGTCCAAGTAAGAAAGCACAAGACTGAAAGTGAAGACTGCTCATTGGAGAATTTGGGCATGAGAGCAGGCTTGCTGTTGATAACACCAAAAATTGAACTTTCCATGAACTTGAAAGCATATGACCATTTCTTATTTAGAAGACAATTGAGAGACATGGGAACATCAAGGACCAATGAGGGATATTACTCTTCTAAGGGGGTCTAGTATAATGACAGTAAATGGGAGCAGAACAAATACTTGATATGCAGGCACAATAGCTGCAGAAGAAGGGATCTTTGAAAGGAGTAGCAGAGTTCTATGGAGAATCGTTTTATTTCAGTGAGTAGGAACAGTGCTTCACAACTGCATGCTGTAATCAGAGGGAGGAGTTAAGAGTATATTGCAGAGATATAGAGAGATATAAAAAGAAACTTTTGTCTGAAAAGGGAATTGGCGAAACAGTGGAAATTGTTAGACAACAGCAGGAGCAGCTAAGGAGGAATAAGGAAGCACACTGGAAGTATGTGAGCAGAAAGAGAACTACAGTGGGAAATAGCCTTGCGATCAGCAGGGAAGCTATTTAGCAGGATGAGACAGGAGATCAATGAGAAGGTCTGGAAAAAAATAACAGAAAAAAATCAAAAGTAGAAGGAAGAAGATGAAGGGACACATGAAGTGCATTTTTGTATAAAAAGTTACATAAAAATATGCAAAAATATTTTGAGCTTTATGTTTTTCTGAATGTGTATGGCATTTTCAGGAATAGGAAGTGTATGAAGATTTGTATTTCTTAAGAGTATTTTCTGCTTTAAGATCCTCATCTTGACCAAGGACTCTGAAGTTTGTTACACTAACCAGTATTATGTAACAGTAATTTTATTACTTCTGTACAACTGAAGTGTTGGAAAATGGAAATAATATGACTCTGGGTGTATTATTTGTTTGTGCACATAAAATCGTTTCAGAAAGGCATATACTGACTTAATTCATTTGGACCAGAGTATTTTGGGTACCCTGCCACCAGGCTTAACCCACAACTCAGAGCAAATCTGCTGATGGGTATCTTTCTGGGCATTGTAACTGAGACACAGACATTCTGTTCTCTTCTTTGCCTCCAGTAAAGCCATCACACAGCATTTAGCAAATCTGTCTTATGAACTGAATCTTTTTTTTTTTTTTCCTGACTAATATTTGAGAATCGGTTTGTTTTCCAAATGTCTCCTGAAAAATAAAGCGATCATGGAAGAAAAAGTACTGGTGGAAACCAAGATTAAAGCAGACCGACTCTGCAAAAATTTGGGATTAAAAATATTTTACTTAACACTTTTAACTTAGCTATGTTTTCTCCAGATTTCTGTTGTACATAAGAGAGAAGAATTGGGTTTTACAATTTTTTACCGTGATATTAATGTTTAACAAAGAATTGCTAATAATATATTCTATAGTATTTCAAAAGAAATAAAAGGAATAAGAACGACTTGATATATCCAAAGGGGAAAAAAATGTGCTAAAGCAAAAGACTCTTGCTAATAAATGAAGAGGAAGAAAATTAGTGATTATATAATTGCACAGTTGCTGACTACTTGGTTTTTAATGAGGGAAAAAGGGAAGGAAGTAAGTATAATTAGAAAGTAATGAAGCTTCTCTAAATACAGATGTTGATAAAATAGAGGTAAGAGAACATGTTGGAATATTTAATGGCCCTCTTCACCAGCACATTGCTTTGTACCAAAAGTATTGACAGAAATAAGACTCCCTTTTGCTTAGACTTCTATCACTACCAACCTAAGGAGAACAAGGGTTATCTGCGGTTTTCTGGAGATGCTACAAAGAAAGATTTAACTTAAAACATTCTAACTAGTTACCAACACTGTTTTTAAGAAATCATAAAGAGATGAGAGAACACCTCAGATGTAATTTCAGAGTTACAGATAAATACAAACATTTTCTTGTAAGTAGCATTTGTTACCTCAACACCTGTCTTCTAAAAGCTGGTAGCAAGGCCAGAGAAAAGTCCTGCAAGGAGAGGCTGAGCACACTTGTGCTGCTCACCCCAGAGAAGATGAGGTTAAGAGTTGACCTCACTGCTCTCTGTAGCTCCCTGAGAAGGGGAAGCAGAGGTGTTGGGCTCTGCTCCAGAACTGATGGCAGCATGGCAATGGCACAGAGCTACACCAGGGGAGGATCGGTCTGGGCACTAGGAAACTCTTCTGTACTGTGAAGATGGTCAGACACTGAGAGAGATTTCCTATAGGGGTGACTGATACTCCATGCCAGTGAGTGTATGAGAGGCATTTGGACAATGACTTCATCAGTGAGCTTTAACCTCTGGTTAGCCCTGAAGAGTTCATACACTTATATTTCTGCTCATGAAAACACATCCATGACCACAAAGACTGTATTCAGGTACTACCCTGTGTACAAGTAAATTATAGAAAACATTATTGGTTCCTGTACATTTATCTACTAGGTGCCTCATTTATTACCTTGGAAGAACATCCAAAAAGTTGAAGTCAATTTCTGAAGAATTCCTCTTTCCATCTTATCCTGTCCAATAGGAAAACCAGTGGAGATAACAAATAATACAGACTACATCAGAAATGGACTACTGTCCACTTACAAATGAACCAAAGGAACAAAATCTTTTTCATATTTCTAGCAGCTATTATTAACTGTAGGTAGCAACTGGTTCACTCTTGGAACGGAAAGGAATAGAATAGAATAGAATAGAATAGAATAGAATAGAATAGAATAGAATAGAATAGAATAGAATAGAATCAACTCCAACAGGCTGTTTCTACATAAAATGAAAGAGAAAATAAGAAAGCTCATGAGGCATATAAACAAAAATAATCACATAAATATTAAACTGCAGGTTCCAAATTAAGGCCAGGGATATTACATTCAGCACTGTAAAATTTCACACACAAAATGAGTCACATTTGCGGCTGCTGATATTAACATATGCAGGATGTTCAGGAACCAGAGATAACTTGGTGCGAGTAGCAAATTCATTTGTCATATTGGCTTAATAATCAATATGCAAGTGAAATTCCAGCTTTACATGTAAGAAAGTTGGAAGAAAATTGGTAAAAAAGAAGTGTATTTTTTATACCTGGCAATCTACAAACAAAAAATAAAAAAACACTGAAGCAAAAGTTTTTTTTTTTTTTAAAGCAAATATCAGTTTTTTAGTGTTTTATTTTTTAATACATATTTTAAATGGCAATTTGAATTTAAATAGTATGTTTCACATTTTACATCCAATTTTTTTAAGGTGTTATATACCTAAAATGAAGCACAGACATTTTAAAGTTTCATTTTAGACTCTTGAGAGATGAATTCAATTCTGATGTCACACAACTCAGAACACTCTTACCTCTTTTCTATTTATGTTCAAGACTCTAGAGGTTACTAGGATTTTTTCTTGCAAATAATAAACTTTTAATCTAGGAAGTAATATGCAAGTAGTGCTTATTATGGCAGGATATATCTCTAATTTGGGTCTCTGGCAACATTTAGACCACAAACACATTTAGTCTACACAGAACCAAATCAAAACAATACTGAGTTTAACTAATTCACAACCAAGAACATACAAAATGAACCAACAGTGCTGTATATCCCTATTTTTGAATTCACTGAATCTAATAAATTACACTGAACATATTTTACATCAATTTGTTCAGAGATATTGAATTCACAATTTTTAAAAAAGTTTTTGCTATTTTTATAGAAAAAACATACCAGGCATTGTTTTTACTTTTTCTATCTAGTAGATGAAGGTGGATGAAGTCATTCTGTCCATTAGTCAGCAGGGAATGCTGGGTTATTCAGGGATATTGTTTGATGGAGGACTCACCAGCAAAGACAGCCCTATACGATGTATGCTTCAGTTCATCAGGTTTACATATTTGTCAGAATCTGTGATATATGCAGCTATTTTCTTTCAGATTTACCATTGCACTTCCCACATAAACTAGTTTTTCCTGATTATCAGGAACAGGTGAAAGATTAATCTTAACTAATCTGTCATTTGGGGCACCTACATCCTCTTTGTCAGTTATATAATGCAAATAAAGAGCAGGCAAGCTTAACTTTTTAGATGCAAACATAATTCCAAAATGGAAAGTAGACAAATTCTACAAACCTGTGTTTATTTTCAACTACGCTCCAATTATGATTTAGAAAAGTAAAAAGGAAAATATCAGTGAAAGATTGGATTAGTAGATTAAATCTTTAGCTCTTACATGAAATGTATGTGTGTCAAATAAGTGGGACTACATGAACTTAGCAAGGCAACTGAGAAAGAGCCTAGACTGCTAATTGTTACAGGAACCTAAAGATTCACATAGTCATCCTTTACCCTATGTTGCTGGTGTTGTGGGGCATGACTTGCAACTACTATTCTGCGGTTACTGTAAATTGCTGTCTTTGGAGATCTTCTCCATCGTCCTGCAGCTCCCTTCTTTCCCTTTCCTTGACAAACTCAGCAGCAGTCTCCAATATTTTCTTCCTGAAGACGCGTAGCTAATCTTCAGAAAAGACTTTATTTTTCTCTAAAGCACCCTAACATGACCCAGACAATTTCTTCATTAAAAAAAAAAATAAACAACAAAGTGAAACAAACTGAGAACAGTCAGTGAAGAAAACATACACTATCCATCACAGCTGAATTTGTATCTGTTTGGTAGGTATACTCTGTCCTTTCACATGATGATATACTGAATTCCTTCAGACTTTCTGGGTTTAAATCAAGATCTCCGTTAAAGCCTATCTTTTTGCCTTGAGTATATTCGGATTACAGTATCTAAGTCCCTCTTTCTCTCATATGAGTATTTAGTATCATGGCAAGGGTCTGCATGTTTTTCAAAACAGTGGTTTCCAAGACTTATTCAAGACCCACATGAATGCTGGGCCCTGCAAAGTCCTTTTGATTTTAACATGTCTGTTCACACTCCACTCTGAGAGCATCCAACATAACTGGGATAAATACAGAAACAGAAGTTTTTGGGGTTGGTTTTTTTTTTTTTTTTTTGAAAACCTGAGAATGCAATATGAATATCACCAAACAATTTCCTTGAGAAACAATTTTTTATAAGACACAAACAAGTTAATAAGTGGAAGTAAAACAAAATTACATATTGGAAGGGCAGAAACTACAGCACAATTATGCCAACCAAAATGACCATATAATCATAACACAATCCTTCAAAAATTTCACCTTTGCCTTATTCTTAACAAATGTTATTCCTGCAGCTGATTTGGCTTGTAAGCAGAAATTTTGCAAACTTACTTGAAGTACTTTAAGAGCAGATAAACAACATTCAGAATTAGTCAGTGTGTGGAATAGTTTTTTCACTGGATTCTCTTCCTCTAAGACATGAATATAATCAAAGTATGTACTGGAATACACTCAGTAAACTGACAATACTTAAAGCTTTGTAAATATCAAAATAAAGAAAAAATTACTGCACACACAAGTCTCCTGAACTTTTAAAGTGCTTCATTTTTATTTTTTTTTAATTTAGATAAGACCAGATAGTGTAGAGAATAATAATTTCACATCTGAAAGATACTATACCCAATCATTGCCCTCCTCAGCTGAATGTCATTGAGGCAAAGAATCATTCAACCTTGAAGTGACCCTGGGAGGTCTCACAACCAACCTTCAGCTGAAATCATGGTCAATGCTGAAGTCAGATGAAGCTAATCAATTTAAAATATTTCATCATAGGATCAGAAGAGCAGAAGAAAAAGGAAGAAACATTCTGCGAGGCATGCAAAGAAACTACAGAATTGGCCGCTTCTAACTTAAAGACAGAACAACCTACTCAGCTGAATGCCAGCACTCAGTTTTACAATGCACAGACACAGATACCTGCAGGAAACTGAATCTTCTGGATGTTCTTGAGTACAGGAGAAGCATGGGCTGACTATCTCTGAGACAAAACACCATTTGACAATTGTTGATTTCAAAAGTAGTTTCTGCATGAAAATTGTCGTAAGTCACTCCAAAAGAGATGTTTTATAATTCACTGACCGGTAGAGAGGAAAAAGCAATAGCATGTTGGACCTGCATATGCCTGCATTTTCAGCCAAATAAATGCTTCTTAGTCTGCATCCTTGACTGAATAAGACTTAGACATCTGAAGTGACATTGGACAGATCCCACTTTACACAAGGTAACACTGGAAGTTTGCATAGGTGAAATATTCACAGCTCCGTCTTTTCATAAAATATGTGTACATAATAAGACTGTGGGAGGCTTATTGCAGATAATGGTCAGTTATTCTAAGATATTGATCTAGTAAGTTAGGACCAAAGATATGAGCATTTCCACATATGCACCAAATACAAGGTTTAATATAATAATAATGGACTAATACCTGTTTCTTTTGGATGTGCTTGTTGGTTTAACTCATTTTCTTGTTTTTCTACTTTCAATTTTAGAGAAATTCATCATAAACTTCAGCAAATTTTGTTCTAAACCTAAGCTCCTGGAGGTTTAATGTCAAGGAAATTAATATTTGCTCTTGGTAGAAGAAATAGCAAACAACTTTAAAAAAAAAACTATGTCCATAAGTAAATACTTTGAGTACGTTGAGTAAAAGCAATTCCTAGCTTACTGTCAAAGTTTAACTTATTTTTTTCTCTGATACATTCTACACTCTAAACTAGCTTAATAATTCAGTAAATAAATGCATTCATTAATTATTTAGTTCCAGAGTAAAAGAAAGAAACCAGTGTCATATCACAGACCATGATTTTTTTTTTTAATTATCACAATATTATTGACATGGGAAATTGAGTAGCATATATTATTGTGGTTTAGTGAAGAGGTGGATAGGGACTGTTGTATGATCCCAGTGGTGCAGTTGTTGCTGATAGAACTTACTTCCTGTTGCTACAAATTATCTCATCTTAAAATTTCCACCACAGTGTCACTCAGAGAAATGTGACTTCTCAATCCCACTTTTCCTTTTTATGTCAGTGTTCAACCTATGTTCAAGTCAATGTTTCAGAATACATTTATAAACTGTAACAGCAGATGATCAATGTTTAATGTTTACACTGCAGACACCTCAAGATTCTTTAACACCTAACTACATTGTATTATTAGATTACCACAGAAGAAACTTTTGGACAAGATTCTACAGCAATAAATATTATAACATTTAATACAGTAGCATATCATTAAAATGTTAATCGATATGAACTAAAAATCCAGCTCTTAATGTCAAAGTTAAGCTGGGTGTGCATGTGGATAAGAATAGAGGAATGTGCTTCTATCATTTTTAGCAGGCCATATTTGCTTTTCCAAGACAGATTACAGAATAAATTTTGACAGAAAAAAAATCATCTAGTTTTGTATTAACCCAAAATTTGTGTTAGTTCCTTGTATTATCAAGAGTTATAGTCTCACTATTAGCATTAAATAAGACTGTGACAAGTTACCTAGCACCACCTACTCAGAGTTAGGACTAAGCTGCAGGTGTACTTCTATTGCAAATTCATCAATGTAGAAAAAAAACATGAATTTTACTCCATACTTCAGTTCAATGTAAAAAAAATGATGGTGATGACATAGCAGAAATTCTCAATCCCATAAATAAGTGCCTACGTTTTCTCCTTCTGTTTGTTTCTGGATTCATTAAGTGTGGTATTCCCACAGCAGGATTCAGAAATAAGATGAGAAATCCATTTTTCATCTAGAATTACTTGTCCCACTGAATAAGAGCATAGTTCATTTTATGATACGAACAAAAACGAGTATTTAAAAATATCAATCATTTATTTAATCATACTAATAAGAAACTTTAGTTTGAATCAATGTGTTATTACAGGTACTTTATACAAACAAGGGAAAAACAATTCCTTCCGGCTATCCTAAAATCTGGTGAAAGTAAAACATTATATAGCCACATGCACAATTTCTGTGGTTCGGGCTCATATTTATATTATAATTCTCTTCAAAAATAGAATAAGCATTAGCAAAGATTTATTTGTTGTAGTGTGTGTAAAAACCTTTGTAGTTATTTGTGCAAACCATGTTAACATCTTTGTTATGTGATAGGCTAGAGTAATCAATCTGAAAAAAAAAACCATTATAAATATATAGCAATACATAAATTTACAATACTTTTTATGTCAGAAGAAAATTTCAACACTTCGATGGCAAAAAATAATTCCATACATTCAGGTGGAAAAGTTTGTATTTAACAAATCTTTATGTTTTTCTTTAAGTTCTTTTCTCAGTTGTGTTTTGCATAGAAAAGTGAATCACCTAAATGCTATCAGGAACAACTGTGACTCTGAAACATAATAAATACTTGAAAATATGTCCTTAAATTTCTTTCTGATAGCTATGTAAAGAATAATAGAAATCTTTGCAGAGGCAAGTAGTTGCTTACTTTGCAGTATCTGGTTCTGTGGGATGTAGAGTTTCTACTCTCTTTATGCAGCTATATCCCAAGTATAAGAAATGCAATTCATTTCTAATAAACTAATGAGGCATTCCAACATTACCAGCTTCAATTTTACTTGGTAATAAAGACTATGAATAGTCAGGACTTTGATTTGTCAAGACAGAATGCATCTTGAGAGTCTTAGTTACAAGAATACAAATAAGTGTACTTTCTTCTTTGGCAGAATAGAAACTATTGATAAGTTGCAAGCAGTGCCATATTTGATGAGTAAGAAACCTACTGTAGAATCAACAGAATAAATTTAACTATCAAACCTTGTATCTAAGGAAAAGGTAATAGAATATCACAATGGGGTATTAAAGTAAAGATTGAATTCTGTGGTGTTGTTACAAATTCACACCCAAGGAATGTTTTCAAATAGATTGAGAGAGAGATTATGGGGGTTAAGACCATACAAATTGTCAACAATCCTAAGATATTTTTCATCATTAAAACATGGCTTGTACATTTGCTGCTTGAAACTCACTTTGACTCTTTGAAGGTAACAGCTATTCTGAAAATGCCATGGTGGAAATATAATTGTGGATCTCATCCAAACTCCCCCAGGATGAAGAAAATCAATATATATATATATTAAGGATGCAAAGCTTCTTTTTTGTTTGAGTTGAAGGCCTGGGAAAGGAAACAAAGGAAAGGATTCATTAGTTTGGGGGTACAACAGCTGCAGTGGACAACGTGAGCTGAAGCTGCTGAATACTTTTGTGGACAACTTTCTAGAAAGAGCCACTATGAGTTCAAGACTTACTGAATTTTCCAGAAACTAAGCCACCAGGAAAGCAGCCTTCAAGCAAAAGTGAAGAACAAAACAGGTACTGAGGACCTACAAAATCAGGAACTTGGCATTTAACCTGAGAAACAAAGTAGAACTACTGATCATTTAGGAAACTTCAATAAGTAGATCTAAACAAACAACACAAATGAAAAAGAGTGTGCTTCTTGTTGTTTAAATATCTATTACAGAAGGTGTATAAAATATTTTTGTGATACAATGTAAGGATGAGAGAGCTGGAAGCAGAGAACTGGTCCAGATGATTGAAAGAGAACGTGGGAATTCCTTTTTTCCAGAGGGAGATAGAGCCATATGTGATCCAAACTATACTGCTGCAATCATTTGGTTTACTAGCAGACAGAAAACAACACAGAATCTGCCTTTAGAGCTGGCCAATGAGCCCATTTCTGAGCAGGGACAAATACCTGCTTATCCCACTTCCCCCTAAGCAATAGGTTTGGGGTGCTGGAAACTGAAGAGGAGGTGTGTGGGGAGGCTAAGGAGGATCTAGGGGGACTACGGCAAGGTGGTCATACCCATGCCTTGAAACCGCCTCTACCAGAAAAGACAGAAGATCAGAGGGCCCCATATGCAGACCCAATCTGACCTGCAGGGAGGTGTGCTGCATCCCTGGGGCCTGAGTCAGGGACATTACCAAAAAACTCCCAGGTCTGGTTCATTCTTCTGATTATTATCCACTGCTAATAGTTTAGGCAGGCAGAAATGAAATTGCTTAGAGAAGCCTGCAAGCCATTAAAAGAGATTTCAGGGGTTTAGGGCTCCTGGCTTCCTTCTGGGGTGTTGAAAGATATGGAGCAATCTAGGAAAACTCAGGCCTTGAATAAGTGGCTGAATGGCTGGTGCCGCCACAAGAACTTTGGGTTCTTTGATCATGGGGCAGTTTACTTGGCACCTGGCCTGATGGCTGCAGACAGGTCCCACTCTGAGGGGAAAGTGGATCCTGGTCCAGGAGCTGGCAGGGCTCATTGAGAGAGCTTTAAACTAGGTATGAAGGGGGAAGGGGAGAAAATGTTGCTCACGAGGGTGGAGCAAGTAGTTCAGAGATGTCAACTAGATTTCATGGGGGAAGAGGGTGGAGGTCAGTGTGATGGAGAAGGGCTTGGTGATAATGTTGTAGGATATCGCAGGGAGATTACCTCTAGGAAGCAGTGAGGAAAACTTCCGATTTCTTTTGGAGATTTGAGGGAGGGCCTCTCTCAGAAGGTAGCGTGCCAGAAAGCCCAGATGAAGTGCCTTTACATCAATGCACACAGCATAGGAAATAAGCAGGAGGAATTTGAAACTGTGATGTGCTTGAAAAGTTATGATCTGGTTACTATCATGGACATGTGGTAGGACAAATTTCATGACTGGAATACTGAGACTGAGGGTTACAGACTCTTCAGAAGGCATAGTCAGGGTAGGAGGGAAGGGGACGTCTATGTTAGGAAGTGGATAAACTGTGAAGGGCTGTGTCTGACTAACAATCATGACAAGGTTGAGAGCTAATGGGTTAAAATCAGGGACCGGTCTAGTAAAGAACACCTAGTGGTTGGGGTCTACTACAGATCACCTGATCAGGAAGAGCCTTTTGATGAGGGTTCCTTGATTCAACTGTGGGAGGTGTTGTGCTCATGGGCTCTTGTCCTGATGGGGGATTTCAACCACCTGGATATCTGCTGGTATAAGTGACATGGTGGCTGGCAGACAATCCAGGAGACTTCTGGAGTCTGTTGAGGATAACTTCCTGGTCCAGTTACTAGATGGACCGATCTGTGGTGAAGTCTTAATGGATCTGGTGCTCACTAATGCAGAGGAGAGCTTTCAAGAGGTGTATTGGAGGCAACTTGGGCTGTAGTGATCATGCACTGGTGGAGTTTGTAATCTGAAGGAATGCATGCCTAGCAAAAAGTAGAGTCAGGACCCTGAACTTCAGGAAAGCAAACTTCCAGCTGCTCAAGGAAGTGCCCAATGGGATCTCATGGGAAACTGTTTTAAGGGTGTAGGAACAACACAGAGCTGGCAGCTCTTTAAGGACACCCTTCTGCGAGTGCAAGAGCTCTCTGTTCCCTGGCAGAAGAAATCAAGCAGAGGAGGCAGGCGACCAGTGTGGCTGAGCAAGGACCTGCAGCTTAAACTGAGGGAAATAAGAGATGTACAGGAAGTGGAAGAAGGGTCATGTAGCCTGGAAAGAATACAGGGATGTCCTCCACATATGCAGAGATAAGATCAGGAAAGGCAAGGCACAAATGGAGCTGAACTTGGTGAGGGGTGTGAAAAATAACAAGAAGGGGTTCTACAGGTACACAAGCAGGAAGAGACAGACCAAGGAGAGTGTTCCTCCTCTGATTAATGAGGATGAAGAACTGGCTTCTTCAGACATGGAAAAAGCTGAAATGCCCAATAAGTGCTTTGCCTCGGTCTTCACTGGTGGCCAGGCTCTCTGCAACTGTCAGGATCCTGATCCTCTAGGTGTGGGTGCAAGGAGTGGATTCCATCCCACTGTAACAGCAGAACAAGTCCAAGATCTCCTCATAAAACTGAATGTATGTAAGTCTGTGGGGACAGATGATATGCATCCCAGGGTTGTGAGAGAGATGACTGATGTGGTTACCGACCTGCCCTCCATTGTATTTGAAAAATCATGGCTGTCAGATGAAATCCCTAGTGACTGAAAAAAGGGAAGCATTACTCCCATTTTTAAGGAAGGGAGAAAGGATGATGTGGGGAACTACAGGCTAGTGAGCCTCACCTCTGTGCCTAGGAATATCATGGAGCAGATCCTTCTGGTTACCATGTTAAGGCAGATATGAGACAAAGAGTTGATCTGAGACAACCAGCATTGCTTCACTAAGGGCAGATCTTGTCTGACCAATCTGGTGGCCTTCTATGATGGAGTAACAGCATCAGTGGACAGGGAAAGGGTGACAGATGTCATCTACCTGGGCTTCTTCAAAGCCTTTGACATGGTCCCTCACCACATCCTTCTCTCTAAATTGGAGAGATATGGATTTGAAAGATGGACTGTTTGATGGATTAGGAACTGGCTGTCTTGGGACTGGTGCTCTTCAATGTCTTTATCAGTGACACAGATGATGGAATTGAGTGTGCCCTTAGCAAGTTTGCAGACAAGACCAAGCTGAGTGGTGCAGTCAATACATTGGAGGGAAGGGAAGCCATCCAGAGGGACCTGGGCAGAATGGAAAAGTGGGCCTGTGTGAACCTGAAGATGTTCAACAAAGCCAAGTGCACTTGGGCAGGGGCAATCCCAGGTATTTATACAGACTGGGGGGAAGAACTGGAGAGCAGCCCTGCAGAGAATGACTTGGGGGTCTTGGTGGATGAGAAGCCGGACATGAATCAGCAGTGTGTGTGTGTGCAACCGGGAAGGCCAATTATATCCTGGGCTGCATTAAAAAAGGGGTGGCCAGCAAGAAGAGGGAGGTGATTGTCCCCCTCTACTCAGCTCTTTTGAGGCCCCATCCTGAGTATGGTATCCAGGCCTGGGGCCCCAGCACAAGAAAGATGCAGAGCTCTTGGAATGGGTCCAGAGGAGGGCCACTAAAATGATCAGAGGGCTGAAGCACCTTTCCTATGAAGAAAGGTTGAGGGAATTGGGCTTGTTTATCTTGGAGAACAGAGGGTTCTGGGGAGACCTCATTGTGGCCTTCCAGTACTTGAAGAGAACATATCAACAGGAGGGGGAATGATTGTCTACATAGGTTGATAATGATAGGACAAGGGGGAATGGTTTTAAACTAAGACAGGGAGATCTAGGTTAGATATTAAGAGGAAGTTTTCCACTCAGAGGGTGGTGATGCTCTGGAACAGGTTGCCCAGAGAGGTTGTGGATGCCCCATCCCTGAAGGCATTGAAGGCAAGGCTGGATGTGGCTCTGGACAGCTTGGTCTAATGGTTGGCGACCCTGATCACAGCAGGGGGATTGAAATGAAATGATCATTGAGGTCTTTTTCAACCCAGGCAATTCTATGATTCTATGAAAAATAAATTAGTCAAAGGCACCGGCCCATCATGGAATTGTGTTGAGAATGAAAGAGGATAATTAAAACATTTACCTTTTGGAAGGGCAGTGATCTGAGTGCATAAGGCAGAACAAACTGACAGTAAATGTAAAATGTTTATCAGAATGTCTTGAGTCATAAGCGTGGAACTCTTTTTTTTTTTTAATTTAGTTTTGCTAAAGGATCATTTAGCCAGAAGATCACAAAACAATGATTCTAAATTTGCTTTTAAATGCAAGAATGAATGTCCAATCAATAAAGCAAATCATTCACAAACTCAGGTAGCTATATTTGAAAACAAAGACATCTACCTCCAAGCTTGCTAAACATTTATTTCAGGCAGCTGAGAGTAACTCTGAGTGAGCCTACCCAGAATAAAAGCAAATAAAATATTCTGCAATATGTGAAAAAAGAGGCTATCTACATTTTCAATGCATCTTAAAAATAATTAATGAAACAACAACAACAAAAGACAAAAATCTGGAAAAAAAAAAAGAAAGAGGTATGATGTGAGAATGAAAGAGCATACTGCTGCAAAAATATAAAGATAGAGGTTAGACAGACCAGTTGTGATTACAGCTCTTACAGATAGTGCTATGTGAAAAGCTGTCATAAATAGAGAAAAATATGGAGAATCTTCAAAGCTCAAAAAAGAAAGAAAAGTGGAAATAAGACACTATAGTAAGATCTTTTGGGCTCTTCTATTAAACACAGAAAGCAACTCAGAAAGAAATTACTTATGTGACCTTTATTCATACTCAACAATGAAGATAGAAGTTGAAGCAAAGATTGTCTTGCTTCCCTCACATTCACATCAAACTCAAATTACATGCAAGCTATCTATAAAGAAATTAAAGATGGCACTGATGTGACTACCTGAAGTTGAAGCCACAAGTAATTGAACTCTGTGGAGGTTAATAAAAACACAATTTTTATCCAAGAAAATTAGTCAAAGCTGTTAGTTATAATAAGTCTCTCCCCTCCCCTCCCCTCCCCTCCCCTTATGCTATTACACTATAATTTATCATTTTATTATGCACAGAAATATACTGGTTATTTCAATGTAAGAAAAATAAAGATAATTTAAAGAGTGATTGTTCTACCTAGAACAACCTAGAATAAGTCATATAAACGTATTCTTAAAAGCCAGCCTATACTTACTCCAGACAAATCATCCAAAAGCTGTAGAGAGCATGATTCTACAGTTCAGAAATCCCAAAGTTTTTCCTATGTAACTATAACTATTCCCTTGTGCTTATATATTATGACAATATAATTGCTTGATCATCTACTAAATTTCCAATGATACCATAGAATATCTTGCAATAACTTTTACAGCCCTTATGACACACATTTTGGAAGGCAAAGTTTTCCTGGAGATTTTCTTCCATTGTGTATCTTTGGTGAACAAATACTATAAATGGACTTTCAGATGTAAAAAAAAACTTGTAAACTCATAATGCAGTTGCTGAAAAATACATATTTTTGTAAAGAAAATGATATGTAGCTATGAAACTCTAGACTCTAAACATGAATCTTAGCACATCTGCAGAAGTGTGTATGTGGCTTCAGTGAAGCCTACCCACCTTATCAGCATCTCACTGCCTTATTCTCTTTATCTATTCCTAGAAATGACAATTGTGCTAACTCCTACAGTCATGTGCAGTCTCAGAAAGATTCTCCAAGGTTCCTCGTTTTTCCCTCCCATGTGAACTCCTTCATTGATTGCACAGTTGCTGTTTTCATACAGTTTGCATCTTTCCTGGTCTATTGCATTCCCTAGATGTTAGTTAAATAAGAAGCTCAGCACAATCATGTTTCCCTCCCCCACACGCTAAATTATCTGCCTGACATGCTACTTCTAATATTGTTTTTTGGCTGCTAGCCACGATGTACTCACCTCCTGAATACTAAGCCCTTTTTCTGTGTGTCTGTGAAAATTATTCCTAAATGTAAGTGAAGGGTAAAAACAGAAGTTTGGAGTGATTTTCTTTTTTCCATGAAACAGGAACAACAGAGGAAGTAAAACTCTGAAAAACTCTTAATATATACATCCCTACTCAAAGTTCTTCAGCTATGGATCCGGTCTGATGGGAAACTTCCCAAATTCCCAGCACAAAGAAGCCTCATGACAGCAGATTCAAGTTCCCATTCTGTGTTAACTCCCGACATCTACTGGAAGAGTAATATGGTGGGTGAAAGCAATTCAGGAGTCTCTTGTATTCTACCAAGGATGTCGCTTGAATGTTCATGGATGGAACTGGGAATGCAAAAGCTCAGCTTTTGTGGCAAAGGAGCTCAGGATCACAGTAAGGCCTTTTTGTGGTGAAAAAAAAAAAAAAAAAAAAAAAGAGGAGTATGAAGAACATGGACCTGCTGTTAAAGGAATTGAGGGGCTAGTGATAAAAGAAATGGAGAAGACTGAACTACTCAGTGATATCTTTGCCTCAGTCTTTAACCGGCCAGGTCTACTCCCATACTCAGGTCCCTCCCATGTCCCTGTGTTAGCTATACAGTCTGAAGGAGCTAAGTGCTAGCTGTCATAAAGGAAGAGTGAGCTGCTGACAACAGACAAGACAGACATTTACATGCATTCAGTTCTTCAGAGATAGTTGGCCAATGTAATTGCAGGGCTGCTTGCTACTGTCTTTGAAATGTGGTGAACAGGCAAAATTCCTGATGACTGAACACAAATGTCACCATCATCTGGAGGAAGGCTAAAAAGTATTGTAGGAACTACAAGCCAGTCAGCCTCACACATGTGCCCAGGAAAATTATGGAGCATGTCTTCACAGATATCATTTTCTTGCACATGAAGGAGAAACATGTTTTGGAACAGTCAGTGTGGATTTATCAGAACAAGACATAATTGACAAGCCCACTTGCCTTCTTTAATGACTTGGCTGATACTGCCAAGTAATGGGAGAATAGTGGATGCTGTTTACCTCAGATTTAGCTAAGTTTTTCATATGAGTTCCCATAATATTTTTGTAGATAAGAGACAGAGTTACTGCATGGGTGGACTGTGAAGTGTACACAGAGCTGACTGGATGGCCAGGCTTATGGGCAGTGGTCAGCAGCTCAAAGTCGAACTGTCAGCTGGATATTGGTGGTAATCATCAAGAGTGTCTGCTTGGGCTTTAGTATAGCATTTGACACTGTTTTCCATAGTATTCATGCAGGGAAATTGGCTGCTTATGTCTTAGACTGGTGTACAATTAAATTCACAGGTGGAAGAACTGGTTGGGTGGCCAGGCTCACAGAATAACAGTGAATGAAATTCAATGCAGGTGGCGGCTGGTCACTAGCGCTGTTCCCCAGGGCTTGGTATTGGGACCTCAAGGGGAAGAGAAATAGGCAGACAGGATCTGCCAGGGAGCAGCAGAGGCTGGCTGCACTTCAAGAGCAAATGAACTGAGAGGTAAGGCAGGCAGGTGCAGACCTCACTAGCAACAATCCAGAACATAGAGTCATTAGGTCTGCAACCAGACACCACGAACAGATCAAGCCCCAGTCCAGTGATCATCCTGAAATTCAGCAAAAACAAGTCTAATGCCATACCAGGAAACCAAATGAGAGGGACTGAGACAGTGTGAGGATCATGAAGGTACAGTATCAGACGCAGACATAGGTGCTACACAACTGGATCGTAGCACAGGCTGGGGCTAGTGATACGGACTCATTTTAAAAGCAGTTCCCAGGGGAACGAGAGGCATGCCCTTACTTGTTCTTCTTCACAACTACTCCTCGAGTGAAGGAGTTGGCCTTGGACTGAGGCAGCCAATCTCCCTGACTCAGACAATCCAATCACTAGGAGGGAGTTAGTCCTCAGCAACCTGACAGCACCTCATGAAATTAAACAAAAGCAAAAGCAAAACAAAATCCTGCATCTAGGTTAGACTACTGCTATGGCACAGGGTGACTGTTTATAAAGTAGATCTGTAGGGAAAAAAAAAAAAAGTTACCTAAGGGGCAAGAAGATAAGCATGAATAAGCAGTGCACTTTTGAAACAATGCAAGTTTAAACAAAAATTAGGTTTCATCAGTGAATTTATAGCCACCAGGTCAGTTGAAATAAACTGTTGGCATAAACTAGCTATCCCTTTTGAGAAAATGTTTGGAGAATTGTTTCAAAATTGGGGCTCCCAGTGTAAAAAAGACACAGGCAAGCTGGTGGAGTGAATCCAGCACATGCCATCAAAAAAGTTAGAAAACCAATACATCTGACATGTAAGGAGAGGATGAGAGAGTTGGGTTTGTTCATTCTGAAGAAAAGAAGGGTAAATGACAGCCATTTTCTGTATTCAACTACACAGTGGGTGGAAATAAAGAAGATGAAGCCCAGCTTCCCAGATTAGCACAGTAAAAAAAAAAAAAATGGAGACAGTGCACAAAAATTCCTATTAATTACAAATATTAAAAAAAATCACCATCAATGTCATCAAATATTGGAAGAATATTCCCAGAGAGACTGTAAATTCTTCAACTCAAAGTATTCAAAACTTGACTGGACAAGGTTTTTCAGTAACCTGAGTTCAGTGTTGGATCTAACTTAGAAGTTGACTCTACTTAGGGTTTTGCAGTGTTGCAGGTTGAAGAAGTGGAGAAGGAAAGGGTCACAGGGATGACAAAAGCTTGATACTGTACAATAATGTCTTTAATGATCTGGATGATGGAATAGGATGTGTGCTTATTAAATCTGCAAATAACACTAGGCTGGAAGAGACAAAGTATACATTGGAGGACAAGATTAGAATTCACAACGATCCTGACAAACTGTAGGAATGGTCTGAGGAAAACAGGATTTTACTGAACAGGCAGAAGTATGAGGCATTGCTTTTAGAAGGCATACTAAATTGCACAAATACAGGATGTGGCTCATCCAGCTTATTTGTACTTCTGCAGAACAGGATCCAGGGGTAAGAGAGGGTCACAATCTGAATAAGAGTCAACAGTGTCATGCAGAAGCAATAAAAGCAAATAACCCTGGCATTTAGTCCTTAAAAGGTGTAGTCTGCAAGACATGAAATAATCTTTTCACTCTCTGCGGCACTGTAAGTTTGCAACTGAAGTAGTAAATCCAGTTTTAAAAACTACTTCAGGAAAGATGTAAAACAATTAATTCAAGATTATGACTTTAAACACAAACCCTATTGGAATTCTGATGAAAGAGTAATTTTGACTTACTTTCCTTGGGCAACATCCAGAGTACATCCTTTTCTCTGCTGTGTGCCACAGCCCCTCTGCTATAGACATAGATCGAAATGATTAAGCTAAAATCAATAAAATATCATAAAGGGTAATCCTAAAGCAAGGAAAAATAAATAATACTTGGAACTTGAGGAATAAATGTACCATGGTTCCTTTACAGATGGATTTTTATTTATTTATTTATTTATTGCTAGTAATGTCAGAAGAGAAATGTAACTATCATAAGCGATAAATTCATTTCATTTTAGTGCATGGAAACACACAACTAAATAAATCCTCTTGTACAACTGTAGTTATTTTATATTTTATTAACATAATACCAAATAACACTTACAGTTACTGTGGGTTCCTGACGATTTCAGTGGTAGTTCAATAAACTGCCAAGAGTTCACAGATGAAAAAATTAGGCCTTCAAACATATATGCATTTTTGACATAAACTAGCCTACCAATTTTGTATTTCTGACATTAGATGTTTGGCCTTTTTGTCCACTGTTACTGGTTGCAGAGACGGACCTGGGTGTTCTGGTGGGACAACAGGCTGTCCATGAGTCAGCAGTGTGCCCTTGTGGCAAAGAAGACCAGTAGTATCCTGGGGTGCATTAAGAATAGTGTGGACAGCAGGTGTGAGGAAAATGATCCTCTCCCTCCACACTGCCCTGGTGAGGCCACATCTGGAGTACTGTGTCCAGTTCTGGACTCATCAGCTCAAGACAGAGAACTACTGGAGATAGTCCAGTGGAGGGCCACAAAGATGGTTAGTAGCCTGAAGCATCACTGATTTAAGGAAAGGCTGAGAGAACTGGGACTGTTCAGACTGGAGAAGACTGAGAGGAGATCTTATCAACAGTTTTAAACATCTAATAAGCAGGTGACAAGAGAATGTAGCCAGGCTCTTTTCAGTGCTGCCAGAATGCAAGACAAGGGGCAATGAGAATGAGGTGGAACACAGTAAATTCCATAAAAACATGAGGAAGAATTTATTTACTTTGAGAATGAAAGAACGCTGGGACATGCTATACAGGGAGGTTGCGGAGTGTTCTTTTCTGGAGAGATTCGAAACCTTCCTGGCTTCTTAGTAAGCTACTCTGAGGAACCTGTTTTAGCAGGGAGTTGGACTAGATGATTGCTGGATATTCCTTCCAACACCCATGATTCTGTGACTCCGTGATTAGTTTGCCATATTGATGCATAGAATATTTCCACCAAAAGATAATTTCGATCTTAAGTTGTCTGGAATCATAGAATCATTTAGTCACAGAACATCCTTTAGTGGAAGGGACCCACAAGAATGATCAAGTCAAACTGTTTGGAAACACATTAAAACAAAAATGTCTGAAGTAGCAGCATCTTAGCCCACATAGAACTTAAAATATATGCTATGAAAGTAATGCCTCCTGTTGTATGATGTTGGCCCATGATGTCAGAGGTGGATGTTGGTGGTATGGCAGTAGAGGCTGAATCTTCCCACCAGTATTCTGTTATTTTTTGTTGACATGTGAGAGATGGCAGCAGAGGGGAAGTCTGACAAAAGTATGTCTGACATGGAAGTGCATATGAAGCAAAGTGAGTCATTGAATTCCTCCATGTGGAAAAGATAGCATCCACTGACATTCACTGATGCTTGCTGAATGTGTATGAAGACCAAACAGTGGATATGAGCACAGTGAGGTTGATGGTGGTGCATTTCAGCAACAATTCCATTACATCAGCTGTGAAATACTGTGTCACCTCCACTGGTGCAGATTTTTACAACACAGCAACCTTTTTCATTGTAGGTGAAAATACATAGCTAATGGTGATGACTGTGTTGAAAAAACTGTTCTGTAGCTGAGAATATGCTCTATTAAATAGCATTATTGTGTTCTTTATATCTATTGGAAATAAATAGGAGGCATTACGCATTATTGTGTTCTTTATATCTATTGGAAATAAATAGGAGGCATTACTTTCGAGGAGACCTATATAACGTTAGTTTGTTATATCATTTTAGGATACCTGGATTCTTTTTATTTTAATTTATTTATTTTTATGAGCTACATGATTTTAGCTTCTCCTTCCTGTTAGAAATTTGTAAGAAAAACTATTACATGCTAAATTCAGCACAAGGAAATCTAGTTGTAAGAAGTGTCTCAGACTAACAGTAGCAGTATGGGCCGATTTCCTTGTGAATTGTTTACATTGCAATGGAATTTTAAAATATGAGCATCAGAGAATAATTCCTTTAGTCAGCTGGTATTGTGGCACTTGGGAGGCAAACAGTGCTTAACAAAGAGAAGAAGATGGCGTAAGGAAAGACTAGCATGATTTTTCATTGTGTAGAAAACAGATCTTTATGGATTCTCATGTTACCAAATGGCAAATGCACAAGAGATAATAGTCTGAAGCATCTACAGATAAAAGAGATTAAGTATCAATAGCAACAAAATGAAAAATAAGTCATGAAATGGATCAATGAAGAGGTGACCTCAATATTAAAAATGACTATTAATTTCGGTATTGAAAAAGTTCTCATGGTTAAGAATGTAAAAATAAACAAAAGGTGAGAATAAAGTGGTGGAATTATTTAAGTAGCTCAGATTCATGGTATTAAAGTAAGATCTGTGGACGAATTACAGAATAAGCCCTCTCAAAGCCAAGAACACAAGAACTGTATGTTACCATATCATTTACCGCTCATTTTCTGTAATGCTGTGAATCCTGTTATTTACTTCTATGGATCTTTTGCTATGATTGTACCATAATGAAATCAATTAAGCAAAAAAAAAAAAAATGACAAATTGGATAACTATTTTCATTGTAAAGAATTATATTTGAATCACTCTGATTATCATTACCTCTTTTTACAAAAAAAAAAAAAAACTAAGAAATCTCAACAGTAATATTTACTATCATGAGAACAATTATAACATTTAATTTATTTATACTGGACAGAGTATAAAAAGCAGTGTGGCAACTAATTACAAATAATACAGATTTCAAATTTTCAACTGAACTATTTTGATAACTTGTAGCAATAGAAATCAAAGCAACTTAGTGAAATGGTAACTGGCTTCACCTGCTTCATAGTGATTGAAACTCTTTTTCTCTTTCAAGACCAAAGAAAACCACTTCTAGAAAGTAAATAAATAAATAAATAGATAGGACTTGTTGACAATAAGACAAGCAAGAAAAGCCTACCTTCATTTTTTTTTTCTTTAACTTCTGCCTTCATGTGCCCTGTCATATGGAAGTTTAACAACAGCAAAGGGAAATATTTGGTGCAGTACATATGCAGAGCACCGTAAGTTCAGATGCTAAGATGGCCTTTCAGTTTTTATTTCCCAGCTTTTTATTTAAAAGTTGTAAGAAATCCTGGTTTTGGAGAGCAAGGGGCTAATAGCACTTCCTGAGCCTGGCACAGGAACAAATCACATTATCTATCCTCATGAGAACAGTCTAATTAAGCACAACAGGAGTCCTCATGCGGACATGGTAAAGCAAGCAGTATTTTGATGCCAGTGTAGCAGATAAGTGAAAATTCTTTAACTCCTCCAAATCCGGCTCAGACTTATTCTACAGTACCTAAATATCTGACTTTGTTGATGTTTAAGATTTAGCATAAATCAAATAAACTACTGCACAAAACAGTTAAGTAGTTACGTTATTTGTACCCAAGAGTCTGCTTTCTAAAGCTCATTTCTCCAAGCTTTTGCAGTTGAATGGCTACATAAGCTTTTTATCCCCCAAAATAAAGGAGCATCTATTGCTACAGTTCATTAAAAATTCAAATAAATATGGAGCTAAGGCTTTAAGCAATTATGTGTTATCTTTATTTTTCTGTCCATTGCAAACATAGGAAATAAATACATGTGTTTTTCTTTGTTTCCTGAAATTATACTCTAGTCTAGCATTTATGGAGTATGTGGGAAGAAAATTTAAAGAATGTAATGAAATAAGCCTCCCATCATCTATTACAGGTGATACAACAGTATGCTATGGACCAGAGGTGTCTTCTCTCATTTCAAGTGTTGTGAAAGGTACAGAAAGGGATGAGATCATATGTTTGCATCAGTTTTGCCTTTATGAGCAACAACTGCACAGAATCCTTCTGCACATGCTGCCTCCTGCCATACCTCTCTGTACCAGTTTTTAACGTCTGACTTTGCAAGTTGAAATAAAAATGTTATAATTATGCAAATATCGAGATTTGCTAATACAGAACACCCTGCTGGGCTGGGATTCCACCAGCTACCTCATGAGTGAAACTGTCACCAACAAATTCACTTTGCCTTTGTATGGAATGTGTCAACATCAAAGAAAGGAGGCAAATACCACATTCAAAGAAAATAAATCAATCATTTTCTGTAGACTTCCTAGTGTATGTACTCCTAATTTTTCAGTCTGATGAGCTGTTAGACTGGAAGAAAATGGCTGCAAAACCTCGAGCTTCAGCCCAGAGAAGACACTGAAAATAAACAACAGAGATCCTACAGGGCAAGGATTAGTGTTACAGATTTGTTGTTTTTTCAGAACGCCAGTGCTACAACAATGTTCACAAGAGTTGATGAGTGGCTCACCTCAATGAAAGTTTGCTAGTCATAAACAAACACTGTTGATTAGAGAAGACAGATATTTCTAAACAGTGTTCTAGCTTAGAAAAATAAAGAGAACATGGTTTTGTACAAAATTATTTGAAAAACTAAACATAAGTTTTCTAAGAACTAAAATAATTCCCTTCTATTAAACATAATGTTGGAAATTCACTTTCCTTTAGCAGACATTCTTTTCTTGTACTACACGTGGTATATTAAGTGATTTAAGCAGAGGAAACGAGAGTCAGTCAATTCTATTTTAGTGCAAGTACTGAAGCGAAAATTATATAATGAAGGATTTTGCAAATACAACTTCTAAACAAACTCATGATTGCAACACTATGAGAAATTCACTGCAGAGGAATGTAATGATAGCTGTATATAGAAAAGCTGTAGTGATGAATTTCCCTACCACTAAGGAACACGTGTAAATCATAGAATCTTAAATGTGAAGTATAGAATAGATAAAATAGATATCAACCCATACTTTGTTATCCCAATTTCCTAGAGAAAGGAAGCTGTTTTCGGTTGTGCTATTGGCCAATCTATTCCGCCACAAAGACAAGAAAAAGGACACTGAGAAGAAAAATTGTGCAAATTCAACAATGGATCCGAGAGTAACACATTTATTCAGAATTCATACAAGTTGATAAGTAGACAATGATCCACATTTATATATCTACCAGTAGAAAAGCAGTTATAACTTAATTCCATCAGCTTGATCGATTAGATCAAGAAAATTGGTCAATGTGTCAGCCAACAAGAGGCTTGCAACCAAACATACTATTTGTAAGCAATACACTCTCCAGAACAGATGTAAATATGGGGAAAAACAAATGGAAGAACTGTTGGGTGTTTGCTGTTAGAAGTGTTACAGTTTTTACTGAATGTCACAGAGCTTTAGGTTAAAATCTTTGTTTGTTTATTAAGGCATGTATTCTGAAATTTTCCAAAATATTTACAAGTGTGATTAAATAACTTTAGTTAACATTAACTTGAGAATCTCTAGACTCTAAGAGGATACCTGACTGACAGATAGGAACATTAAGAACATGAAATATTCCTTTTTCAGCTCAAGATAAAGATTATCACACAGCCTAACAGGAATGTTTGCATAATGATTTGGTTTGTGGACTGGAACAGTAATTTAATGTTCAAAGGTTTTACCTTTTAGATGGGTGGTGTTTGTTTTTATAGAAATTCGGGTAAGTAAAACAAGCAATGGAATCTTTCAGTGACAAATCCAAGCTGCAGATTTTCACTTAGGACTTTTTTGGAAAATAGTTTCAAAAGCTTCTGGAACAGGTTTCACTTCAGCCAAGGATAGAGATACCAAGTGCGATGCAAAACATATTACTCCATCAGCCCATCATTATCCACTGGCTGGAAGGTATTGCCCTCAGAGTTCCTCCCATGATGTAGCGAGCTTACACACTACAGTCTAAAGTCTATCTGGATAACTCACGAAAACATCCCTCTTCTGGGGTTTAAACTAAGATGGCTGACTTGGTATTTAGGCAATTAATTGCATATGTATTCAACTGCACTAGTTCTGTTATGGGGCTGGTGGGAATCAAACCTTTGGCTCCTCCAGGAGTATGTGAAATTAGAGTATACCTTCACAAAGGTTGGTTGCTAGGGGATGGCAGCCAACTGCAAAAGAATTTCCTTTCAAGAAAACTTTGTGCTTTATCTCCCATAACAAATCTTCTGGGTTTTCTTTCCATCTTTCTGCAGTTTTCAGAAGAAATGTTGCTTCTGTAACCCCCAGGTAACCACTATTTTAGTCATGTCTGTGCACCTGGTTTACATACACTGTCAAACACCTACAGAGCTTGCAAAAATATAAATGTAACACACTGTATTTACGAGTATGTAGAGCTAATGCCTCCAATGGTACAGAGCTAAGGTCTTTGCCCAGAGATGTGGATGCCCCATTCCTGGAGGTGTTCAAGGCCAGGTTGGATGGGGCCCTGGGCAGCCTGATCTGGTGGCTGGCAACCCTGCTTGCAGCAGGGGAATTGAAACTAGATGATCTTTAAGATTCCTTCCAGCCTAAGCCATTCTGTGATTCTATGATTCAGTGATTCTCCAGGTGGAGCTCAGAGCAGCTGTTGTAATCCTTGAGGGTGCACCGATCAAGTCCTGCTGATTCACTGTGTTTGTGCAGTTTGTTGTCTACAGGAGGACTGACACTCCTGCCAAATTCCCCAACTTCGGTTAGAGATGGAGTTAATGGTATTCTATGAGCAAGATTTGCTGCAAAATTTAACTTTGTGATTGCAGTTCCTACAAAGATGAGACAGAATTTGTGAACAGGGATGGATCATCTCCATCACATGCAGCTGAAATATATACAATTTTATTCAAACCACTATCTGAATAATTTAAGCCTTTCCAAAACATATCAGAAGTCCGTCTGTTTCTCTGACGTAATACCACAACAAATTGAAAAAAAAAAAAAAAAACAACACTCATTGGCGTCACTGAAGCTAAGGGGGCTTGATAAAACCGCTACTGATTGGAGGTGTTCATGCGTAACACCGCAACTGAGAACCAGAAGTAAGAAATACGAGTGAGAACAAGAAGAAATAACAAAAGCTTTCCACTCACACGCTCTTACCACACGGCAGCATGGGATTACTGAGGGGAAAGCGTGACAGGCTGGAAAACACACAAGGCGCCCAGCAAGGCCCCTCGCCAGCAGGACAGAGCCCCGGGACGGCCTCCCCTCCGTCAGAGGGCGCCCCGGGGCGACGGGGTCGGAGCCGAGTCCTGGGCTGGGGATGCCCCGCGTGAAGGACGGGCGCCCCGCGGCCGCTTCGGGCGGCGTTGCGTAACCCCTTCACCGCGGAGGGCGTCGGCGCCCGGCTGCCCGGCTGCAGGCGGCGGCCCCGCGCACCTGCTCACCTGTCCCCGGCCGGCTGGGGGGGCCCGGCCCGGCCACTCCCCTCCGCGGGCTCGGCGCAGGCGCCCTAGCGGCTACCGCAGGCAGGGGGCGGCAACATGGCGGAGTGAGCGGCGGCGGTTCGGCTCCACAACAACAGCGGCAGCAGCGATCGCTCCCGCCTCCGCCGGCTTCTGCGCGCCGCTCGCCTCTGCCGGGCCGCGCTCGGCGGCTCCCGCTCCTCCCGGCCCGCGGCGAAGAGGCGGCCCCGGCCGGCGGGCTGCGGCTATAACGGGGCATCGACGCCCATAATAATCCCTCATTATAGCGGAGCGGGGGAGCGGCTCCTGGGACGGTGCCTGCGCCTCGGGCCGGCTCCCTGCGGCCCCGCCGGCTGCGGCTGCGGTGGATGCTCGGCTCGGGCGGAGAAGGCGGCAGGTGCCGGTAACGGCGGGGGGTAAATGGCGAGCGAGAAGCCGGCGGCGGGGCCGGAGCCACAGCCCGCGGGACTCATCTCCGTCGGGGCCGGCGGCGGAGGAGGCGGCGGAGGCAGCGTCGCGGTGATGGGGGAGCTGAGGGCGTCGGGCGCCGGTTCCGTGGTGCTCCCCGCGGGGATGATTAACCCGTCGGTGCCGATCCGCAACATCCGGATGAAATTCGCCGTCCTCATCGGACTCATCCAGGTCGGCGAGGTCAGCAACCGGGACATCGTGGAGACGGTGCTGAACCTGGTAAGCCGCCGCCTCCCCGCCCCGCTTGCCGGCCCCGGGCACCGGCCGTCCCGCAGCCTGCCCCGCGCAGCCCGGCACAGCTCCGCGCTCGCGGCCCCCGTGCGCGCACGGCCCTTCTCCGGCCCCGGGCGGAGCGCGCTTCCTGCCCAGCTCCTCTCGCGTCTCTTCCCTCTGCGTGCGGCACAGACCCCCGGCGCTGCCCAACTCCTGGCAGGACCCCGCGCCGCACGCAGGGCCCCTGTCCCCACTGCCTCCTCTCCTAAGGGAGCGGAGCGTGTGCCATTCCTAATGGAAAATAAATAAATAAATAAATAATAAAATAAGGAGATTAAATCATTAGCAACTTCAGGTTCTGCCGTGTAACCCGGTGACTTCCTCCTTGGAAGAAGAGTGGCGTGAATGTAGTGTCTGTTTCTAATTGAAAAAGGTTAAGCAAGCAGCCGGAGCTGCTGTCTTTTCTTAGTGGCTGACACATGTGAAGGGTTTAACCCTGTGAGCTCAGAGCTCGGCGAGTGTTTTGTGCAGAGGAAGAGGAGGAAGGAGATTTTTTTCGCAAGGATTTTGCATGCTTTAATATCTGTAATAAAGAGTTAGTTGTGTTACCATACTGTATCGGGTTGCTCGTGTCTTAATAATCTGTCACGCTTTTCCACTTGATTACCTACCTGCAAATTAAGCGTTGTTGCTGAATTTGTTTAATGTCTGTGTGCTGCGAAACGTTATCGTATGTTGATAGATAGCTTGAAACGAGAACGCTGGTAAAATGTAGCTCCGTAGTCATCTGCTCACTTCATGGAGTGAAAGAGTTACTGCAGGACTGTATGACTTAATGTTTTTGCGCTACCTACACCAAAGCCTGAGGAACCTACTGAAGCCAAACGAGTGGATCTAAAAATGAATCACTTTCAATTACGTGCAATTTGGTGCTGCTCCTGAATGCAAGATTTGCTGCAGCAAAGCTTTTGAAGCAGTTCAGTCAATGAAATATCTTCTGTTTTTGCGTATAAAACAGGACAGAAAAATGACTGCTCAAAGCTGAATGGCAATTAATTGAAACTGCCTTTGTTTCAAATGAGTTGAATATTTCTAACCTATACTCATTTTGTAGAAAGTCATATAAAGAATATCTTTTGTTTCCAATACTTTACAAGGATGTATTCCTCCGTTTGTCTGATAGCTATTTGCATTTGACCTAGCACAGATTGAATGGAAAAGCTGCAGCATGCAGAGAAAGACACAATTTGGTCAGATCATTTTAATATTTATGACTTGAATGAATGCACAGGGTTAAAACTCTTGATAGTTTGTGAATATGTCAAAATGGTAATCTCATATATTTCTCATTTGTCTCCACGAGCAGTTTAACACTGAACTGAAATATGATTTTAAATACATATTTTTGTATAACTGTGGTACAAGTCATCATAACTTTATTGGATTTTGCCCATTCCTTTAAAAGTAGCATCCAAAATAAAGGAATGACATTTACTTATTTCATTAAGTAGCTCTGTATAGATCATGACAAATACTGATCTTTAATCTTTTCCCGACAGTCTTTATTCTTTTATTCTACTTACAGATATTTAAGCTCTAATTCTGGCTGTTACTACATCAACAACTGGACTAACGTTGGCTTATGCTTTAGGAGGGTTTAGAATGCATTATGATATTTATTTGGAGGAAGTACAGCACTAGTTACAGTGCTTGGCTGTAAGATCTACCTACTTATTTAGTTGCTAATTCTGAAAACTACGCTTACACTTAAAAATAAATGAGTGTTTCACAGTTCTGTCAGCATCAGAAGAAGTATACGAATGTGAAACTGCCTGGGAGTCTGCTGCAGTAGCGATGCATTCTGGATCAGTCATTACTTAACAGATGGACTCTAATATACAAGAGTCAGTATTCCCACAGAAGAAGGAGAGTGGTTACGTTATCTGCTGATCTTTTTCTTCTCAGTGCAGCAAATGTCTAGAGTTTATGCTTGTATATTTAAAAATTTCCTCACATGTAAACCAAACGTTGTAAACATGGGTGATACAAAGTAAAGTTGGTGTATCACTAAACTTCTAAATGTTACTTGACTATGTTTTAAGCGTTTTAGTAGCAACTTCTAATGTGTGGGGTATTTTTTTTTTCTTGACCTTTACCTTTGCTATGCTACTTCAGAATGACTTTTGAAACAAGTTTGATTGTGTGAGTGGACAGTATTGATAATTGATCTCAATATCAGTTTGTGTAGTCCCTGGGATAAATATAACCTACATTATTGGGCATCTGTAAGCCATTTAGTAGTAGTTTTTTTGTTTGTTTGTTTGTTTGTTTGTTTGTATTATAATTCTATATTAGGATATTAGCATTTTCTTATTAACAACTAGAATCAGAAGTTAGTTTGAGGTATTTTTTATTTGTTTAGGTTATCTGAGGTTTCTGCTGTCTGCTATGTAAAACTTAAGGAAATCTGTTCCTTCTTCTACACTGCTTTGTCTGAGACAAAACTTTGGTTTAGCTTGTACTTTCCTGGGAGATAGTCACTTTCCTGTTGAATTTTCTTCTTGAGGTATCTCTTTGGCAGATGTTAGAATTCGATCTGATGGTCCCGCACAGTGGTCTCTGCTATTGCATTTCATAGTTATTTCACGTGCTACAGTCTGATGTTGACAGACGCAGTAATTTATTGTGTCTGTAAGGGGATAACATGCTTTTATCCAGTGCTGAAAAAAATCTTTATCCATGTCTAATATGTTGCTGGAGTTTTGACTTTGCCAAAGTTGCTCAGTTGACTTTATAGCTGGACAGTGTTACATTGTTGTACGTTCCTACATCGCTGATAGGATTAGTTGCTACTTCTGATTCTTAGTGATACTTCTTTTCAATTGCTTTGTACTTGAATAAATTCGCCAGTATAATTTAATATTAATAGAATTTCTCACAGTAGAGTTGCTAGTATTGCTTGTATTATTCCTTGTGGTTTAATGATACAGTAGAAGACATAATGGAGAGGGGATTCAACCTGTTAACTAATTCAAGTTAACTCCTTAGTAATTTAAGGATGTTAGTTACGAGTTAGCTTTAACTTCTTAGGCAATCTGTTAATAGTATGGACATCAGAAGCATCTATAAACTGAGGACTTTTCTACCATAATTTTTCTAGTACACTGTCTTATTACATTTCAGAAAGTAGGAGGGAAGTTATCATGCCTTGTGCATTTCTCTGTTACCAGGAAATTTTTATCTTTTGTATTATGGATTTCTATGAATTTCCAGATTCAGTACTCTATCTTTGAAATGTGTTGATCTTTGCTTACTACAGAGCACAGAACTGAAAAATACTTTCCTTGTGAACTCTGTAATCCTTTAATTGCTCTTGGTGCTTTCTCTTTGGGGGGTATTTTGACACTGATTCATGCAACTATTGATGAAGAAGTCTTTCCCCTTTGGACAGCTCTATTAGTTTTCTTAGGAAACTGTCATGGATGTTGTTATAACTATGATAGATCTGCCCATTGTTATTCTCCATATTTCCTTTGCTTCTTGACACCCTTTTGTTCTTACGGTATGTGTTTGAAATGAAGTTTTGTGCTGCGTACTCCAGAAAATGTGATGTTAGAGGTGGAACTAAATCAGTCTGTCTGACTGTATTCTTCTACTTAAAGTGTATTTTTTTCCACTTTTTTCCTAGTTAAGATTCTCACACGTGGTTTTAACTAATTGGTCTATAATGCATTTACAATGACCCTTCCTTTCATTATTTTTATTGACTTACTTCCTTAATTCTCTACTTCATCAGTACTTTAATGGTCTTGGGAATGTTTTTCCTTCATTGTATATTTTTAATTATCTGTTGTATGTCCAGCTTTCATCCAGTATGACTATGTCAATTGCATTGTCTTTTAGCTTCAGGAAGCTTTTTCTTGTTTCCATTCAAATTTCATAGAATTTGAGTTCTGTGGTGCTGACTCTATGACAGTACAAGACATGTAAGTTGAACAGGAAGGCAGTGATACTAAAAACTGTGACTGGTGCTGACACATGCTGCTCATTTTGCCTGTGTACTTTGAACAGAGGAGATAATGTAGGTTTGAACAGTTTTCAAATTGATGCAGATGTAACTGACCAGTGTTCTCTTTGTGCAATCTGGAAAACTTTGTTTCTTTATATATCTTTTGTCAGGCTGCAGAGTGCTTATAAGAAAGTAGGTCAAACACCAGGCATAGTTCAAAAAGTCTCTTGCTGTTCTTGTTGACTTCAGCCCACGCTTCTGCCTAGCTCTTCTCATTTTCTTGGCTGTTCCATCCTACTTCAGCATTAGTCACCTACTGGGAGAGGTAAGCCATTTTTTAGTGCTTTGTCACACTTCATACTGGCAAGAAAGGCATTTGCAGCTTCAGAGCAATTGGTTTAGATCATGTGAGAGATGATCGCCCCTAAAGCTTTCTGTAGTAGTGGTCATGAGGAAAAATGTGAGACGCAAGATCATTTCTCTCTCTCTCTTTTTAATTTTGTTAAAAAACAAAACAAACCAATGTTGATTGAGGGTTGTCTTGAGCTAAAACTGAGTTTTGATATCAGAGGTCTTTGAATCTACTTGAAGTCTTGGTTGCTGCTACTTCCTGTGGTAGAGTTCTGCTATTGTGTGGAGAGAAGAATTGCTTTTGTTCTCTGAGAAGGAGTAAGCTTAAGCCTCAATCACGTGGCCTCCGTTTGTCCTGTAGAACTAGCTTTGCAGGCTTAAGGATCTTATTGTATTTTGTTTGCGAAGGCCTTCCAATTTTCTTATTACAACTATTCACTGATTTACAGTGTTATTAAAAGCAGATTGGGGAAAGTTTCAAGGTTTTTGTTGTTGTTTGTTTCTTTTTCCTTAAATTGCGTTTGTGTTTTTAGGTTTAGGTAATGCTACAATTGAGGTGTCAAGTCTTGTCTGACCTACTGATCCCTATCTTGCCATTGCTGTCTTCAATCTAAGCTGTGTGGAAGCGACTGTAGAAGCTACCAGATTTACATCAAATCAGATTTTACATCAAAAGGGCTATAGACAATGCTAGAGGTTCTAATTGTATTCTGTGGCAACTATGTATGAATACTGAAGCTGTGGTTGTTATTGGGTACTTTGTTAATGTTAGGTATTTACAGATGGGAAACTTTACCATTTTTGTATCAATTGTGAAGCTCTAGTTATATTCTCAGCAAGGTGGCTGTGCTTCTGTTATGATGAATTGATGTATTTTTATAGGCAATAACTTTTTGAAGAACTGCCATGGCAAGCATATCACTGAATGTTTGTTACCACTTAATTATGAATAGCTGTTTTCTTTTTAGGTCTATATTTCACTTGTCTTTACAAGATTCAGTTCATAGATTATAAGGGAAATGAACACCTAAGGCTTTTTTATTATATTTGTCACACTGAAGTAATAAAGTTCTGAGACTGATATAAAAAAAAAAAAAAAAAAGCCTCTGTTCTTTCTCTTTTTCCCCCATCTGAGACCCTAGGATTATAGAATCTTAGAACATTCTGAGTTGCAAGGGACCTGCAAAGATTCTAGAGTCTGACTTCAGCCCTTACTTTGTTTTACCCCTTTGCATCGGGCAAAAGGTTAGGACCTTTCTTTGTCAGGAGGCTATTTTTACAGAATTCTGACCTCATTCTACATTTAAACTGTGTATTTTATAAGACTAGATATTGAGCAGTGTACTTAGTTATATAGTAATCTTTCCCTTTGGTATTTTATCTTAACCCGCCCCACCATGCCTTATCAGCCACTACTCAAAAGGATAGAAAAGGGAGGATAGCTTATTGCATTCATGAGGCTGATGTCTAGGAGGCAGTGCTGCAGTTTTTCATTCATTTTAATGCATTTCCAGTGCCTCCACTCGTGCTTATCAAATATATGAAGCACTGTGCATAACTGTACCTTCTAAAAACAAAAAAAACCAACAGCCACTAAAAAAAAATATATATATATAATTGTCCCTGAATTTTTATTGAAGTATTTGTTCCTGCTCCCTTAACAACATGACATACTGAGTTTAATCAAAGCGGAATGAAATCTGTGATTGGGTTAGTATCAAAACAGAGATGACTATATCCTGATAAATACTGTGGCTTTTAACAGATATGCTAACGCCATAAGCTTTCCAGGCTATTTTTGATCAATCTCTTAATCTAATCTGTTCATTACTTGGTACTTTACTGTTTTTCTTCTAATAGCTTAGTCTATCTTGGTATGTCTACCAACCCAAATCAACTTTCCTTGCTTCATGTTTTGTTGCAGCACTTTGTAGCACTTTATGAACATTGTTGCAGTTGCCTGTTAGTTGACTTCTTGTACATGGCTAGTGACCTGAAGATCAGTCACAGAATTTGTAGGGGCTGGAAGGGACCTCTGGAGATCAAGGAGTCCAACCCCCTGCCCAAGCAGCTCCCTAGCCCAGGTTGCACAGGTAGGCGTCCAGACGGGTCTGGAACATCTCCAGAGAAGGAGACTCCACCACCTCTCTGTACAGCCTGTGCCAGAGCTCCGTCACCCTCACTGTGAAGAAGTTCCCACATTTTGTATGCATATTTGTATTCCACGTAATTGTATTTTTCATTCAAAACCTTTATTTTGTCTTTAAAACTGAATTAAATTAGAACTTTCCCATTTGAAGGTGGGAGACCTTTTGAAACGTCCATTTTGAATGTGATGATCTGCTTACTCTTTCTGACTTGTCAAGGTTTGGCTGGGATGCACTGTAAATGACATAGCATTCAATTTTTGAAATTCAGGATGATAGTAATGAACAATTGAAAATACGTATTTCTATGGAGAGTAACATATTAATGATAGAAATATATGTTTCAGCCATAGGATGATGATGAATTTTAAGTATTTGAACTACAATTTCTTCACTTCAGTATTATGAAAACTGTCGATCCCATTCATCTCAGAGAGAAAGACTGCATTGTTTCTGATAAAGAAACATCACAACTTCTGACTTTACTCTGCTGGAACTTTCTTTCTGGTAATTTTTATGGCTTAAAGTTTATTCTGCTTTTGGAGTACGTGGATAATAATAGTTTTCAGTATACAAGTAAGTCCAAGTAGTTTTGGTCTTAATGAGATTTGTACCAGAGATATCAATTCATTTTTATTAATGCAGCTCTGTGAAATGCCTATTCGGCTTTAATTTTAAAACTGGGTTGCATCAATGAAATTGTTCCAGCATGAAGAATTCATAGGTTTGTGTGATTGTGAAAACTGCTTTTGTTTTTCAACAATTTAAAAAATGCTTGATTTCTTCAACTGTTCATCTACGTACAGTTGAAAGTCTTTAAGTATGCAGACTAGATATTATTTTTTTTTAATTAGCTGAGTGAATGTGAGATAAGGCAAGATATTTACTTACTAGTGAAACTGTGACTTGTTTGAGTGCATTTAATCGTGTTTTTATGATACCTGATGACTTGTGTAGTGCTCAGACAGTGTAGAGAAGGATAGAAATAATCCATCTCTCAACCAGATTCTTCTGAACTAACTCCAGTATCAGTATGGCACTGTAATCTGTTTTATGTGATCTCACTTTTTCTGTCCTTTTCAGTATTCTGTGACAGTTACTCAGTGATGTAAGGTTTTCTAACTTTTATTGAATTTTGATTGCCTACTTTGAATTGATTATTTAAGAGGCACTTAAACAATTTTTCCTCTTTTTTTTTTTTTGGTAAGACGAACGTGTTTTGAATATTTATAAATACAAATATGAACTTGGAAAAACAAAGGAGTCTTTACAAGCCTTCGGAAACAGGCTCTTCCCTACTGTAGAATTATATAAAACTAAGTTTGCTCATCTCTGACGAGAGTTTGCTTTTAAGTTTTATGTAGCTAATGGCATCAGTAACTGTCTTTTGAATGAACTGTGAACTAAAAATCTTCCTATGTCACTTTAAGAGCTAAGAACCATCCAATAAAAAATTAAAAAAAAAAAAAAAAAAAGACTTAATAATCAGGAGAGTTTTCTGTCTTAAATGTAAATGCATGTTTTCTAGTTACCAGAGTGGGAATGCCATCTCTGTCACTTTCAGTAGGACATACATATCAGAATTTGACAACAGAGTTCTGTCAACTCCAATAGTGTTACATCTCTGTAACTTTAGCAAATATACTTAAAGATTGGGAAGGGCTAAAGCACTATGAGCCTTAACAAGCAACAACAACAAAACCCTTGAAAATTGAGGTTTGAATGATTATGTGTGCGGATATTCTGCAGGGAGAAAGAGCTTATCGGTGTTCTGGGGAGTTGACTTGTGGATTTGGCATTTTTACGGGATTTTAGCTCAAACTGTTCAGTTTCAGGTGGAATGTTGAGGGCAGGAACTGTGTCCTCAAATTGGAAGAAAGAGCTAATTTTGTCGGAGGGAAAGCGGATCTATTCCTCTTCAAATCACATTTTTTTTTTAATCTTAATCTTTTTAATCGTTAATCTCTGAAAACTGTGTTGTGGGTATACTAAGGTTAAGGAAATGGAAGGAGGTTAAGAAACTTACTGTGTGATGTTTTACAGGTTTGTGATTGATGTCTTTTGATGTTTTCTTTTGATATTGAGATCTCCTGCAAAAGACATTGTTGTCAGATAATTTTTTACAAATACTTAGTGGGATTGTTGGCTGGAGTGTTCCTCCGTGATCAAGAAGTTTGATGAAAACCTTGTCAGCAAAGAAATATTGGCACTCCACCTTTCCCTTTTATTACTCCAACGAATTACATTTCCTATTTTGGTGAATCAAGCAGAATCACAGAATTGTAGAGGTTGGAAGGGACTTCTAGATATCATCCTGTCCAGCCCCCCTGCCAAAGCAGCTCCCTAGACCAGGTTGCACAGGTAGGCATCCAGCTGGGTCTTGAACACCTCCAGAGAAGGAGACTCCTTTGGCAGCCTGTGCCAGTGTTCCATCACCTATGCTGTGAAGAAGTTCCCATGCATGTTTTTGCAGAACTTCCTATGCCTCAGTTTGTGGCCATTTCCCCTCGTCCTATTGCCACACACTACAGAGAAGAGTCCAGCCTCATCCCTTTGCCTCCTGTTCCTTAGATATTTATAGATGTGGATCAGATCCCCTCTGAGTCTTTTTTCAGTGCTGAACAGACCCAGGTGTCTCAGCCTTTCCTCATAAGAGAGGTGTTCCAGGCCCTTTGTAATGGCAAGTTGTGATGTAGTGTAACTATTTGACTCTTAATACTCAAATGCTGAATAACTAAACTTATCAAAATGTTTTTGTAAGACTGCACTTGATGCAGTAAGGTCTTCCAAGCCAGCAGCTCAAAGGTTGTAAAGCCATTTCGTTCTTCTAATTCTTTTGCCTTAAAGAGAATTATAGAGCCTCTGCCCCATGTTTGGAACTCTGCAGTTCCAAAAGCTTTGTCTTTGCTGCATTTGTGGTACTTAATTGTCTGGGCACTTTCATAGACTGGCAGAATTACTGGAGTTGCATAGAACTGTAGGATAGTTGGTAATGAAAAGTACCTCTAGGGTTCTCCAGACAAAAATCCCTGCTTAAAGCATGGTCCTCTAGACCAAGGGTTACAGATCCTTGTGTGGCTGGGATTTGAATATTTCTAAAGAATCCCAAGTCTTGTTTTTACTTAGTTGGAATTTCCTGCACCTGTTGTCACTCCTGTCTCTGGGCGCCACTTAGAAGAGTTTGGCTTCATTGCTTCTATTCCCTCCCCATCTCTCTTTCCTGTTGCACCAAAATAGTAGATAAGAGCTCTTCGTAGCTTTTCAAGTCCATAAACAGTTGAAGCTCTCTTCAGTGTTTCCTTGTATGTCAGATGTTCTACTCCCTTAATCATTTGCACATTTAGGTCTTTATTCTCCCTGGGCATATTAATAGTGCTCTCTTTCCCAAAAAGTGAGAGGTGGAGTCTGAAAAGGCTTTTAATTATAGCAACCCCTTTCCTCTTTTTCACAGTATGAGCTGCAACATCTGCTCGCAAATAATCCAGTCAATATTGCTGTGCCTAACCCAGCAAAGGACAATTTGCACTGCATGCAGCCAGGAAAGAAAACAGACCTCTGCGAGCTGCAGCAGCGAGTGTTTACTTTTCATCTGTTGTGCCTGCTTGATAATAGCTAGCCTTGGATGGAACACACAAGCCTGTGTCTGTCACTTCTGCAGATCACGGTTATGGTTATAGGTAGGCTTTATTTTCTGGATTTCAGAAATACAGACTGTAGGTACACTTGATATTCTGCTGAATATGCATGAAGTTTATATTAATGGCCTAATACTGAGTTAAGGAAATATTGTGGCTCTTATATTACAAACAGTACTTTTTCAAATATGTAGCATTGTTTGAAATTAGTCTAGAAAAGCTATTAGCATTATTAGTCTTCAGAGTTATACGTACTTCAGATCAGTAAGAAAGAATATTCAGTACAGAGCCAAAGCTGTTAAAGTTTTACATTGAATTTGTTAGGAATGAATCAATGACTGTATAGATAATGTAATCTTTATAGATAAAACATTGGCTAGCAGTTTATGTGCATACAAATATATGTACTTAGAATTGGTAATATGCTACACAGTCATTATGAAGCTGTAATATTTTAATCATTCATGTTTTGTAGAAAAAAATAACTTTTGTTCAAAATAACTCATGGTGTACAGTCGAACAGTGTGTAGGTATAGTCACTGAGAGGGAGCTGGTTGTTGACAGTTGACACTTTGAACATAGCACTCACTGAATGGGTGTTGATACAGTCTTTAAAATGAATTCTTCACTGAGAATGCCTTCAGTTAATAGCTACAGTTATTTTTATAAAACTCCAAAGCAGGATATTCCCAGTCATCACAGCTGTGATGGTTTCTCTTACTATTAATTTAAAAGTTCCATATAACAAAGAAAAAAATAATTATAGTAAAAACAGCTGGTTTTTTTTTTTTAACAAAAAGATTAATTTCTAATTATGAATTAATTTGGATGGACTTGCTTTGCGTGTCCTGGTTCAGTTAAAAATTAGTTTTCAAGTCTAATCCTTCTTTTCATTTCAAAGTAGTTTACACAGAAAGTTATCACATTTTTCGGTATCCCTGCAGCTTAGAGCAATGCAAATGCATGTATAATGTTTTAAGAGCCTTCGGTGCGACAGTCAAAAGGAAGCATGGGAGAGGGGGAAGGAGAAGTTTCGAGTGAATGGAACTAAACCGTGTACACTGATACCTTTCATACTGTCAAAACTCATACTTCTCCAGTTGAATCTGTTCTTAAAATTATCAACAGAACAGATGTAAGTTAATTACCTATGTGTAGCTCAGTGTTGAAGGAATAGTACTGCTGAAAGGTAGCTTTACATTTAAAGAATTTGAACAGTATGAGTGGAAACCTGTGAATACAACCAATTATATCCTCTCAGAGAAGCATTGTCTTCTGGAAAACACAGGAATCTTAAAATGATAAATTATACATTTTTAAAAATTAGTTTTGTGATATATGAAAGAATTACTACCATCTGTTAATACCAGAACTCCGAGCTTCAAGGGGCCAGTGATGGCTCTTTTAAATAAGAACTGATTCTCTGAAAACCAAACTTTAAGCACTCAAGGAGGTTTCAGAGTGTAAAAGGAAGGTATCCTTGTTTGAAAAGCTTTTACAGTCAAGGTTAAGTACTTTCATTGTTTGTCACAGTTTCAGTTTGTGGTCCCGGGCTGTCATCTGGTGTTAGCATGGCTGCAAACAATTGTAATGGAGCTCTGTTACTGCTCTGATTATGACCTAAATTGACTTTCTGAGTAACTTTAAGTAAGTTGAGTTCTGTTTTATCCAATATTTACTACCCTCTCAAAAGTGAGCAGTGCACACTAAATACTTTCTTCTAGCTCTGATCAATCCTGAATGCATTTCATAACAAAAACTGATAGTATCCAGATGTGGAGAAAAAGGCATAAGGAGCTTGAAGTGTTAATATAATCTAATCCTTTCTGGAGATCAGAGGAATCTACAGAGCACCTTGTTTAAATTATCTGAAATGCCTCTCTTAATGTTCTCCTTGTGAAGTTACAGTAGATCTTAGGGTGTCCTCAGTAAGGAAGCTGGTCAAGCAACCTGGATGAAACTGCTGCCAGCCTGCTAACAAATAACCATCCACAGTTATGTCCTCCTAAATTACTGTCTTAGAGTGTTGTATTTCTCCCTGCACACCTCCCCTGTAGAGGTGTTAGGACTTTCATGGGTGTGTGACATTAAAAGCTTCCCTTTTGTTTAAGTAGTGTATCTGAATTGACTGTGTATATTTTTGTTTCAGAGGTTTTTGAAAAGCCTTGCTTTTTAAGTTTCCCTTCTTATGTAGAGTTTCCTGAAATGAAAGCTGTTGAGGAGACCACGTACTTCGTAGCAGAAGCAGGATGCAGTAGGTGCTGCAGTTGACAGAGCAGCTAATGTTTTAAAATTCTTTTAAAATATCCTGAAGATGTCTTGGGCGATGGAAAGGTGGTGTTGTTTAACAGCACATCTGAGGAAAATCATCTTGGCATTTCTATTTATTTAGATAATTGAAATCCACCTAAATAGTCTGCCCTTTGTGTAGCAAAATGAAATCTTTAAAACACTATAATGAAGGGATACTGAGGCATTATTAAAAATTTATATAGCCAAGAGAGTTATTGATGGAAGGAGAATTTAGTAGTAATTGTTAATACATTATGGTACTGCTATATGGTAAGTACTTTCCAGGTTCTTAATCTGTTTTCAGTTTCCTTGGTAATACATATATATATATATATATATATACATAATCATTTTGTTATTCTCATACTTCAGTGAATTTAAGTACTGGTTAGTACCATGACTGCAAACAGCATGGCCTGAAGTCTTTTGGTGTTGTAAACTTCAAAATAAGCCTTAGAGAAAAAGTAATTCAAGATATGTGACTGATGTTGCAGAGTAAAATGTCATAGAGAAAAACTATTTTTATGATGCTTTGTGGGGAAAGTCTGGGATAAGGCTCAGGTTTTAAAGGTGCTAAGATTGGGAGTTCTTGGCGTTCCAGTCTTAGATGTGCTGGTTTTCTTTAAACAATGGAAACATTTTGAAATGCAGTTCTCAAGGAGGTATGGAAAATGTAAGTTAAATATTTTACTGTGTAGTTGTAAACAGAATTGCAGTTTAACTCTGATTGATTGATGTATGGTACTTATCATTTCTCTGTTTTTGAAAAACCCAGCTGTTTTGTAGCTTTTGAAGTCTGTGGGCTGTCTTGATTGGGTTGACATTTGCAGTGGTGACGTACAATTAGAAAAAAAATCTGATTGATCCTTTTAAGTGATGAACAAGGTTTAGTTCTGCATGCTGACTTTCCTAGACACGTTGTCATTTGTGATATGCCAGTGGACTGTGCCTTTTCTTTTTAAGAACTGTCTGTGATGTGTGGCTCTTTCTAGAGGAGGCAGAGGAACTGCTGAAGTCAGTGACAGAGTCATTGGTTTGTTCTCTCATCAAGATTCCTGACATCTCTCTTCAGAGAGATGAAGCTACTCAGAGTCTTCTTGAAGGACAACGTTACCAGTAAACAGCTTGAATTAAACTTCTTACGTCACTAATCCCACATTCTACTTCAATGCAATGTCAATGGGAGTGCTTTAGTTTTGTGCTATATAAATAGGCCGTGACACGGCATGCTAGTTAGTAGGAAGTAATGCCTGGATATATAAGCAAGAGCTTGTGTGCTGTATCCACTGAAAATGCTTGCCCAGTTTTCTCACAAGAGGCTCAAAGCTTGCATCTTGTAGGATTTGTATCTCATAGCTACACTGGTTTGAGTCATTGGCTGAACAGAAGGAACACTGTAAATGTTCTTCTCCTGGAGAGTTTATAGTGGTTGAGATGCTTTACCCTGGCTTGGAATACTGTAATTAAGAGTACATTAAAGAAGTAGTTAAATGTTTTCTTTTTCAAGTTTATGAGGCAACTAATGCTATTTAAATCTCACTTGTGTAGGAGAAAACTGTAATTTATTTGTTATGGGGGTTGCATGAAAAGTAATAAATGAAGAGAAATTTGGTAAGTTTATGTTGGTTCTGAGTATATTCAAAACACATTTGCCTAGCTTTTTTTCTTTTTTCTTTGGGTGTCACAGTGTCATGGTACTATCATTGTAGGTTTTCTTTTGTTTTTATTTTTAATATTTGACCTTCTTGCTTCTTATCACTATCTAATGGGTATTGGGTTGACTGACAGAAACCAAAGAATGTATGTTCCTCCTGGATACATTTGGTTGCCTTTATCTGTATTTGGTACTTATATCATACAATTTTCTTTTTCTTTCTGTGGGTGAGATTAACTTATAATTCAAAACGCATAACAAAATGAAATAAGTAACTTTTTTTTTTCATTGGTAAGGCTTTTACAGATGTCAGGCTAATTTAATTGCAAACTTCCATTGAACTGTGCACACACTGTATAGTTAGATCTCTTTTTCATATTGAAAAATACATGGAAAAAAAAGGGGATGTCTAGTGAACATCAGTAAATTATAATTGTAATTACAAGTATTTGGAGGCACTTCTTTTCTGTAAGAAAAAGTGTTAATATAAATGATGTTATCCAGCTTTGAATGACAGGATTCTGAAACATTGAAGATGAAATATAAAAGTTGGTTAAAACCAGAAAAAAAAAAAAGTCTTAGATTGGTTACAAAACATTAAATCATGGCTCAAAGAACAATTTAGAATAGAAGGCTTTGTATTAGTGATAGTCAAAACTGAGAAAGCTTGCATGCAAGTGTAGGCTTTGAGAAGAGGGTGTGAGGTTTGTATGAGTATGTGCAGAACTAGAAATCTTCCAAATAGCTTCCAAATAGTGTACATCTTGTTTGCCCATTTTGTTCACAAATACATACAAAGATTCTTGTTACTTTCCTTTCAAGAATACTGAAAGTTACGACTTTAAAAAAAACATGTGGTTTTATTGGACTTATTACAGTCCTTTCTGCCCTCAACAGGGACTGATTCTCCTGTTAGTTGAATAAAGTTTCTCCTTTGAGATGTAGGGACTCTACAAAGCCAAGCACAGCAAAAAGTAATTAAAATAGCTACATGTCTGCTGTAAGTAGTAGATACTACAGAGTATAAGGAGGTGTGCCTATTTAGTCAGGCACTGATGACTGTTGTTACAGACGTTTATTGGCCAAATAGTAATTTATTTGTCATTGTTCAATTGGTTGAATGTTGCTTTCTACAGAAAGGAAGTCTGAATTGATATACTTTAAAATTGACTTGTGGAGTACCTTGCCATCTTCACTAATTATATATGATTGCATTTCTAAAGTCTCCTTTAAATCTTCAATCTTGTTGCACGTGATGTCAAACAGTGGGTTATGACTTCACTTACACAATAAGGAAAAATTGTTATGCTGAACAAATATTGAAGATGCATTTGAGTGAGAGCACTTATAGAATACTAGTTAAGTGTTATCACCAAAGGCAACTAAAGCAACCTTTCAGACTTTTTTCTTTTGCCTCCCAGTTTTTGCAGGCCTGTTCAATTAGATTTACTTGTATTCCTCCTACAGTTTCTGTAGTTTTACTTTGACATTCCATTAGTTTACAGTTTGCCCATAACTAAAATAATTCTTTTATGTTCTTTAATATGTATATTCTTAAATATTCTTACTTTAAATCATTCTTCAAAGTGAATATTATTACTTTTTGAGTGAATGTAGGGCTACCATAGTCTTTTATCTTGAGTAAATAGATTGCATTTTCCCATACTTAAATTTTTATGAACATAGAGCTCTGCCTATTCTTATTGGATTTGGAGCTAACTGATATTTTTTATGCATTTCAAAAGAAAAATGGGCATATTTTCTAGCTCTACATTTTTTACAATTAATGCATTTTCAAATAATGTTCACAATTTTTTAAATGTGCATTATTTTTTTCAACTGGAGTATTTTAGCAAACTGAATTTTCCATGAAGGTCTTTGATGTGCTTACATTAATTCTATAAATGTGCTTTCCTTAAAGAGGAATAGGCAATCAATCTTTTAGTTGTGTGTTTTGTTTTTGTTTTTCACATTTTCTGGGGGGGAAGTATTTTTTTTTTTATGATAGAAATAATTACAAACTTAAATAATCAAAACGAAATATTCTAGCTTGACTGGAAGTCATTATTTCTTAAACTGTTTAGAATACCAGTTGGTTTAAATTGTATTCTTTTATCTGAAAATTAAAGCTGGCTATTTTCACAGTGGGATGCTAACAGGGTATCAGGAAGTCACAGCTTCAGGTACGGCCTATGAAAGTTTTACTTCCAGATTGATTTGTGATACAGAAATCTATGCAGGGTTAGAATTAGGTTACTGAAATCATTTTCTCTTGTAACAGAATGCTGGATTTTAGGAAGCATAAATGCAAGTAAAAAGTTAATTCATTTGTGCCTTGTCATGGTAGATTATATTTTTACCTCCCTTCATAGATCATTATGATTTATGAACTTTAAAAATGTACTTTTCACTGAATGCCCTTGTGCTGTTGAAAGGAAAAATAAGATGTCTTCTAAAAGAGTATCAGAAACTACATGAAGCAGTTCTAATGAAAAAGCCCCTTGTGGCTCTGAAGTTTGATTGCTATTGTATGTTTAGCTTAAAGGTACATTTTCAGTTTGCATTTTTAATAGTGCATATGTAATATCTAATACATTAAGGGAAGATAATTTGCCTTGAAATTTAAGAAAATCAGGTATATATGTGTCAAAATGCAGAACCATATAAGCCAATACTTTTTTTATTTAAAAGTAAAATGTATAAGTTTTCCAGGAGTTGTAGTTGCCTTTTCTATACCTCAGAATGTTTTTTGCTCTTTTTGTTTCTTTGTTGTTTTTGACATTTTTTTCCTTTCACATATTCATGAAATCTGGTATCTTAGGCCATTATCTTCTGCTAAGTGATGAAAGAAGACATGTTAAAGTTCGGACAGTTATGAAATTGGATTGAGTATCACTTTTAACTGCTGAAAAGCTCAAGCTACCTTTAAATTGTATTCAGGAGGATAGATTTAGGAAACAGTCATTTTGAAAAGTGAGAGTTAAATAATTCTGAAAAAACTCTTACGAATTTCTTGGTCATCACTCTAAAATTTGTTTAAACCATTTTAAGTGTTCTCTTGCACAAAGAATCAATACATACAGATAAACTGTGCAGTTAGCATGTATCTTGAGCTCTCAGACTCGCCAGTTGAACTTCAGATTGTACTTCAATATTCCAGTGTGGTGCTAAACAGTCATTAAAAGGTTAAAATATATAATTATAAATGCTAAAATGGATTTATGAAGGCTTCTTTAATTGGCATAAATGTTTTAAGGGAAAGAGAAGATGGGAGGTTGAAAGTGAATCGTTCAACATTCAGTAATTTTACAGTTTCATGACATATCTATTTTAAAATTTACTCTTCTGAGTTAAAAAAAAATAAAAATCCCATGATAAAGCATGCCTGCGTTACACAAAGGTTTGATTATGGACATGATTTTATTTATTAAGTGAAAATGTCAGTTTAATACAGTTTTCTTAACATATTTGGAAGCCTAGAGGTTCAATTCATAAGCGTATTGATTTCTACTTAGATCCTTGATTTGTGGTTGGCGAAGGAGGGAAATGCTCTTTTGTCTTCATTGTGATAAAAGGTGTTTTAAAAGGTGTGACTAGCTTTTTAAATTGGATAACTATATACTAAGACTGTGATTCCTGAGGTTCTATGGGCTTCTTTCATTAGGGTTCTTTTGACATCTGACATTTGCAGACTGAGTAGTTAACTGCTGTTGATACTGTAATAATTGGTATAAAGGGTCATGTTGAAATGGGGTGTATGTAAGGTTGTCCTTAAAAATGAGACTTTGTGACTGCATGTCAGATTTCAAACAGAAAATGGAAGGGTGTTTGGAATTTCAGTTGTTTGGATCAGGTATTGGTGAAATTCTATCTACTCATAGAGAAATACTTGTGAGTTAGTGATGCCGGTCCAAATTTAAATTATGCTTTCATTATTAAAGACTAGCTCTAACACTTCAGCCCTTTCTAGTGGGATGTAAAGAAATCCCTTTTAAAAGAAAAAAAAAAGTAAAAAAGGAAAGAAAAAAAGAAAATTACCTCCTTAATTTTAGCTTCCAGTTTCACACTTCTAAAACTTTTTTTTTTTTTTATTTTTCCCTAGAATCTTGCTTTCTGTAACTTGTAAGGAAAGAAAGCTGGCTAACCTGTGAGTCTTTTTTAACACTGTAGGTTTTTTTCCTCTTTTTTTAGGAATATACCTTCACTTGTTCTGAAACACGGACAGAATGGCTCTGCCTGATACAATTGGCCATCTGTTGTAGAAGTTGTCTTCAAGATACCTCTACTTCGAGTGTGTAGAACCGTGATTTCCCAATTTCCTTTTTACCAACTCTGTTTTAGTGGCATTCCCTTCTCACCTCCTTTTTTAACATACTTCTTTAAGCCACCTAGACCCAGACATCTTTCAAGTTGTCCAGGTTGTGATTTCTCCTCCTCTTCCCAAAGACTCTCATATGCATTTGAAGTAAAGTTCATGGTCAGACTTCATTAACAAATTTAGCTGAATGGAAACATGAGTGAGGAAGGAATCTGAGTTTGTTGTAAAATGGATCAAGTGTTGCTGGTAGGATATAAATACGAGACTCTTTATCAGGAGTTTCCTGTATGGAACTGATGAGCGCTGTCAAATGAGAAATGGATACTTTGTTTACTTAGTTGATATAAATAGGGCCTATAGTCTGTCCTTTGTGTCCTTCTTGAGGATCTGTTTAATCTGGGATCAGTTTTTCATTGAGGACTCAAATAGAGTACCCCAGGAAATCCACTCAAGGGCCTTAGTCTGTTTTCTGGTGTATTTCTTGATTCCTTGGTGACCAGTGTTCAAGTCGTCTGGAGAGAGCAGGGTAATGAAGTAATGAAGTCCCTGTGACCCTGCTTGTGTCTGTGTGGGTAATCTTAGGTTCTATTGTTACTCCTGACAGTTAAGCTTGTTAACTGGGCTCTGCAAATCCCTTGTTCTTTCAGGACCTCATAGAGTATGGAGAGTGGGATCTGTTAGCTGAATCTTATATACTTTGTGACATAAATTATGTGCTAGGTACCTTTTTTTCAACCTGCTTTGAATCTTGTAAGGGCTGTACAGATTCCATCAAGTGAACCAAATTCATCTTCCTCGTGGATATTCAACAAACTCAATGATCCCTTGAAGTCCCTTTCAACCCCTATGATTCTTTAATTCTATGAAATTTATACGCTTCTTGGGCTGTGAGCTGTATTAAGGTCTGTTGTATGGAAGACAGCCAACATCATCTCTTTCTTGATCTGCTTTTCTTTGTTTTCTCTCTATAGACTCCTTTCCTGTAGGAATAGAATGTTTATATTTCAATGCAACTTGTACCTTCATGGAATCTGAACTTGATGGTCAGTGTGTTGTGAATAACTGATTTGCCCTTTGCAATCCATTTGTTGTTCTACTTTTTTCTGAAGACAACCCTACTGGAAGTACTCCCTGCAGTAATGATAGGTTATTGTTATGCTGGCTTTTGCGCCAGTAAGAATTGAAAGGAATGAAACTCATTCTGAGCAAGGGTCATGACTAACTTTCTCCTTAGATTAAGTTGATTTGCAGGCTGTTTTTAAAGATGCAACAATATTTGTCTAGAAAATCTCAAAGTTGTATTCTGTTCTGTCAAAACATTTGCCAAAACTGAAAAAGTAGTTTCAGTTCAAGCTGTAGTAGCCATGTCTTTGCTGGAGAATTCTCCTTACCGAACATAAAGAGAGTGCAACTGGAAGCTTCTCTCTGTCTTTAAAATAGTGTGTCAACACTACAGAGGCAGGATAAAAGGTAAAACATTCTCCCTGGAGGTTGTGATCATAAGAACACACTTGAAGGAATTGTGAAATTGGGCTCAGAAGGATCATAGAATGGTTTGGGTTGTAAGGGATCTTTAAGATCATCTAGTTCCAACCCCTGTGCTATTGGCTGGGATACCTCCATCTACACCAGGCTGCTCAAAGCTGCCTCCAGCCTGGCTTTGAATGCTTCCAGGAAAGGGGCATCCACAACCTCACTGGGGAACCTGCTTGTATGCTGCACTCTTACACATGGGATTACTGTTAGCATATGTGTCAAAAATTTGGGAACTTTATCTTTCCTTCTATGGAAAGAAATTCTAGCATAATATGATCCAAGATGTTTTTCTGAGATGACCATCTTTAACTAAGAGTAGGCTTAGTCCCTTGGTTAACGAAGTTGAACTGCTGCTAGCAGGAACATTTTGGGTATGTCAGAGTTCTACAAATCTTTATGCTTAGCTGTTTGCAGACTTTGATTTGTATCTTTGGAACATTGTCTTCTTTTTCTTATAATCTGTGTATAAGAAAAGTTCCCATGTTAGCAATCACTGCTAGTTCCAGGGGTTCTGTGGGGCAAAGCAGGTGGTGCAGAGAACTCGGTGCCCGTATAATGTGCTTTTTAGATGAAATTACTTCAGACTAGGCAAGATGTCTGATAGCATCTGAAATTCATTTTATTTCATAGGATTTGTCTTTCCTTGAGTTGATTTTTATGTGTATTGCTGCACTGCATCTTTCATTTTAGTCATCCAAAATAAATACAGAAATCCAAAATAAAATGAGCACTCCAGGGTCATGTTGTGATGTACACTGAAGCAAGCAAGCCCAAAATTGGGAAGTCTGGAAGCTTTGCCTCAGAAGTACACATTTGATCTGATGAATTACAAGACTAAAGTAGGCAGTCTGAATTTTCCCTTCTTTGATTTTTATAGATTTTCTATTTAGGTGCATTAATTACCAACCTTCAGTTCTCACTCAATTGTTACACAGAAATGATTTTCAGGAAGAATCTTTTTGCCCAGTTCATATTGTGTCATGGCACATATAAAACTTGACCATATGATTTTTCTTTTAGCCAAATGTAATGATTTTCACTTCAATTAGAGAAGACATTTTAAAATAACTAATCTGCATATTTCCATTATGAAATTGATTCCCTACAAAATGCTTAATGGTTTATTGATCTATGAAAAATATTGCATTTGACTACTCTAAATGTTCTAGCTGTGTTTGACGGGGAAAGTTTGTGAAGTTTACAAAGTCCTTTGCTGCAGGGTTCTTATTAATTGTATTTAATAATAGATATTTATTAATCTTATTGGGAATGTGAGAGGGAAAAGCTGAAGATTATGCTTAGCCATGCTAATCATCAATTTGAATCCTTGCTCCATTATTTAAAAGCAATACAGTTTTCAGAACGTTCACTGTTTATGGACAGAATGAGAAAATACAGAAACGGGACATGTTTAAACAAGTGTGATGCCCTACAGAACTTGGTGATTCTGCCCATCAGACCCAAAATTATTCCATTATGACTTGTCTTTTTTGGTAGTAATGTGGTTTTGAATAGATGCCGTATCTTTTCTATTTTTCCTTTTCTATACAACTTCATGTGCATGATCTTCCACATTCTTCCTCAGTAAATGTTAACTGAGTTAAACAACTGTCTAAAGTGCCATTCTTTTTATGTGCTTGGTTTGTTATCTATTTCAAGTAGTCTGTTAGAGCCGCACTGAAAGAAAAAAAAGAAAAAAAAAAAAAAAAAGGTAGGAAATGGTGCTGCCCTGGCCAAATGGAATTCGTATGTGCTTTGAGAAAGTAAGTAGCCTGAGTCTGTATTAGGACAATTGCTGATTCCTTGCAGAGCTTTTCATTGTGACTTTTTCACAGGAGATCTTATGTTTTTTATTTTGGGACTGTAAGCATCACCATTCACCAGGGAATTTGATTGTTTTTATTAAAATATGTTTGTGTAGAGCATAGTGCTTGCATTGAATAAGAACAAACATCCATCTAGCCCAGTGTTTTGAGTTTTCAAGAGTGTAGGGAAGAATTTAAGAGCAGGGTAAGGATATAATTGTTTTCCAATTGCTGCTTTAGCCGCTAGCAAAACATGGCTCTGACAATTCTTAGGCAGAGCTCCTGCCTTTGTATTGGGCACCCATCAGTGCATTTCTTCCCCCACATTCTACTCCAAGTTAAATTCTCTGCTCCTTTTGAACGTACATAAAATGTTTTAATGTATGTTCTTGTGGTGAGAAATTCAAAAACTGATTTTGTCGTAGTTCATTTTAAGCCTGCCTTCTTCGCTTTAATGCCTTTTATGTTCTGAGCTGGTGACTTTTCTCTGTAGCACCCAAAATTTTATAGGCATTTTTCCTGTATTTTTCCTCAGTTCCCTTTTTTAAGCTAGAATCCTAGTTTACTTAGGTATTCTTTGTGGAAAACTACTCCATGCCTAAACAGAATAAAAATACAAGTGATGAACTGAAAAATAATTTTATACTCTAGTTCATAACTGGAGTGAAAAGTGCTTTCTCGAATTATACCTTTCAGTCTCAAAAGCTCCTTGTTTTTCTGGGTTTCTTGTTCATGAACTTTCTAGAACAGATTGAAGTCATAATCCTTTAGTTTGTAAATCCCCCAGTTTTCACAACATACTGGTTTTTTTTGTTTTGTTTTCCCCTAATGCTTGAATGTAAAATATTGAACAAAATCCTTACCTACTGTTCCTCCTGTCTAACTAGGCCTTGCTGCTATACTTACTGGTTAGATCTTTCTGTTATGAGTAGTTGGAAGAATGTTGCAGAGATTAAACCATTTTACTATGTATATCACTGAAAATAATGCCTCCTCTTTATTTCCATGGACACAGCAATAGATAGAGCACAATAATGCTACTTATTGGAGCAAATTTCTCAGCTGCAAAACACTGTTTTTCAACATAGACGCCACCACCAGTTGATTCACATGGATGAGTTGAGACATTCTTTATTTCACGTTGTGACAGCTGTACATGGCTATCCAAAACATGGCTTGTTTTTTATGTCACTGTCACAACTGCTGAAATGCCAACCACTACCTCACTGTGCTCATTGTTTTGTCTCCATAAAAGTTCAGCAAGTGTTCATGAATATGAGTACCATTTTTTCCGCATAGACAGATTTGATTACACATTTCTGCTTCAGATGCACTTCCATGTCAGATAACATTGCTATGCACCTGAGTCATCAGAAGAGGTGGAGCCTGGACCCACCCCTTCTCAGGCCTCCTTTAAAAGTTGGCAGTGGAAGTGAGAGTATCTCTTGCTGGGGATCCCTACGGACTTGAGGCCTTCCAAAGCTAAGCAGCTATTTTCCTTTCTTTTTGCTTCTGCTGTATTTGGACTTGCTCTTATTTGCTGTAGCTGAATACTTTGCCACCATGCTATTACTGTGATACTTTCCATCCCGTTATAGCATTACAGGAGGCATTACTTTTAGCGCAGCCCTTTTAGAACTAAATTTTATGGCTATTTTCAAGGAGAATGTAGGGGAATATAGGAAGATGTTTATTGGAACTTAATTTTTATACTCATACAAGCCTGCCTTGGTTTAAATTGCTGCTAACTGGTAGTGGAGGTTATTTCTGCAGTGAAATGGTTTATGATTTTAGTAGTCTATACTTGAATAAAAACTATTTTTTCAGTACCTTGAGCTTAGTTACGTATAGATTTGGTCAGATGATTGTGCAACTTTTCTTCAGTTTTGCTCTCCTACTTTTGAGCACTTCTGTAGTGAAGCAGTGTGATAATGTGTATTATCTAATCACTAGATATTAGAATCACTGAGGTTGGAAGGATCTCTGAGATCATTTAGTCCAACCAGCTATAGACTGCCAATATTCCCCACTAAACCATATTCCTAAATACCACATCTACACGTTTACTAAATGCCTCCAGGGCTAATGACTCCACTACTTCCCTGGGCAGCCCATTTCAGTGCCTGACCACTCTTTCAGATAAGTTTTCATAGAATCATAAAATCACCAAGATTGGAAAAGACCCCTAAGATCATCTAATCCAGCTGTCTACCTACACCATTTCTCCTCTAGAACATGTCCCTTAGTACACTATCTCAGTTTTTTGAATGCCACCAGGGGTCATGACTCCATCACCTTCCTAGGCAACCTGTTCTAGCACCTGACCACTCCTGAGAAGAAGTTTTTCCTAATATCCAATCTGAACCTCCTGTGGAGCAGCTTGAGGCCTTTCTTGTCTTATCCCTGTTGCTTGGGAGAAGAGGTTGACCTCACCACAGCTTCCTTTCAGATAACTGTTGGAAGCATTAAGCAATATTCTCTAGAACATGAGAGGTGAAGACATTATGAAAATACATTTAGCTGTCTCTTACTCTGTGAGTGCATGGCAACACATCATAGTTTTCTGTATTTCAAAAAACAGATTTCAAAACAAGGTGAGAACTTACCACCCCCTGAAAAAGGTGATGCTAACTCTGCTGCAAGGCTGTGGAATAAGGATTTGAAGATACTTTTCTTCTGGAGTTGTCGTATACCTGTTACAAGATTGTGAGATGGTGGAATTGGAAATATAGGCTACAGTACATCATGTGTTCTCTGAAAGGTCTTTTACCATGACTCTGCTGACTGAACATGTTGGGAAAAGAGGATAAAAAGAAATTGGAAAGCTGATGATGACTAGAGGTAGTGAGTCTGAGGCTGCTTGTTTCTTTAGATTCCCCTTAAAGCTATTCAGAGAGGAAAGTGATGGAGAAGGTTTCACACAGAGCTAGAAAAATGCCTGAATTAGAATCTTTCTTTCAGTTGACCTTAGAAAAGGTTTTTTAGTGTTTTTTTCTTTTTTCTGTTTCCCTTCAATTTCTCTTTGTCTCAAGAGATTAGCCCTTTATTTAGGAACCAGATTAGATCTTTCATATTTGGTACTATGAATGTTTTCCTAATAACTGAGTGATTAATTTTCTGTTAATTTGGGATCCATTACTGCACAGCAATACCATCTCTCTTTTTGTGGTGATGTTAGTGGTGCTTATGTGTTCAGGACTGGGACTTCTAATTTGAGTTTGATATTTTTTTCTTAGAGATTTATATGTATATATATAATCAGCACTTTTCTATTGTAGTCTATTTTTATTGACTATGTAAATTGCAGCATATGTGAAGATTTTTGCTGAGCAATTCTTTTTATACTTGCTATAAAATATTTCTCAAAGTTTCCAGTAGAAGAAGGTATGGGTGTATATATATATATGATTTTAGACCATATTTGTACTAAAAACACTGAAATGTCAAGTTCATTATTTTGTCTCTTTAGGCATTGTATGTGTATTTTCCACGTTGTGCATCTGTCTCATAGGTATTTTTCTTTTGCTTGGCTACAGGACAGTTACCTCATTAGAATGAGTGGTTTTATTCTTGGTGAATTTTCTGTCATGCACTCATTTTTGTAGTTCTACATTTTCTTAAATAATAAAGCTTTTATTGCAAGCTTCATTGTGGTTTTTGGCAATGAAACATTTTGTCCTTTTATTTTCATATGATTTTAAGCCCTGAATTTGTAACTGCAGTGAATGGTAGTCTTCCTTGTAGTCTGAGGCTTTTATCAATGAGAACTCAGTTTCGTTTATGACAATGCCTTTTAGAAATCCTAATGCTTTAAAAAAAAAAAAAAAAAAAAAGTAATAATCTGTTCTTGCATCTACTGCTGCTGTTTGGTATTATAAAAAGCACCAAGAAAGGGGAAAAAAAATGACAGGACAAATAGTGTATGCTTAGAGAAGTGTATTATTTTATGAAAAAAGTGTGTTTTTAATAAGAAAGCTTAAAATCCTTGCTTAAAATTGCTCATCTTTTCTCTGAATACCTAGCCTGAAGCTCACAGTTTTGTTCCCCCTTTATTATCGAGGTTATAATTGATACTGTCTAAAGATAGTGATATTAATCAGGAACAATTCCTAGAAGGAATTGTGTTGAACACTGGAGGGCAACATTACTGTGTACTGGAACTAGTCAGTCTCACCTTATGGAAGATGTGATTGCACTCAGTGCTGTTCTGCTACCTTTTCTGTCTTGGTCTTGGCCCAGTATTAAGGTTGTTTTTGTGGAAGTTACAATAGTTACGGCTGTTAAAGTAAAGGCCGTTAGGTGTTAGCTTTCTTTTGCTCTTTCCTGGAGTGTAGTGATTTAATGAAAGAATAAATGTTCTCAGTTTTAGTCAAGCTTTAAAATGATAGTGCCAGAGCATGGTACTTTTAATGAATTATTTTTGCTGTGGTTTGGTAATCGGGAAGTTGTCTTCCATTCTGTTATAAGCTAGCAGTATTGTCATGTTGATTCAATAAGTATTTTCACAATGCGCATACCAAAAATATTTTAGATGACTTTGAGTTTTGTGTTAAGCGGGATTCAGTGGCAACTGAGATTCAACCAAATGCATTAAACAGTATTTTAATATAGCTTTAAAATCTTGATTATTTTATGAAGTTTTAAAAATATCTAGCCAGTTATACTCTCAGTATTTTAGTGTTTAGCAAGAATTGATCAGGAGACCAAAATTAATTAGAGCAGTGTTCTGAAGTAACTTCACGCGTCTGAATGTGAAGTCCTCAGTACAAGAGAGACACAGACCTGCTGGAGTTTGGCCAGAGAAGGGCCACAGAAATGATCCAAGGGGTGGAACATCTCCCCTTCAAGGACAGGCTGGGAGCTGGGGCTGTTCTGCCTGCAGCAGAGAAGGATCCAGGGAGACCTGAGAACGGCCTTTCAGTATTTAAAGGAGGGCTATATAAGAAGGAATGGGGCAGAATATTTAGCAGGGTGTGTTGTGACAGGACAGTGGGAAATGGTTTCAAACTGAAAGGAGATTTGGATGGGGTATAAGGGACAGGTTTTTTTATAATAGGGGTGGTAAAGCACTGGAACAGGTTTTCTAGAAAAGTGGTGGAGCCACTGGTAGTGGCTAGACCAGACTCTGAGCAACCTGATATAGCAGTAGACATCCCTGTTCACTGCAGTAGAATTGGACTAAATGAACTTTAAGGGTCTCTTCTGTGTCAAACAATTCCATGCCTGTAAAATATCCTGAAAGTCTGGTCCTGTATATTGTAAACTTTTTTTTTTTTTCCAAATAATCTGTACTTTTCTTAACCTGTGTTTCTTTTTTAAGAGCATAACTTTTGTATGCTTGTTTGCAACTAGTTCAGATAATGAAAATATTCTCCTATTTTTCGGTAAATGGGATAATCCATATCTACTTTGCCTCTCTTAAAGGCTCACAGCTTATCTTGTGTTGCAAGACTTCTCTCCGTCCCTACTTAGACTGAATGAGAGTTTGCCTTTTAATTCCCAAATTCTAATTTTAGCTCAAAAACACTTTTCAAAGATCTGTTAAATAATACTTTCTTAATGACTTTTCTTACTATTACTGTTTCTTAACTATTTCTTCTTGGATACTCTTCAGTATAATTAAGGTTATCTTTTATGTGTAGAGAATTCTTTTGTTTCTTATTTTACCTGAAGTTATATGGGATGGCTCAGTGTTTACAGGCATATTTGATCTAAAAGAGGCTTTGTATGTCATATTTTACAGCTAATTAATTTAGTTACAGTTTTTGGAATGAATAGCCAGAAGAAGTTCTACATTCAAATTTTTGAGCTACTTTAGATGTGTGTTATGAGTTTCAGTATGAAATTATTTCTGCTAAAGGTTGGTAATGAGGTCTTGATCATCTCCAGCTGACTACTGAAACAGCTAACTGACCTAAGGCTTCAGTTGCTGTGGTTAAAGTAGAATGCCATGAGCGGTCCAGTTCTGAGGTAGATTGGCTTTCTGAAGTAAAGCTCTGTTGACAACATAAGGTGTGTGCTTGCTGGACTTTCACTTTGAAAGCGCTTTGTAGTATCAGAAGTCAGAGACTTGCCTTGGGCAAGTTCAAGGACTAACGGGAACTATGTGCATAATTCTTTTGCTGTGATAAATATTTAAAAGACCCCGATGTGTCTGCTGATTCGATATTGAAAGGTTGGAGGAAAAAAAATGTCATATGAGGTGTGAGTTAATGAATGGGAAACTGTTAGGTAAGAAAAGCAGAAATGTTCTGTTTTAGCAGAAATGGATGGAAGAAAGAAAGAAAGGAAACAGAAATAAGGTGACATTTGAGTGGCAGTCTAAAGAAAGCATTTGGAACGCAGCAGATTCAAGAGAAGTTAACTCATCTAAGGAAATGATTGGTATTCTTGGAAACTTTGAAGAAGTTTGAGAAGTAGTTAATCACAATAGCAACACAGAATAAGAGTAATTACAGTATTTGAAAGAGGAGAGGAGAAAAAACTTATTTTCCTTTTTATTTTTTTTTATTTTAAGTTAGAAGAATGATTCAGATAAATGGGAACTTGTGATTACACATTTTGACTGAAAAATAAAAAATAAATATTGTATTTAACAGCTTTCGCAGCTTTCTCCAGATATTGTAACCAAACGTTCCATTTTAGTAGCTGTAGTTTGCAATTTCAGTTTGTATTATGTGAATCTGATAAATGACGGCAGAATCTGGTCTGAATGTTGTTAGCTGTTAAATGTGTATTTCAGGCTACTTGCATTCGCTTTCTTCTCATCAGTGAGTGATTTAAGCTGAAATCATGTTGTGAATTCTTCTCTAGTGGTCTTGCCTTTAGTACTGATGGAGAAAGTCTTGGTTTTTAGCCACTCATCATCAGTCTCGAATCTGCATGTTTAGGTGGAAGAGGCTCAGGTGATTCTGGAGTCCTTTCCTTCTGGAGCCCTGTAGGGGCTGTCCTTCAGAACCTATCTTAGAATGTTTGTGGGTTTGGCTTTTTCATTTGCATGTCAGACCCACTGCCATCCCAAGATGGCTAAAAGTGAAATTGATATAAATCAAGGAAACACACCCATCAGGCAGGAGTAGATGGTTTGTTGTAATTGAAACATGTTAAGCTTCTACTTGGCATTCACATATTTTAGAAGATGCACTTTGAGCTATTTTTAAATGTGTTTTGTAAGTTATTTCAAGTCAATATGTAAAGTATTTAATGTACTGCAAGTAAGTACATAAGATGAAGATTATACTTTTATATGTTGATCATTGCTTCACTACTTCAATATTCTTCATGTTGCCTGTATTTGGGAAAATAAAGTAAAGCATAGAACATTCATTCCTCCAGAAATTACGTAGAGTGAAGCAGAGAAGTTAAAACTGCACTTTGAAATAACGTTAATGTTTAATATTTTGTAATTTACCTGAATAGTGACTCCTTCTTTAGGTTGCTCTGAGAGAAAGAACACAAGAGATGGAGACACAATGTTTGGTCTCTTATCATTTAATTATTCATCTGCCATCCTGGTTGAAAAAGTAAAATACTTATTTGTACTTCAGCTGATCTGCATAGATTTAAAAAATACTTCTTGTGTCTTCAATGTTTATTTTTCTCCTTTTGTCATTTTCTTTTAATAAGATTTCCAGATTCAACAAATGCAAATAATTACCTTTTTTTAGCAATTAGCTTGAGCTTAACTATGCATGTCCATCAAGATTCATCTAGAGTTTGGAATGTTGTTTTACAGACAAGTCAATTAAATAGCATATATTTTGTTTAGAGTGAAATGGGTACGTTTAAAACGCTTGGTCACATAATAAAACCGACATATTTGTAAAAGTAGTAAGCTTTAATTTATTTTTTCTAATCCTGTGTGCCTGACAAAACTGTGTTCTCCAGGGACTTGATTCTCTAAAACTTGGGGGAGGGGGGGAAAGCATTTCAGTGTTTTTACTTCACATTGTAGGTTCTTGATTTTTTTTTTTTTTTCCTGTGGGCATTTATTGAAATAAATGCATGAATTGTGTTTCCACATAGCTTGTGCAGTTTCTGTCAGTTACTGAGAAGTCATAGTTGCTGACCTGATATTTTTAGAAGATGTTTATGCATGACTCTTGGACTGTTTCTGAAAGATTTCTCAAGATTTTTATGAAAGAGTATAAGAGTATTTCTGCCTATTGACTGGAGTCTAAGAACCACCTTTATGAGGGATGAAACTAGACTGTTTTCCTTCAAGGGTTTTTTTTTTTTTGTTTTTTTTTTTTCTTCCAGCTCCTTCTTATATACTATAAAGAAAACTGTGGCATTAACTTCCAGGTCTTGCTTGTGAACTGTACTCAGCCAGTGCCACTCCTTTCATGAAGCTGAGGTAGAGAGGAGGACTTTCTTTGGCTCTTTGGCTCTATCCAGCTTCCTGGGTTGTAGTAAGCTAGCATGACCTTAGGAGTCAGATTTGGTTTCTCTCATTATTTCTGTGTTATTTTGATGCAGAGGAAGAAAACAGTTAAGTGTGATCTGTTAAGTTTGAAGCATTTGTTGCCTTTGGCCTCTTTTAAGGGGCAATCCGCTGGGGTCAAAGTACAACCACATTTACAGCACTGGAGCATTAGGAAGGAGCTTACAGCATTTTATTAAATTGTATTTGTTACACCAGTCCTTCCATCCTGCTGTGTCAGGCATGTTTCTGCATCTTCTTAGAACCACATAGCATTGTAGCATGCTGCATGCCCTAACGTTAGCACTGCACTCTGATGACGTTCAGGGTTTTGTTTATATATTATTAAAAAAAGAAACAAATAAAAAACAAAAAACAAAAACAACCTCTCTACTTCTTGGTCTTGTATGAGTACACATAGTAAGATTTAAAACGAAGAAGAGGAAGATTAAACCAGTTTACTAGTAGGTCTGTCAACTGCTGAAGAAGATCTTGGAATGAATGAATCAGTAGTTTAGATAAAATCTTGAGTACAATGCAAGTAAACGTATTAACTTACTTTGTTGGGGAGGATGGCTGTTTTTGTTGATTCTTCTAGAATGCATCAAGAACTGCTTCCATCATTAAAGAGGGTGAGGGAAAGTCATTATAATGTCCAGATTTTGACTCCGTGATGGGTTTTTAAGCAAAAGATTGATCACAAATGAAGATATGTTTTTAAAATTCTTCTGACGATAAGGCAGCCCTAAACCAAATTTGGCTTCTGTACCAGACATGAATGAGTGTAAATTAAATGTGAAATGATGTTTGTTTGGAAGTAAGATGTTTGAACAAGGATTTTAGTTTACTGAGCCGATTAGTAAAGATTTCCTGTTAGAAATGTGATCAAAATTTAAATGGGGACTGTGTGGATTATTTACTTTAATGTTTTTTATCAGAGTACCATTTTTGTCTGTGCCCTTGCCATTTTTTTTTTTTTTTGGACTTTATTTTATAATCATTCATTTTTGTTTTCTTAAACCTTATTTTTTAACAATTAAATAGCAGTTAAGTAATAAATGTAGCAATAAAAAGTTGTGTAAATAAGGTGTTTGATTTTTTTTTTTTCCCCAGCACCCAAAAAAAACAAAAACAAATAAACCAAAACAGGTATAGGTGGCATAAAATTTAGAAATAAGTGAAAGCAGTCCTGAGAAATTGTGCTAAAGTAGTTTTGCATTATTGAAGTAGTTTTAATGTAAAGAAGATAAAAGATGGAACATCTTTAGCCCCCTGAATAAAAAAAAAAAGATAAACGGGATGTGTATTACAGTTGTTTTACAGAGCTCTATTGTCACAGTACGCTTCAGCAGACCACAATTATACTTCATCTCGGAGTAATGCTTAGATATTTTATATTTGTATTGTTAATGTAATGGTACAAAGCTGAAATACTCAGATGCGTCCACTTAACAAGCTGTCCCAGTTATATATTTAATACTTAATTTACCCACTTTGTGTGATGTGGTAAGTTCATCCTGGGAATTGGTGTTAGAGGTAGGTATCTTATTGGACTAGTAGTGGAAAACACTGACCTAAAAGAACAGGAAGGTAAATGATTCATATGTTCATGAGTGTTGCAATTTTACAGTTGATAACATTACAAAAAATATGCATAGTAAGCCAGCTGTGTTCAAGTATTCAATGCTATGGCTGTTAAAAGTGTCTGAAGACGCAATCTTTATATTTCACTATGCTCATGTAGTTAGTCATGTTTTTAGGTATGTAATCAGAAGTTTGCTGTCCTGGGAGATGATTTTCAATTGTTTTTTGGTAACATTTCTTCACCATAGTGTGAATAAAGTGATTATAGATAAAGTAAGAGCAGAGAAGGTGATTTTTTTAAGGAGTGGAAAAAGACTTCTGTGTTGAGCATAAGATGGTTTTTTTGGAGTCATAGGTCAAAAAACCCAAAAAAATACTCAAGCTTAGAAATACCCTATGAACAGAACAGATGTAACTACCTTGATACTTGGTAATTCAACAACAACTGGTGTTTCAGTATTACTGGTAGTCTGCTGGATGCAGCGTGACATCACAAAATCAGATTGGAAGTGCTCCAAATGAAGCCTGTAATGTCCTTCTGTATAGTAAGCAGTGACATAAAATCCTCATTGTCTGATGTTTCCACTTGCTGATAAATGAGTGCAACATCTGTTACTTAATGAGTATCTTAGGGAAAAGAAGAAGGAGGGAATGTAAAGATTTTTTTTCTTTAATACTCAAATTAATACTCAAATTAACTCGTGTACTGACCTAGAATATTTTTCTTTTTTTGTAAAGAGAATTTGTGGCTTCATTATAGGAAAAATGTGTTTGTTCTTACATTGTGAAATAAAGTAGGGCATGTCCTATGCTGTGTTCCAGTGTGGAAGAAATTCAAGTTTTGGGGAAATAAAAGTTGTAAACGTAAAATCATGGACCTGATTCCATCTCTGGTTATGTGGCTTGTAGTATGTTTTTTTTGTTTTGTTTTGTTTTTCTTTTGTTTTGTTTTGTTTTTTTGTTTTTTGTGTGAGCCTTTTCTTATATATCCCTACTCTGTTCCTGAGCCATGCTTGGTGCAGAGCATATATATGCCTTCCAGCATCCCCCAAGCAATCGGACAAATGTGTGTTCATTTTCTCCCTTGACTGGACTAAGTGAATTGAACCAGAACCCCTAATTTGAACCACTACCTTCAAAATAATCAAATAAAGGAATTCCTTGACCTTGAACTTGAGGTCTTTGTTTCTCCCAAATCAGAGATATTCAGCATTATTATTATTATTGTGACGTCAGGAGGATTCTATCTGAAGTTCATATGTTTTGCTGAGTACTTGTAGTCAGTGGGACTGAATCTGCTGGGACTGGCAGAATCCGTCCATGCTGTGTGACTCAGCAGTGCAGCCAGCAGCACAGGACTTTTGTTTCTTCTGTATTTGGCTGCTTTGCTACTTGATCCCACTCTGCTGAGCCTAGCAGGAAATTTTACATCTCCCGTGGAAAGCAACTAATAACCAAGCTCAGGTGAGCTTCTTCCAGTGTTAAAGGACTTCAAGTAGAAACAAGAATTGTGGAGGGCAGTCATTACGCTGGAGATCAGAGAAGTGTGTCAGCACATCTGGTGTATGGTACTGGTACAATAGGTAGAAATCACAGTTAAGAATAGAACTGTTGAGCACGGGGGAACATTTCAACATGTTTTCTGTTAAGTATTATCAGATCTCATAGGACTCGGTATTTTCTGAAAGGATGCTAGTATGTGCATAGTTGATACCATGCAAAATATTTGGCAAAATTTTTCACCAAAGGCTCTTAAAAGAAGTTGAACTTGAGTATAAGAGGAGAGATTCTTACACATATAAAAACTAATTAAAATGTGCAGTGAAAAGAACAAAAATAAATGTTCCATTTTTGTAGTGAAGGGAGGTCACCAAAGGAATTCCATAAGGATCTGAGCCGAGGCTTGTTCTCTTAATATATTCATAATCATTTAGAAAAAGAATGAATAATGATGTGTCAAGGTTTGCCAGACGCTACAGGGTAATTCAGGATAATTAAAAAAATCCAATTGGCAGTTCTGTTCAATGTAACTTTGTATATAGAAGGAGTAATTCTTATTTTACGTATAAACCTATGGTCTTTGGGTTGATTGTTACTACTCAAGAGAATGAAACTCTGTAATTAAAGTAGATTGCTGAAGAACGTTAGATGAGTCGTTGATCACAGCAAAACAAGTTTTAGGAATTAGAATCATTGTGAAAAGAATTTGAATAAGGAATACAATGGCGAGTTCAAATTCAGCTTGAAGTAATGATATGGAGAGTTGAACTGGCTTGCTATTGTTTCTAATTAGGCTTACAAGCAGAGAACAGTCAAAACAAAAACGCTTCTCTCCTAACATATAGTTAAGGAGTAAAACAACTTATGTGGTTTCCAGCAGAAGGTATTATATAAAGAACATTTCCACTAGCTCAAGAAGTCTGTGAACAAACACTGGAGTTTGTAGGAGAGAAAACTGGGGTAAGTGAGGATTATGCTTACCCTACTCTTACATTCTTTGCATGATATCTTCTAAAGACTATTGTTTATACCAAGAATATTTTCTAGATAGTTTTTTTTTTTTTCTGACCTAGTGCAGCTGTTCTTATGAAATTTTTCAGTAGGAAAACTATTCTGGCCTCAGGTTCTAATTAAAACTCTAATTAAATTCCTGTGGGAGAGGGAGGTGAGAGAGAAAGGAGAAATAATATTTTTGGCATCTCCATTGCTATAGTGGTGATATTAAAATATGGTTTTCCTGTAGTCCTGCTGATAGTGATCTCAGTTTACATCCAGACATCCAGTATTCCTTTGATCATGTGGCTGTATTTGGGTGTGACATGTTTGTTTGCTTTCCTGTTAACACGCTAATCCTGTTTTCCTAATGCAAGGCTACACGTACAGTATACCCACTTTGTCATCATGGCACAGCAGCTCTTCGCCTCCTGAGCTTCTTGCATTAGATGTAAGAAACTGGAGGGGAGCCACAGTGATGCAGATTTCCTTCTAACTTCACTATAGGGTAAAAAGGCCTATCTAATTAGGTGAACCAGCCTATTTGTAAATAATATTCTCCCTCTTCTCTGAACTGTTTCAAATTAGAGTAGGATATCCAAACTGGATAGTGACATGTTACTGACCTTGAATGGGAAACTGTGTAAGAAGAACTTAGCTGAACCAAAGGAGACAGTTGTTCTGTGCCATGGCTCGTTTAGTTTTCCAAGGAGACAAATCTGTGATGTTAGGGTTGTTTTGGGCTTGCTAAGAAACAGCTTGGCTGTTAAATAAGACCAAATCAGAGGCATGCCTTGGTGTGAAAATTAGGAAGATGTTGATCTCTGGTTCTGATTACATTTACTGGGCTTGAACTGACTCTTGTAGAAAAGACAGCGATACAGTAAAGGAAAAACTTTATATATATACATATACTTATTCTTTTGGCTATTCTGAGATTCTTAAGACAAATGACATATGTTGGTTGTAATACTGTGAGGAAGCAGTATGTGAAGTGGAAGTTCGTATATGATGTGCTTGTAACATTTGACTGCTAGACTTTGCAAAGAGTGCCCTGACATGCTCTTGTACTCTGTTCTAGCAAGACAAAGGCGTGTTCATCTGCTTAATTAATTGTCAGGATGTAAGTTACTAGTAGATGTTCATATGAGTTCTGTGTTGCAAAGTGCTAGGAGTAAAACTGAATTTTTACTCAAGAGAGTAAAAGTCCATACTGAATTTTCTTATTTTCAACCATTTAAGTCTTCACCATGACCATGTATTGTAAGCTCATTCAGAATACTTTCCCTCTTCTGAGGGACAAGCTCCCATGTTAACTGGGGCACTTGTAAAAACAAAAAACAAAACAAAAACAACAACACTAATACAGGAAATTTGCAAGTAGGGTGTTTGTAAGAGGTTAGTTTTAGAGATCATTTTTTAACACCAAAATGACAGAATTATTTGAAAATCTTTTTTTATTTGTAAATTGCTACTTTATATTGACTTGCAAATTTAACTAATTGATTGAGGGATTTATCTGAATTTCATTTACACGTAACAGTTCTTCACAACATTGAAAGTGAGCAGTGAGAGTTTCCCAATGTAGAGAAGTCATGTTTGCATTGAGGAGTTTGAGTTTTGAAAACATGGATATTTAACTTTTACAGAACCTGAATAGAAATGGTTTAAATTTCAAGGCAAAGATCAAGCAAAGAGTATTTTAAAATTCTATGCTTTTTTTGTTTTAATATGAAGATTTCCACAAGTCCATGGATCTATATGTTTTTTCCAGATTTTACTTTGTAGCAGATGTATTTGTACTTGATGATCATTTCTGAAAGCAGCTAATTTGACTTGATTATCATGATTATCATATTTGTTTAGTGAAGTTTATTTAAAAGCCTTTTACAAGCTTTTACTTTTCTTTTGACTGAAACATGCAAATTACACTGAAGAAAGATGCCTTTTTGCTGCTTTTCACCACGTCTTGAAGCATGTGCTTCATGAAGGATACGTGATTAATAATGTAGAGCTTGAGAATGTCTTTGAATCATACTTCTTATGAGACAGTTTCTAGATCTAAAGTGAGTTTTGTATGTTTTGAAATCTGCATCTCTTAAGAATTCCAATTTTTGCTAGAAATTGCAAAATTAAACTTTCCATGGAATGCATATATATAATTATTTGTCCTCAACTCTGTAAATTGCTGAGGAAATCAATTCCCATTGGTAACATATCTGGAGCAGAGATGCCTCTGAGGGGCTGCAGCCCATGAACTATTTGTCCCAGAACAAGGATATCCCACAGTTTCTACTCCATGATGATCTTTTCAGAATTGGAGAGGTCTATAAAAAATCCAGTATAAATAGTGTTGGCTTTTTATTTTTTATTTTTTTTTGACAATTTTAGCATACTTGAGTGGTGTGGTTCCTTAAACACACATTAGATGAAGCCAAGTTAGAACCCTTAATATTTGAAAATATTTGAAAATATTACACAAATAGCATGTATTTAATATTAACAAAAGTTTAATGCATAGTTCTAAAGTACCATTTGGTACTGGGATGACAAACTTGTCTGTTCTCTGAGAATATCTTGGCTGAAATATAGATGAAAAGTGTTGCTTAGTAATTGAAGTTGTGGTTTGTTTCTGTTGGGACTACTGTCATTTGTTACAGTAAATTCAACTTAGAAATCTTCATCATAAATTAATGTAGAGTGGGTTCTGCAGCTATATCTACCTGATATAGCTGTGGTGTCCCTGTTTGTTGCAAGGGAGTTGGACTAGATAGCCTAGAGAGGTTCCTTCCGACTTTAAGGATTCTGTTAACTTCTGGTCAAGGAGATCTTTTTCTGTTATCTGGGTGCTCAATTACTGACTATTTGCAGTCTCAGAGTTACCATGTAAGTTGTACTCAATCAAGCTTTTTTTTTTTTTTTTTTTTTTTTTTCAGTTAAATCCTTTTGATTACTCTTTTGGCCAGATGTTTGTGTGTCTTGGATTCCAGTGTCTGGTGCAGCAGCTGCATGGCTAGTTATGCATCTTTCATCCAGGTCATGTATCTGATTTCTTATAGCTGGACATTTAGCTGTCTTGATAGATATGTAGCTAGCTTGTTAATGGATTTAATCATTTTTAAGTTGTATACCATGGTTTCTGAGGGTACGAAGATAAGGTATAATTTCTTTTAACGAACACTGTTCAGTAGTGTTCATTAAAATCTGTAATAGCATAGGTTGTAAGCACAACAGCAGTCTTGTAAACTCAAGAGCTTAGAAGAGTTTCAATCTGGTGGTGATTCCTTGTCTGATAGCAGCTCCATACTTCATAAACTTGCCAACTGTGACAAGCTTTCGGCTGTAGTAGATTATTTCTGTCCAAACGCTGGCAAGATTGTGCAAGATGCTTATCACCTGAAAAACATATTTAAAGTTCAGGAGAGTTTGAAAGAGTGTCTTTATGGTCACAGATAGCAGAGAAGATTCTTCTCTGCTGTAGAAGTTACATTAGTCTACCTCAAAAAATTTAGCAGATGTAGGTGCTATGATGTCTTTTGTGAGTATCATCTTTTTCATTGACAATGAAGCTCACCCACGGTAACTTTTGAAAGAGAGAGTTGCTGCCTTCTATATGAAAGAGAGGTGAAAAAGAAATATAATCAGTCACAAAGTAATTGCTTGGATTCTTTTAATTTTGTTGTTGTCTTTTTGTAGGATCATAGAATAATCCGAGTTGGAAGGAGTTGAGTCCAACTCCTGGCTCCACGCATCATTACCTAAAAATCAGTCCCTATATCTGAGAGCACTGCCCAAATGTTCCTTGAACTCTGGTAGCTTAGTGCCATGAATGCTGCCCTGAGCAGCCTGTTGAGTGCCTGACCACCTGCTAGTGAAGGACCTTTTTCCTGGTATCCGGCCTGACCATTCCCAATGCAGCTCCATGCTGTTCTCTTGGGTCCTGTTGGTGTCTCTGGAGAGCAAAGCTCAGTGCTACCCCTTGGCTACCTCTAAGTGCTGCAGCCACCATGAGGCCTCCCCTCAGCTCCTCTGCTCTGGGCTGAGTAAAGCTGGGGGCCTCAGCCACTCCTCTTTCATTTTTCCCTCCAAGTCCTTCCCCATCTTTGTAGCCCTCCTTTGGACGCTATGATAGTTCTGCATTCTTTTTGAACTGTAGTGCCCAAAACTGTTTGTTTTGTTGCCCCTAATTATTTGTGTGTATGTGTAGCGGTGCTTTTGCTAAAATAGTGAGAGTACTTTTAAATTCTGTGCTGACACTTATGGAGCAACATAAATTATTCTGCAAATCCAGCAGAATTCTTGGGTGATTATTTTTGAAGCTTTTGTAAGACTTCACAGTCTCTCGAAATGTGAATCTTGATTTAGGCCATTTACCTCATGAAGTTCTGTGTTAGCTAAAGCTTGAACATAAACAAAACAATCAAAAACAAAAGCCACCATCAAACAGAAAACACTGTAAGCTATGTAGTCCATCTCTTGATCTTTTCTTTCTCTATTTCTTTCTGCAATAAATACAAGTCTATTTTATAAAGTTTTGACTCTTGTAATGCTCAGCTCTTGAGCAAAGCAGGGGATTGAAGTTAGTATACAGGGAAATGACAAGTGCAGAATAGCTGTGAGTTTTAATACAGTGGTGTATGAAGCTCAGCATGCCTAATGCAGATCTGAGCACAGTATGATTAAGCATCTAAATTCTGTAGCAGGTGAGAAAAGACTTTTTCATTTGCTGAGCATCCAGATGGTACATGGAGAAAATAGGTTAATCCCTATTTTGTATACAGAAGTAGTATGTACTTACTAGCAGATTTCTTCTCTGTGAAATTTCCAGTCTGGTTACAGTAGAGCTTATTTCAATAGCAGTTCCAGTTTTTTTTTGTTTTAATAATGATTTAGTATTATGTCTAGACTCCTGTTATCCTGGAGATCTTGAATGCTATGATGCATCTTTTCTTAATCAAATATATCATAATACAGACAACATCAAAGGGTGCTTTAAAAGTTATTCCTTCTTTCATTTATTGAGAACTATCAAAGAAAACAGTCTGCTTCACTGATGGCATTATCTGCAAAAATGAAATCCTACATGGTAGAAAGAGAACTGGAAGCTTTTTTGCATGTAATCATTCCTTAAAGATCTATTTTAGTTCGTTATCTTAAATATTTGTCTCCTGTTCGTTGACTTAATGCTACTTCTGGAATTAGCTTTGGAGATGTGTATGTGTGTATCAAAAGGTTATTTTCCACAGTACTCCAGACAGTCCACAGAAATGATGACTGCAGTGGCCTTTAGAGTTGCATGGGACAACATGGATGTTTTTCAACTTGTGAATCACTCTCAAACTGAAGAAATGATGCCAGAAAGACCTTAAAATCAGAAGAGTTTCTGGTCATTTTATTCTCAAAGCAGTGGTGGGATATACCAGTGAAACAAGCTGAAACAGAAACCTTGTGTGAGGTAGCTGGAGGGCTTACAGAAGAGTCAGGATTGTCCAAGTTGAGCTGGTTGGGTGTAAGCATACCCCTTTTCTTGACAGAAGAGAGTTTGCTCTGTCTGGCCTAAGTTGAAAAAAACAAATTAATCTATAATAATCTTGAAATAAGGTCTGTCATAATAAACAGAGGCTGCTAAGCTCTTTGTCCAGTGTCTGCTACAAGATGTAACAGTAATTTTAATGTCAGTAATTGAAACAAATTTTTCTGGGTCAAACAGAATTTTAGTTTGATGGAGCAAAAACAATGACTCCATGATATTCAATTGGAAAGGACCTGCAAAGATAACCTAGTCCAACTTCTTGACTGTTTCAGGGCTAACCAGAAGTTAAAGCTTATTACCGAGGACATTGTCTGAATGCTCCTTGAATGCTAAAAGTCATGGGGCATCAACCACCTCTCTAGGAAGTCTGTCAAGTGTCTGACCATCCTCATGGTATGCCCTTAACACACCCAGTCTGTCACTCTGTGCCATTCCCATCCTGCTATTGGTTCTGGAGCAGAGCCTGGCACCCCTTCTGATTCCCCTCCTCAGGGAGCTGCAGGGGGCAGTGAGATTTCCTTTTGGCTTTCACTTCTCCAGGCTGAGCAGCACAAGTCCTCAGCCTCTCCTCACAAGACATGCCTCCAGCCCTTCTGTCAGCTTTGGTGCCTTCCCATGGGTGCATTCAAGTATCTTCACATCCTTTTCATATTCTGAAGTCCAGAACCGAACACAGGGTTCAAGGTGAGAGTGCACCCACACTAAATACAGCAGGAGAATCACCTCTTCTGACCAGCTGAACATGCAGTTTGTTTCATGCCCTCCCAGTTATGTAGCTTGCTCTGTTCACTGCCTGGGCATGCTGCTGGCTCATGCAGAGCTGCTGTCAGTCAGACACTGCGCCTAACAAGGGAATAATTTTTGTTTCCCTCCTTACATTTCTTCTTTGTCTTTGGTCTTTTAGGATATTGATTGCAGAAATAAGAGACTGATGGTATGGTGTCTATGTAAAGATTACTTTGTGGGTTGGTTTTTTTTTTTTTTTTTTTTTGTCTAGAAGTCAGAGATGTAATGATTGTTGGTCACAATTCTGGGCATGATATTTAGAATTCTAGTTTGTTTCCTTCCTTTTCTCATGGTAGACTTAGAAAGGGCCATTGAGAGAGCTTTTTTGTGTCCAAAAATAAAATCAGTGATTACAGTTAGTTATCAGAACTAAGGCTAACTATAACCCCGACAGAAACCACAGGGAATCCCTTTATTCAAATGTCGATGGCTTGAAAAGTAAATCTAGAATCTTATTTAACTGTGATTTAGAAATCAGAGCCAAGCTGTATGTAAGCATTTAGTAATCTGGTATACAATGCCGAAAATGCTTATTTTTATTCACGTTGAGGATAACACATATCTAATCCTTTCCAAGTCTGATAAGTATTTTCATAAATTAGGTCAGAAGATTATTTTAAAGTAATTTATTAGAGAAATAAGTATACATTTTCAGAGCGTATGAATAATATTAGTTTGTGTTTCAGCAATCAATGTATCTTTGTGCATTTTTAATTATGTTTCATAAAGGAAAGATCAATGTTGTACAGCTCTTAAGAAATTCCAGTTTGCCTTCAAATAAAGCTTCATGCTTGAACTTGGTGCTGCCTTTCTGTTAGTATGCAGTAAACCGTAATGTTTTAGAACAGATTTTGTTGGTAAATATTTTTAATTTTTAGTGTTCTGATTTAGCGTTCATCAAAATCAGCTTTCCATTTAAAACTCTCATAAAGCAAGTGGTTGGTGACTATCAGATCTACTTATTTATTTATTAAAGGTGGGGAAAAAGGGGTTTTGTTTTTTTTTCTCTGTCAGTTCATTCAGGTTTTTGAAATGAGCTAATGAGCTAGAACAAAACAGTAATAAATTAATAGCAAGTTAGGTATTTTTTCAGAATGCTTTTCTCAACAAGAGACTGTATCAAAGAGCGACTTACTTTCAGCAGACTTCACCCCTTAACCAATGACTTTTGTCTGTTCACTTACATTTATCCCTGAAGTTTCAGGTGTGCTACTTGTAGCATTACTGAAGTTTGTTTGCTTAAGATCCAAACCTGTGTGATTGTTTCAAATATAATTTAAAATATATTTAGTTTTAATAACTGATAACTTAAAGTATTTGAATAATTTTTGCAAAGATTTGAGGAATTGAGCTCAGTGAATTACATGTATGATTTAGACAACTTTTCTTATTTTAGTAATTACAGAAGAGACGGTCTTCTTGTTGAGATGTAGACTAGTCTCTCTAAAAGAAGGACTAATATTTACATTGTGTTCACTATTCTGGTGGTCTGAGTTCATGGGAGCTTCTTTAACTATTGCAGTAAAATGAGGTGTTCACAGGATGCAAATATGATCAGTTAATTTTCAACAATTGAAAGGATCCTTTTGTTGCAACAAATATTAGGAAAGGCCAACAGAAAATTCTGTTACAGTGTATGATGGTGTACTTCTTTGTCACTTGAGCAATTACTGTGATACTGTGTAGAGAGGGAATCTTACTCTGCTGGAAATCTCAATAATGGATCCTTCAGGGCACAGCATCCTTAGGTCTTCTCAGAAACAGACTTGTGATGTCTCAAGCAAGCATAAACCTCTGTCTGCTGTCCCCTTTCTTCCTGAAAGGATAAATGGTAGGTGTCTGGGGAGAGAAAAGAAAGACCTAGGAGGGTACTAAGGCATTGTGCAAGGCTTGCAAGAGAGAAGTTTGAATTAAAAAAAAAAAAAAAATCAGAAATAAGTACTGACTACATAAATTCACTTGTTTCAATCTAACACAGTTCTGCACTGTGTAGAGGGGGAGATAAATTGTGCTAATCATCACCACACACAGTACATTAGAGGTAGTGTTTTTGCAGAGAAGTGACTCAACAATCAGTTCTGCTTTGATATCTCAGATTAATTTTTTTTTTCCTCCACTGACAGTATCTGGGTAATAAAAGGGAGTTCACTTGACTGAGTGCTTTGTGAATTGGCAGTTTGTGCCACTTGTCTTTACGCTGTCTCCTGCTCCCAAAAGGAAACTTAGGACATTTCTATTGACTTTGTATTTGGAAGTGGTATCACCAACAATTGCCATTGGGTAGGAAAAATAATCAATCTTATCCTGAAATGGATCTACTTTGGGAAATAATGCTTGCTTCCAGAGCAAGCAACAGTGTGTTAAAAATGTTGACTTCCTACATAGCAATATGTCCTATACCTGCCAAATTTCCCTTACTACGAAAAATAAAAGCATGAGAGGCTCCTTTTAGAAAATTATAATCCTCGTTCCTAAGATAAAGGTAAAAAAAAAAAGATAAAATTGGAAATATGATTACAGAAGAGAAAATGGAAAAAATGTGATTTTAAATCATACTTGGACTTTCAATGACCAAGTCATTCTTTTAGTCATTTTGTGATTTTGTTGCTTTAGAGTCTCAAAAAATGGTCTTATCTTTCATGTATTATGCTAATTAAACACCTTGCTTTGGGATTTACACTACATCTAGCTATGAAAATTATTTTATTATAAATTCATAATAAAATTAAAATAATTAAAAATGCAATTGTAACAAACAGAATATTTTCATCCTGTCTTGTATTCTAAGATGGCATGTTGTCTCTCTTTTTTGAGAGTTTTCTGAAATCTGCATTTTATTTGTGTTTAATTAGCTAGAAAATACAATTAATAGAGACGAGTCACAAAATCTTCAAAAGGATGCTAAATTTTATAAAGGCTCTATAGAGAAATAATAATGCTAGAAACATTTCATAGAAGTTGGAAAGTGCATTCTCACATTGACCAAGATAGGCATGATAAGCAGTTAAAATTGGCAGTGAGACTATTTTTATGGACTGTCCTATCTGTGCTGTAACTTCATTTTGGAGTTAAACTATCGTAGCTGATTGAAGATATAAATTTAGGTTCTTAGATTAGAAAGATGAGGAAAAGCAAGTGACTGTGAGATTACTAACAAATCAAAGCAAAAGTGAAATAAATAAATTTATCTCTTTTGTTTTGTTTCTGAAATTCAGTTAACTCTTGCATATTTTAATAGCTGACTTTTTCATCCAAATGAAGAAAAGGCAGGACTACCTCAAATAACATTAAGTGCATTTTTTTAGGAATTTGGAACTGAAAGTAGAAATCTTGACCAAAGGACGATTAGTTTATTCCATGGAAGAAGGAAATAATAATGAAGGTTTTAAACCACAATCAGAAGGCACTATCAGAAAAAATAAGTAAAAGGAGAACTGGCCAACACTGTCCCTGTAATTGTTGGGAAATGAAATAACACCAAGTTTTGTGTGTTAAATTGTTCAAAGTCAGATCCAAAATTTTTGTTACTTTAAGACATCTTTCTAATTTCGAAGCTATTGGAAATTTTTAGTGAGTGTACTAATAAAGGAGTGAGAATGGTATGCATTGTTCAAGGAGATGTTTGAGATTGAAAAGTATTTTCTTTGAATTTCAGATGTGAACTATAAAGTTTTGCCTTTCACATTGGACATATTACCTTTACTATAAATGTTATTCTACTCTCATCTATGTTTCAGTATAGTGTTTACTTATACATTGTGTAATGTATGACTTTGGTTCCAATTGTTTAAGTTCCTAGTATCCAAAATATTTTAAAAGGTGTCTATGCAAGTCTTGCAAACAGTATTGAGGTTTTGAAGAAAACTATTGCATTGTAGTGTACAAACAAAAGGAGGTAGTTAAAATGGGCTTAGAAGTTGAAAGTTGCTATTTTGATATCAGTAGCTATGAGTGTTAGCTTTCACCTCCAGTGAGAACTGAAAAGCCTCATTTATATTAAAATGGTAGTTTTATTTCAGGTTAATTAATTACTGAATGTATTAGACTATTCAAAAGTCTTCAAAATATAGTCTGAATTTACTGGCCTTACTCTGGCTGTGTCTGATATGACTTTCTTTCTGAATCATGGCAGATTTAACTGTTTAGGTCCTTAGCGCTTGAGTGTTTACAGAGAAGCACTTTCTGTATGGACAAGGTGCTCTGATCATTTACTTCCAGGTACTTATTCCCCATTCTAGTACGAGCCACTAGCTGGACAGTAGAGAAGTTGTGTTGCTAAACCTGACAAAATGCATTGCCTGGAACGAGTTCCTGTCCTGCTTCTGCAAGTTCCTCTTTAGAAATCAGAGCAGTAATGAAAACTTGAGGATAGGGAATGCAGATGCGCAGTCATCCCAGAGAAATAGGTTACTACATATTCCAGTAGTTTGCCACAGTCTAAACTGGTCAGCAGTCATACATCTTCCTGTATATATTCTCACGATTATCATCAGCTTTAACATCAGTGTTTTACCCTGAAATCACTGCTGTTCTCTTCCAAAGCATTGTCATTCCAACCACCTCCATTTTCTGATCGTTACTGGAATTGATGCAAGCTGTGAGGCAGTAACTTAATCCCTTTTGCCACTTTGAATTCTCTTCAAGTATCATCTAACGCTAGAGGAGAGATGATTACCCCACGTAATGTCAAGGGGACTACAGAAGACTGAACAGGCATGAGGATAGTTGGAGGAGTAGAGTGCTCTGAGAGTAAGGATGTGATCCAGTGAGGTTCGGAGTGCTCTGGTTTCTGCAAGTAGCTTCTTTGATTTATTTCTTTGCTGCAGGAAAAGTTGCATAAACAGCAAGAAAATGCTTTTTATATCCCTGGCAGCTTCATATTGAATTAGAGTGCTCTTTTTTTTTTTTTTTTTTAATGGAAATTATGTGCAATAGACTAGTGGTATGAAAGAGCTGAATTAATTCAGAATAGTTAAATAGGCGAGAATTTCAAGATCAGGATATGTACTGTAAACAAACATGAGTTATAGTTTAAAAAAAAAAATACCATCAGCATACTGTTATGATTATACATGTGGGTAACGTTTTAACTAAGTGAACTCCCAGAAAGCAGTACATGTGTAAAAGGCAGCACGAGATGTCAAGCACTTACCTTTAAAAATAAGACAAATCTTTCACTATGTGTTAATTCAACCTTTAATCGTTCTTTGTTTTGAGGTTAGAAATCTTTCTCAGGTTTTTTGTCAGAGTGACTTTCCTGAATGTAGTCCAGAGGAAAAGCTGAAATCATTCTTGTGTAAACAATGATGTGATAATTACTCTATTAATTTATAGAAAAGAAAGTATGCATTGGATGACTTCAAGAGAATGCAAGTAACTTTTATTTTTCATTTTGTGTTTGTTCTCTGATACAAGTTCAAGAATGTGCTAGATAAATTTCTTTACAGAGGAATTCTGGAGTTTAATTTATGACTTGCTTCATTGCAGTGATAATTATTTGAGGATTTCGTATCTGTTTCTTATTAGAGAGAAAGCATGGTATGAGTTTAGGTGTTTGTCAGGCATAATTTGTGTTCCGTAACCAGTAACCTTGAAACAGCTAATTACTAGATGTTGTACAGGCTGTATTTTTTTTTTTTTTTCAATTGCAGCCTGAACCTCAGTACAGTGCTTGAGTTGTTCATCTGTAATTCAAGCATACACACAAAGGAAGGGATAATATACGCATACCAAATCAAAAAAGGTTTTTCTTAAATTAAAAATTTGCCAGAAGAAAGCTAGTATTAAAAAATGTGTAATAGTGCCATCTGCTGACCCCTGTTGTTGCTAAGTTACATATATGGGGACTGGAGAAGTCAGTGCAGATAAAGCAGAAATCTAGTCAGCTTACCAAAACTGAGAAATAAGCTAAATTTGGCAGGAGAAATTAACGCACTTAAGGCTTGCACTTACAGTGAAAAGCAAACCCAAATGTTATCCTCCCCCCTCTACTCTGCCCTGGTGAGGCCCCACCTAGAGTGCTGTGTCTAGTTCTTAGCTCCTTGGTACAAAAAAGACAGGGATTTCCTGGAGAGAGTCCAGTGGAGGGCCACAAAGATGATAAATGGCCTAGAGGATCTCCCTTATGTGGAAAGGCTGGGCAACCTGGGTCTGTGTTCAGCCTTGAAAAAATACTCAGAGGGGATCTGATCCACATCTTTAAATATCTAAGGTGAGGGAGGCAAAGGGCTGAGGCTGGACTCTTCTCTGCAATGTGTGGCGATAGGATGAGGGGAAATGGCCACAAACTGAAGCACAGGAAGTTCTGCACAAATCATAGGAATCATAGGGGTTGAAAGGGACCACAAGAGACCATCGAGTCCAGCCCCCAAATGTGCGTGGGAACTTCTTCCCAGTGCAGTGACGGAGCACTGGCACAGGCTGCACAGAGAGGTGGTGGAGTCTCCTTCTCTGGAGACGTTCCAGACCCGCCTGGACGCCTACGTGTGCAACCTGGGCTAGGGAGCTGCTTTGGCAGGGGGTTGGACTCGGTGATCTCTAGAGGTCCCTTCCAGCACCTACAGTTCTGTGATTGTGTGAAATAAAAAATATAAATAAATAATAGTTTTAAATAAGTATTTTCTCACCTTTTTTTTTTTCCACATTATTGACAAATAATGAAATTTCCCTGAAAAATCAGGACTTTCTGATGCTTTTCTTCTGATGAAAAATATTTTTGGACTTTGTTCTTGCAGTGAACATTAGCAATTTGCAGTCATATGGTGAGACAGTCAGCTAGCAGGGGAGGTTTCATGAATCACAGAATCACAGAAATGTAGGGGTTTGAAGGGACCAGAAAAAGAAGGCTGATAAGACAGCTTGTTTTAGTGACAACACATTCTTGAACTGTCTTAAAAATGGTCATGAACCTGTCTTTATTGAAGTCCTCGTTTGAATCATCATGAATGTCCATCATATTACCTATCATCTTTTACTTTTGAGCAGCTTTCTAAAAAATTTCATTGTATGAGGACTGCTCTGAAAGTAATGCCTCATAATTTATGATGTCAGAGGTAGATGTTGATGGTAATAGCAGTAGATGTTGAATGTTCTCCCCAATGCTCCATTACACTTTGTTTTCATGCAACAGATGGCAGCAGAGGGACAGTGTGGCAGAATGGAATCTGACATGGAAGTATCTGAAGCAAAGGGGTGGAATTGAATTCCTCCATGCAGAAAAAATGGCAGCCATTGACATTTATCAACACTTGTTGAATGTTTACGGAGACCAAACTGTAGATGCGACAACAATGAGGCAGTGGGTGGTGCGTTTCAGCACTAATGATAGTGCTATGAAAGACAAGCTGTGCTCTGTACATCCATAGAGACTTCTACAAGCACGGCATTTAGGAGACTTCATTGCATGTGAAAATACATAGCTAATGGTGGTGACCATGTTGAAAATATAGTGTTTTGGAGCTGAGGATTTGCACTACCAAATAAGGTACTTTTTTAATCTGTTGTAGTTTCCATGAAAGTGAATAGGAGGCTTTACTTTCAGAGAGGCCTACATAGTTTGCTCAAAGGAACTTCATTTCAGGATTGCTTTCACAGCCGTTATTTAGAAACACGTTTACCACTTTGGTTGAGCTGAGGAATAAGATGGAGAGAAAAATACTTCTAAAGTAATTGGATGCAACATCTGGAAGACCACTGATCTTAAAAATGAAGATTTTCTAGAAGTCCTGCAAACTGTCTAAACAGCTGGAAAGAAAAGTTTATTGTAGGTGTGTTTGTACCTGTTTTGAAGAGCTGACTGATATTCAGTGTTAGGTAAAATGTTTATATTGGCATTGTTTTTTACTAATGTATTGTTACAAAAGCTGCTAGTTTCAATATTTCACGTGGTTCAAGATCTTTAAAGAGGGAATTATACTAGACTCAGTTGATCATCTTTTATGTTGCACTGTAGTAAAACAGAGGCAAAACTACAGTGTAGTGCTATGCTAGTATAAAAACAGTGTGTAAATAACTGCCAACCATGTCAATTTTTAAGATTTAATTTAAAAAAATTAACTGTTTGAGGCATTTTCTACAGCATATGAAAAAAAATTCTACTGTATCACTTTGCATAAGAAAAAAAAATCTAATGACGCATGTTTTCCATTCATTATGGTTTTCTGAAGTTTTATTTTTAGTTTGCATATTGCAGGATTTGGTCTTGCTCTCAAATTCTGTGTGGAAAAAGGACAAACAAATACAGTTGCCATCCTTGGACATAAAAAGATCTTTTTTTTGAGAGTGCGAGAGAGCATGCAAAAAATTGTAATGGGGATTTATGTTTAGGGAGTCCTAACTACAATATATCATCCATCTATTTGTGATTTATAATTCAGGAGAGGAACATAGGGATACTCCTTGAGCATGCAGAGCCTCACTCAGTGAAAGTCAGAGCCCAACTGGAAGTGAATCTGATAAGGGATTTCAAAAGCAACAAGAGCTTCTGCAAGTGCATAAATGGCAAAAGTAAGACTAGGGAAAATGTAGGGCCATTGCTGAATAAGGCAGGGGCCTTGGTGATGCAGGATCTGGAAGAAGTTGAGATGCTGAATGCCTTCTTCACATTGGTTTTTGCTAGAAAGATCAGCTTTTGGAAACCCTAAGCTCTAGAGACCAGAGAAAGTCTGGAGGAAGGAGTACCTACCCTTGGTAGAAGAAGATCAGGTCAGGGAGAACTAAAGCAAAATGGAAATTTGCAGGTCCATGGGCCCTGCTGGGATGCACTCATTGACTGTGGTGACCGAATGAAATGCCCAAGGGTTGGAGAAAAGCAAATGTCACATCTATCTTCTAGAAGGGTATGAAGATGTTACCTACCTCGACTTCAGGAAGCCTTTTGACTCCATCTCCAATGAAATCCTCTGAGAGAATCTATTGATACATGCAATGGATAAGAGGCAGTGAGGTGGACTGAAAACTGGCTGATTTTTTGTATTTCACTGACCATATTGCCTAGATCTTTGCTGTCAATAATGACTACTTATATTGCTCACATTTAGTTATTTAAATTAAGAACGTCTTCAGACTGTGCTGAAGCTCTACCTGGCTTCCATCAAAGACACGACTGTTCTTTCCAGTATTGCTTCAGTTCAGAAAGCAGGTTTCTGAGACCATGAATTTTAGGTTTCCAGTTGACCTCACTTAAGATTCCCATTTCAGGGACCTGTGTTTATCTGTTCCAAATTCTGCTAGCAGATACTTCTTTTATCTTTATGCTGAATCATGGAACTTCCTTTCACTTCTGCTGTGCACCACTATTTTTTTTTTCCTTTTGATACATATTTGTCATTGTCAAGAGGGTAAAACTTGTCTCCCTGTCCTTTGTTCTCCTATCTTGTTTGACAACTGATGCTCTTTATTTCTTTCTGTTTTCTTTTTAAAATTCTTTAACACCAAAGTGCCAAGATGCTATCATAGCCTCATCTCTGATGTGTTTCAGTTTGCTATTCAAGCTGTTACTGTTTAGTCCAAATTTTCTGGAATTGTTCTATCCATATCTCATACAATTCTGTCTCTTTAGTGACCTCCTCAGATTAATAACAAGTCATTTGACACTGATCCTCTGACTCATGCGATGCCATTAGTACAACTGGGCTTCTTTTCTTATAGACATTGTTTTCTTCCAAGTCTTGTCGAAGTCGTACTGAGTTTTAAATGCACACTGATAATTCTGTCTTGCAGAATATCACAAAGAGCAGCTTGTGATATGTTCTTTAACCTAAACTCTGATTAATAATTAAAAAATAATTTTATAATGACAAATAACAATAAAAGACCTCAGCATATGCTTGACTTACATGAAGCCCTTAGCTTCCCTAAGACATCTGAATATAATCATTATAGGAAATAATGCAGATATTTAAATATTTTTACTAGGATCTATCTGAAAGTTTAGTCTAATGGGAATTTTAATAGCTTGATGTTTTTTTATTTTGTTTCTAAACCTTTCTGTCTTATTTCAAAAGCAGTAAGATCAGGCTGTTGTTAGAAAAAGATGCTGTCTTTCGCCTCCAATAAACATGTTGGGAAATAGATTCTAAAGACAATCTTCTATATATACACTTAACTTTTTTGAGTGATGGTGCTGGAGTGTTTTTGTTTGTTTTTTTGTGGTGCATGGAGGAATGTTAGTTGTTTGTTACTTTGTAATTTCTGGTTAGCTTTGACCCACAGGTCTAGTATTGCCACTTTTAATTTTCAGATTTGTTTTTCCCTGTGCTTCGTCCTTGGGTTTAATTCCTTGTTGCTCTTAGGGGAATCTGAGACTGTAGCTTTCATTATTGTACTATCTTAGAATGTGTGTAAGTGCCTGTAATACAGCAGGTATTTTAATGTATTTATTTGTACTCTCCAGTGAATTCATAGGTGTAATAACTTAATTGTCTAGTAAAATCAAGAAACTAGGTCTGTAAACATTTCTGTAAATTACTTATTCTTTTTAATCACTATTTGGTTTTGGAATGCTATCTTACAGATAACTAATACTTGATATATAAAGATTTGAAATGAGTTTAGTGTTTTGTACTTAGAGTCTCTCTTTGAAATGTGGCAGGTTCTCTGTGTTGTTTTTTTTTTTAACATTAACTTAGGTCAGAAACTTAGGGAATTGCTTCAGAGCACTAAGGGATTTCATGCTTACTTAACTTAAACAATGGCGTAAACCTCATTGCTTCCAAATCTTTTGCATCTTTATTTTTATTTGCTTGCTTCATATAGTTGAATATGACTAAACTTTAATTGCAGAAGGAATGAAAGACTGTGTTGAAAAAGAAAAGAAAAAGGAAAAAAGAGGCAATTGTTTTTTTTTTAGTTTCCATTTTCTTAAGCAGTTTCCAGCTGCTTGTCACTGTGACTGGTCAAAGGGCTCCAGGCCTAAACTGCTTTACCATTGGTATGCCAAAAATGTCATGGGAGTCTGCTTAGGCATTGTAGATCTTGAAAATAAAGTGGGTAAGCCATCTGTGCCTGGCCTGGTTTCTGTTGCCGTGCCTTGTTGGACAGTTTCGCTCACTCTTGAGTTGTGTGGAGAGTTTGTTATGGATGTACAGAACTTAGTTTGTCTTTTCCAACTGATAACTTTTTGTAACATTAAAAATGAAATATGATCTCCATATATTTTTATCAAAGCTTTTGGTATTTGACAAACCAAGTGTTTATCAGCTGCTGTGTGGTCTTCTCAAAGCGTTTAGACTTATCCATCCCGATATGTGAAATTTATACTCCTATTCCCTCTGTACATGGAATAGCAGTCATTTTATTGATGCAAGGACTTCTTACGGTGCTACTGGAAGACTATACTTTCAGAAATTTTTCCTTGTATATGGTTGCCAGATTGATAGCTTTTAAAGGAGAAAATGACAAAATCTCAACTATTATATGAGTCAGTGCATTTCACTGGAGTGAATCTTTTCTCTTTCTTTGAATTTATGCCTACTTCCTCACTTGGAGTCATCTTTCTCTGACAGTGTCAGCTAAACAAAAGCTTTTTCAATATACCTGGAATCTATAAAAGAGTGATATAACCGTTTTGTTTTTTTCCAGTATTGAAACTGTACTGAAGTCAAAAGAAATACTTACAGTGGACACTAAAATCTATTTAATGCAAGACTACAGTTTGTAATACAAAGCTACAGTAATAGTAATAGATACAGTAGTAGCTTTTCATTATAGAATCAAAATGATTGATAGCTTGGCATTAAAAATTCTTTCATCTTTAAGAAGTGTTTCTTCTTCCAGCTATTTTAAAAATGTTTGCGAAGGTGATGTTTACTAATGCATGACAGTTTTTATATAGTTTTGTTACCTTTGGGAAATCTGTGAAGATCTTGCACCGAAACTTTCATTCTTTCAGCATTGTGATGCTAAGGATACACACAGAGAAGAGAGACAAAAGGAAGCCAGCTGGGTCTGGGCAAAAGGCACCACTGTGTGCCTTTGGTTTCATTACAGCAAAGTCATTTGGAACAGGCAAAGAGCAGTGAGGCACAAAGGCCTGTGGGATACTAGAGGCTCTTTTGTTAATGCTTAATAAGCAGAACGTAAGGGCAGCTGACAGTGGAAGCAGGTGGAATTGCTGGGAGTAATTACAAGCACTGAACACGTATTAAAGAATTGCTGTGATAAAAGAAAGTGAATAAATTGAAAACAAAAATCATAGTTCATATCTTTTAAAAAAATTAAGTGAATGGATATCTATGTGGGTGAGTATAGAAGAATGCCTAAAGCAACTAATCTCAATGCCTTTCAACTAAAGACAGTATTTAGAATCTGTATATACAGTGTTTAATTCTTCTTTACAGTTCTTTATGCATAGTGTACAGCTTCACTCTTTACTGTAATTTATAAATCCCTTGCAGATACTCCATACAAATAAGGCACTTGTCATTTTAATGATACAGAATATTTGATACCTTTTAAAAACTGAACCATGAATTACTCAAAACCAAGAGACATATCTCTGTGATTAAGACTTTTTCCAAGTCTCTTTCATCAGTAGTCTAAAATGTTATTTAATGCCCAAATAATTGACTCTGCCATTCTTTCATTACGTTTCTCCTCTAATGCAGAACAGTATTTGAAGTCAGGTGAACCACCTTGCATAGAAGCTTTGTCACCTGCATCATCCCGTTGATTAACTGCACTTTCAAATTCATTACTGCACACAGTCATATAGCTAGTTTGTCTATAAGTTATGGACTATTTATATTTTAAAAAGGATATTATCATTTATTAATGTAGTTACAACGTCAAATACCTAGGTGCATTTACATGTTGGACATTCTGATCTTGTGTTTTCTTTTCCCACAGAAACCTAAGTAAACAGTGGTGCTCTGCTCATCTGATGTGTCATGAGCAAAATAATCTTAAGGAATTTTTCACCTAATTCAATGTCAATTAAAACAAACTCTCATTCCTGAAACCCTGTTCCCCCATATCAGCCTCATCTTCCTCAGGGATCACTGTACTATGCTGGGTTCACCCCAGCTCCCTCAGAGGCAGCAAGCAATGCAGTCAGCTGGGGTCCCCTGCTTTTTATGGTTGCCTCCAGTGTTTCTGAGCTATATTTCTTTTGCAGCACTGTGCTTCTCATTACTTTTCACCTCCTGTGTGGGGCTTCTTCAGGTTTTTCTCTGATGCACTTCTCAGAAGTTCTGGCTGAGATGAGAGGAGGAAGCAGAGGAACAAACAGTGAGGCCTGAGACACGTACCTGTACTAACACTTGAGTATGTTGCCTGGAATCTGGGTAGTTGTTTGTGGTTTTTCTTTTTTTTTTAATGTAATGCTTAGCTTCAAAAAAAAATTCCTTATATCGAAAGGAATAAAGTATTACACTGATAGCTTCCAAGGGCTTAAAACCCTCAAGAAGTTGCTGTTCTCCAGGATGCCCTGCATGACTTCTGTGTTCATTGTCCCACGTAACAGGCAGTGCTGACTGCACTGCGTTGAAAGTCATTAGATGCTATCTTAATTCTTCTTAAAGCTTCTTAATTCTGGGAAGGGCTAAATACCTAGAGGTCAATTCTGAGTGCAGAAAGATACTCCTTTTCTGGATTAAGTTACCGGACTTTTCCAGACATTGCAGCTTCTGTCATTCTAAAAGGCATAAGAAGAGGATTTCTAATCCTGCAGAGCTGATACCCAGGAGGAATAAAGAATTAAGGAGTGGGGATTTTGGTTTCACTCTGAGCAGGAGGGTTGTTTTGTTTGCTTTTGAATTTTGGTACTCAAAAACTTTTTCTGCTGTATTATTGAATGTGACTACTCTTGAACTTTGTTTCAAAATTATCAGTCTTTAACAGTAATTTGAGCATTGCAATGGTGGAAGGTTATATATCTTCCTGTTTTAAGATAATTAAAACAAAACGCAGGCAATGTTGTAGAATGTGTAGTGTCAGAAGAGGAAGCATAGCAGAAAATATGCTCACTGTTTTAGTAGCATCCTTGGGACTGGCAGTGCCTCTAAGAGTTTAATGTACGTTCATTATAATTCATTGCATTTTGTTTGTCTGGGACTGTTTTGTCTACTGTATCTTTTATTTTGTGATACTTTGGATTACAGCCTTAAAAGATGGGTATTCTAACATTCAAAGCCATTAACTATGAGAAGCCTGCTGCACTTGAGTCTTGCTCAAATGGTAAATGTGTTAAGCCAGAAAGTCTTTGGAATCACTGTAGATTTTAATCTTCCTAATGAAGTGTTTATTGAATTACTCAGACTGTAACGTGATCAATTAATCAATACTATTATATTTAAATGCAAATTGTATGGATATCAATGAGTACCAAGTTTCCTAGATGAAATGTTCCTTAACCAATGGAATCTTAGGGCATTCTTAATTTTTGCATATCCATTAACATTTTTTTAGGGGGAAAATTTGCTAAAAATTCACATGAATATTAGAGATAACAATCCTTGTATATATTACATAGAATATCAGAGTTCTGCCAGATATGATACCATATACATTTCCCATTGGACAAACATGAACAGCTATTGCAGTCACAAAGATCTTCTAGTTACTTTTTAAATTAGTGGCAAATCTACTGAATATAGCACTTCTATTTTTATAATTTTTTTTAATTTTATTTTGATCGCATAGGAAATTTGCCACAGTGAAGCATTTACATCATAAATGTAACTTAGTCTATTGTGTATGTATAGGAAAAATGAACTCCTGTAAAACAGCAATGCTTCCTTCCAGTCCTGTATTACTGGGATAAAGAAGTTCAAGTGATGGATGGAAGGACAAGTTTCTTTTTTTTTCCTGGAATACCACTCTCACATTCAGGACCAGTAAAATTCAATTAATGTATTCTGTGGTGAATCTGGGGAATGGTATTATTTGAAAGATAGACCAGAAACAGGATGTAGGTTACCATAAACTTTTATTATTTATAAATTGAATGTATTTACATAAAATTACTGAGATGAAAAAAATACCTTGATGCTCTGAAAGAATTGTCTACAGGTCCATGCTGCAATTATCTTTAAACTCTCCTTAGCGTTTTGGAGAAGAGGCAGAAACAGTATGGCCTCAGCAATTACCTACATGAAGCCAATATCAATCATATTTATGAATAGGATTGCTAACTCTTAGTATTGTACAGGTAAAACTGAGCGTTGGCATATATAAGACTGTTCACATAAGAAACTCTTACTTGTATTCTCATGCATATTTTATACATTGTTTTTATGCAAATTAGATGTGTTCAGTAATTACAGTAATTTCACAACTCAGCTATTTTAGTATTCATTAAGAATAATATAACTTAAAGTTTAAACATTAAAGCCAGTTTTATAAACAAATCTGAAATACTATTATTTAGCTGTAGTCACAGAACAAAAAGAAGTTGCATAAGTAATGAAAAATAGGAATATAATAGAAAGAAAAGCAAAATAGGAAGGAAGGAAAAGTCTATTCTAAATATTAGAAAGAGGAGGAGAGAGAGATTGCCTTTTTATCATTGCTAAGATTGCATGTGAGAAAATGCTTGCATCATTTAACAATTTAAAATAACTAAATGGAATTAAAGCTTTACATTTGCAGGCTAAGTGAAGGTGGGTTAAGAGCACAAGAATACAATAGTTTTTCACAAGAACCAGACTAGAAAGTCTGATTTAAGGGGTGGTCGTTGGCTTTTTGTATTGTTTTTTCTTTAGTTTTGTGAAAGATCACTTCAATGCTGCTTAGGAGCATAACTTTTCCAGTATGTACTTGGTTATACTTTCTCTTGAAGATATTATAGAATTCTGAAAATAAATGACTATTAAGCTTTTCAGAACACCTATTTCCTTTTCCACTTTCTCCTCTCTGGTCCAATTTCTTTGCATACATTCTTTTAAAATGCATGTACGTGTCAGTTCCTCCACACAAATAGACAGAACTTTTTTTTTTAATATTATTATTTCTTTTTTTTTTTTTTTTACTTTCTGTGCTCTGCCTAGGGCTTCTCCAGTTCCCCTACCTCCCGCCTCTCATTCCCTCTGTCTAGCCTTCAAAAGTCATTTATTTTCTGAGTCTGTATAATATCTTGCAGAAAAGGACATAAACCTCCATCAAATCTACTTATCGAAAAAGATGAGAGCCGACTTGATTTGAAGTGTATAGGGACTTACTTTTCATAAGATTTTCTTTTAGAAAAGTCTTGTTAATCTAGTGATTAAAAAAAAACACATAAGTGGCTAAAATCTGCAGCCAAGCAAATTAAAAAGGAGATGCCTTTTTTTTAACAGAATAAAGAGGCACTATAAGGATTTGCCTAAGAGAATTAGTTGAGTATCCATCTATTCTTACCACACATTTTTAAGTCAATTTCTTTTTAATCAAATCCATCTATCATCTTCAGCAAATGTAAGCACAGCCAAACTCGTGTTTCTTATGGAAAGGCTCTATAATTTCCTTAAATTTGACTGCAAAAGCAAAAATTGCATTAACTGCTGAATTCTAAGGTATTTTCCAGAGAAGAGAGAATTAGATTTTCTAAGGAAGTGACTAGAATTTTAATAGGTGCAAAACAGAAGTTTCCATTGATGTTTTGGCTGTAAATTATCACAGATATTCAGCCCAGAGCAGACAACTATTGGAACAATAACTGAATTTCAACTTCAGATACTTAATGTAAACCCCACCTTGAGCAGAGATTTTTTTTTTTTTTTTAAGTTACCACTGAAAAATTGGAGGTCTGAACTTGATTTTAATCAAACTCACATATTAAGAAAGCACTGATCATTTTTTGGTATGTTTTTGTTTCTGATGTAAATTCTTGCTCACTGTACCTGTTTTTGTTGTTGTAATATTTATTGTGTAATACTAAAACTTGAGGCCTTAGATTTTCTTGCGTTGGAAATATTTATGGAACAAATAGTGGCATAAAGTTGTTTTATTTTCTGGATGTCCTACCATCTCATAAAGCCATGATACTTCCTCTTTTGTATGCAGGAACAAGAGGAAGCCACTTTTATAATGGGTAGTCTTTTTAATCATCTGTTCTGTTAGTCATAAACCTCTTCCTTAGGGGAAAAAAAAACAAAACAAAACACAAAAATAAAAAAAGAACATAAATTGAAGGGATAAAAAGCATGATCTTCATCTTCCAAGACTTGAGAGGAATAAAGGGCATTCTCGTAGAAGGCATTGGTTAGATAAATGTTAGACAGCAGGAAAGCTTTAATATCTGTCTTATAAATGTTACACAAAGAATACGTAAGTATTACTACCTATAAATTCTGTAAAATAAATTAAAAGTTTAATAATTCCTAAATTTATAACCAAATACAGGAAATTAATTGTAAATGCAGCTATTTTTTATGATTATTTCCTGAAAATGATGATGAAGTCAGCAAATAACCCTCAAAATTCAGAGATAACTGGACATTTTACAAGCTCTCAAAGTGGCCCCATATGAACATAATGAGGTTCAACAAGGCCAAGTTGCACTTGTGTTGTGGCAATCCCAGTTATCTGTACAGTCTGAGAGAAGAATTTGTTGAGTGCAGCCCCGTGAAGAAGAACTTGAGGTTTCTAGAGAACAAAAAGCTGGGCATGAGCCTGCAGTGTGCTCTTGCAGCCCAAAAGTCCAACAGTATCCTGAACTGCATCAAAAAAGGGGCAGCCAGCAGGGAGAGGGACAAGATTGTCCCTCTCTGCTCTGCCTTTATGAGGCCCCATCTGGAGTACAGCATCCAGGCCTGGGGCCCCCAGCACAAGGAATGCACAGCTGTTGAAGAGGGTCTGGAGGAAGGCCATGAAGATAATAAAAAAACTGGAGCGCCTCTCCTACAAAGACAGTGAGGGAGCTGTGTTTTTTCAGTCTGATTAAGGTTCCAGAGGGAATTCATTGTGGCCTTTCAATACTTAAGAGTGGCTTATAATTGGGAAGGAGACTGATTTACACAATTTGATAGTGCTAGGAAAAAGGGAAGTGGTTTTATACTAAATTAGTGAGGTTTAGATTCAATGTTTGTGAGAAATTTTTCACTGAGAGAGATAGGTGAGAATGATTATGCTTTTTTTTTTTTTTTTTTTGTAGTCTGACATAGCTGTTACAGAAGTCTTAAAGCACAGAAAATTATTTCCCAAATAGGTATTTTAAAATACTAAGAGAGTGTAGCATTTCAAATCTCAGAGTCATTGAACCAGAAACTGTATTCCTGAACCAAGTAGTGATTTAGAACAGGCTTTAAATAGTTGTTTTCCAGTACAAGAAAGGAGAATGGTTGATGGTGACCAGTTGAAAATGCATGTATAACATGTTCCTAGCTGTGGCAATTAGTTCAAAGATTTGGAGTATCATTGTTCTGTGGTGATCAGTGACCAGGAAGGTACATAATTCCGTCATAGGAACCTCTAGTTTCCTCCGCTTTTTACACAGCATTGACTGAAGGTTTGCTGTGTATCTTCTATAACAAAATAAAGATCTTTACACAGGCTTTGCTCCTCGTTGCCAGGAACAGGTCTGTGTTTAGGAATAAAAGATGGTTGTATCACAGCTATAGACATCAGAAGTAAAAACAAAAAGGAATTGATGCTTTTAACCAGTAATCTTAATGCACCATGAAGGGTTTCTTACCATATAGGAATATGTAATTAGATTATTCAGTGTAATAGTAGTAAAACACCAGAAACTTCAGGAAATCTGAGAAAATAACATGATAGTTAATTTTTTTTTTGTTTCTCAGGTATTAGTAGCTTACAGAATAAAAGCAATGCATAGTTAATGTCAGGTGTTTAACCAATTACTCCAAAGGTGTTCAAAACCTGTTCAGAATAGAGATCTCCACCAATATGTAGTGACTATTTTTTTTTTTTTACCATGTCACCTGAAATACTTAAATCTAGTCAATCTGGTTGTCCTTTTTCTCCAGTCAGTCTGGTATGTACTGACTTGGGGAAAACTGAAAACTTCTGCAGGTGTAGCACTTGAAAAGCCTTTCTGAGACTTGTAAGTCCTTTCTTATTCTGTCCTGTGACAATTTATTTATCAAATATTTATTTATTACAGTAGTCATACTCCTTAAGGGTTGAATTAGTAAGTCTGTATGAGTCAAACTTTTTTGACTGCCTATGAAACATTTATAGAGGAGGCTGTGGGTACTTATGTGGTTATATGTTGTTTATCTTAGTTTTATCTCTCGTGTGTCAGTAGGTTTGAATTAAAGCAATGCTAACATCAGTTTTTTTTCATTGTTACGTTTTTTTTTTAATTTTATTGACTATTTAGACCCAACTTTGAAATTTTTATCTAGTCTTTCCATTACATTTCAAAAAAAGACTTTATCAGAAAAAAATAGAGGGGTTTATAAACTTGTTAATCAGATGCTTCTGAAGTTCACTAAATAGGAACTTTCATGCCTTGCCTATTACAAAGACCTGGGAATAGATTTATCTTTTTAAAAATTAATTCAAACTACTGTATTGTGACATATTAGTTAAAATGTTATGTAAAGTACATAAAGTAAAGATATTATTGAATGAGAGTATGCGTAGATTGAATTTGGAATGTGTACTGATACTCGAAGATTGAGTAGCAATATTTTTTCTGAGTCAGCTAGATTTTAACTCCATCTTTGACAGATCCTTGCTGGCTTGCTTGCAGTGTCTTCTCATGGTCCCTGTACAGAATTATCTTGCAAGCTGTTGGAAGGTTCACCTGACTAATTGCAATATGAATCACAACTCTCTCTGTTCTTTTTGAAGACATTGCAATATTGAAATTTTAATATAAATTTGATTTTTTACTTCTGCTTTACATCCAGTTAAATACATGCAGTTTATGCAGGGCAAACATTTAAGATAAATATATGAAACCTAAGCACATCTTGGTGTTCTAACAAGGGCAGAGCAGTAATGTGGTCACTTCTTACTGTCTTCTAGGAGGTAGTAGGTAATTTTTCATCATGTAAGAAGTATCTGAGTATCTGAGGCTTTCCAAATCTCCTTCTTGTACCAGAACTTGGTAGCACATTTTGCCTTTGTATACTGTCTTTGGTTACCCAATATTGGTTGTATTCCTGTTTCCAATGTGGTATGTTCGGGATATATCATAGACATCTTTTGAAAATATCTATTTGAAGTAAGAACTTGAGGAGTGTACTTAGTGTCTGCAGTTAAACTTATTTATGCCTGCTGAAAGTCACATTTACATCTTTTTAATAAAGACATAGCTGTTGTGTTGTTATTAAAGGTGGTTTGAATACCTATTGTTATAAACCTATTAGCTATAATGAGAGATCATGCTGTCTTGCTGTTATTATGTACCTAAAACTTTAGAGGCTTTTTTGTTGTAGAATTAGTCTTTCTTATGCAGTTATATGATTACACCTGTAATAAAAATGCTTTTTGGTAACATTTTTCATTATAATTGATTTTGCTCTGAAATCACATCTTAAAAAATAGAATTAATGTAATTTTTATTACTTGACATCAGAGTAAGTTTGTTAAAATCTGAACCAAAATCAGAGTAAATGTTGCTAATAAAGCCATTCAATATAATAAGGCTTTTTAGTATTTCTCAGTACGAAGTCTTTAAATGTGCTTGTGCCCTAATTAGATAATTTTACTCAAGTGTAGTCTGTGCACGCTGCTTACCCATTTATTCCAGTACAGATATGTAGAAAGGAGAGGGAAGCCAGTTCTCCCTTCCACCAGTTGAGCAAGGTTTCAATCAACAATGCTTCAATCTGAGATATCAAATATATATATATATGTACATACAAATAAAAGGTAAAACAAAAAGGCAATTTAATCTTTAGTTTTTAATGCTTTTTGTATTAACTAAACTTCTTCTTGCTGTGTCAACGTACAGTGGTTGACATGGCTCTTAAAGTAGAGTGAAATGCCCAGCTAGCAGTTATCACTGACTTCAATGTCAGCACGTGCACCTTTCAGCAGGCAGGTTGCAGTCTTGCACAGGTTTCTTCAGCACAGTGCCCGCTACCTAAATCTTGGTGGGGAATTTTGCATGGCTAAGAGGGAGGTCAATAAAATAATCCATCTTTATCAGAAATTGAAACTCAAATTAAATTAACACCAAAATGAGTTAGTAAAATGATGATCTAAGTCATTAGGAAAAAAAACCCGAAAGTGTCTTAGTCAGATAAATGGTGAAGAAAGTAGCATTATTTTCAGTACTGGAGTATGGAATGCTGATTGTGTTGGGGAGATGTGAATACACCAGAAGATCATGCTGCCATTCAAAGAAAACAGACTGAAGAAATGGGCAGGCAGGAACCTCCTGAATTAAAGCAAAGGAAAGTGTGAAGTCCTGCACCTGGAGAGGAATAATTTCAGGTGCCAGTACAGGCTGGAAAGCAGCTCTACAGAAAATGATCTGGGAGACCTGGTGGATATTGAGTTGAACACGAACTAGTAATGCATTTTTGCCAAAAGAAGGATAATGGTGATCTGGGTGCATCAGGAACTTATTGCTAGCATGGAAAGAAAAGTGATCCTTAGCCACTCCTCAGCACTGATGAGGCCAGACCTGGAGTACAATAGAGTTCTGGACATACTGGAGAAAGACCAACAAATGCCCACCAAGATGGTTAAGGGAGTGGACCACTTCTCCTATGAGAAAAGGCTGAGGGTGCTGGGACAGGAGAAGAGGAGGCTCAGGGGGATCTCCTCAATATCATTAATTCTCTGAAGAAGGGGTGTGAAGAGGCTGGAACCAGGCTCTGCTCAGTAGTGCCCAGTGCCAGGACCAGAGTCCATGGACACACAGGAGATTCCCTCTGAACACCAAAAGCACTTCTGTGCTGTGTGGGTGATGGAGTGCTGATACAGGCTTCCCTGAGACTGTGGAGTATCCTCCATGGGGATCTTCCAAAGCTGCCAGGACATAGCCCTGGGTATATCTGCTGGAACACGTTTGGTCCAGGTGACCTCTAGAGGTCTTCCAGTGTCAGCCATTCTGTGATTCTGTGAAATGCTTTGAAGTAATGTGACTGTAGATCAATGGATGATTCTTTTTGTACAGAACTTAGTAGGAGAAGCATTCAGAAAATAAAAAATACCCTCAGGTCTCATTTGTGACTGGAGAATGATGGATGCTTCTTTGCAGTTAGGGTTAACTTTGACATCAGAAGTCATTTCCCAGAGCATGCCATCATCCTCTTTGGGAGTGATGCTTACTTTATCATCAAGCTATCAATTTTATTCTTGTCGCTAAAACAGTTAATGTTTTCCTTAATATCTTCTATCAAGTTATGGCTTTTTTTGTTAAAAATTCCCCAACACCTTAGACAAATAAGAATTGTACAGAATATAAAGCATAGAATAATTTGTTTGTAATTTAGATGTTCAGATCCAAAATGAGGGGATAATTGCTTATAAATTATTAAAACAAACAAATACCAATCAAACACAAAAACAGAACAACTATTCTGGCTTCCAGAGTTCAAAATGCTGATACTGGTATATTGGTTTCAGTGTAGCTGGAGAGGAAATAATGCTGTTGGCTTTTTTTTACCCTTTTGTATGTACTTCTGCATCTTCTATTATGGACAGGATTTATGTGTGTAGTGGGTGTTCGTTTTTTTATTTTTTATTTTTGGAAGAGATAAGCCCCTAGCTATGTATTTAAATTGAAATACTCCAAGTAGAACTAATGAAACAATTAAATATTTCATTAACTAGTGAAATAGTTTATTTGCACAATAAAATTGTGATTGCTGCATGTATTCAGTGTGTCAGGAGTATAAGATCTGCAGTGTAATAAAAGTTGGAGAAGTACTGTAAAGGGAAAACACTTGAAATTCTGATTGAGATTGTTCGCTTATTTTAATGACTGTGTTCTTCAGTGTTGTTCTCATCTGTTTATGCTGTGGTGAAAAATTATTTAACTTGGCGCTCTCCCTTCTCGTCATTATCTATTTGATTAAAATGAAGCCAAATGCATTCTCTGTTCTTCCAGTAGAAAATGGTTACTGAAACCCTAACTTCTGAAGGAGCATTTGTAGGTTATGATTATTTATATATATCTCTTCTTTTTCCATTTATATAACTGTTCCATTTCCTGTGAAGTAACATTTTCTCCTAAATTGAGTACAGATTTACATAGGAAAAAAGGGGAAAAACATACTCAGTGTTAATCATGATAAACTAAGACAAATGTCCTTGAAAATATGTATGAAACTTCCTGCACTAATATAAAATAAATAATGCATTTCACAACATAATTCTGAATAGTAAAAATGATACTTTCAGATGACTTTTCTTGAATGTCATTGTTTCTCTTTAACATTTCACATATTCAGGATTCAACTGGAGACATTTAGAATGCTATATGCAGAAGTCCTTTTGATAGTTGTTGCCTGCATATTTTACAGTATGAATTTTAAGTTGTCCATAACTAACTAGCTATAGTTGTTCTTTCTCTTTTTTTGCTCTTAATAAATTGGGTGGAAAGAGGAAGAAAAGAAATTAATCCAACCTTCTATGTAGGCATTTGGAAGTCCCTTCATTTGCTTTTCTTTCTTTTTTTACATCATAGTGTTTATGCGTTTTCTTCAAAAACAAGAGATGAAAAGGTGTTTAAGGGCTTTTAATATGATGCAAAGCCAGTCAAAAGTATCAAGTGTAAGCAATGCCTTTTGTGAATAACTTCCAATTCTGTTTTTTTAACTTCCTTATTTCAATTAGGTGGATTTTTTTTTCTTTTTAATAAAAATGTTTAAAGATGTTTTAAACTTCTTTGTAGTCTAATTTGATTGAGTATAAACTAGGCATCTCTGAAAATAATAACTTGAAATTAAAACTGTGATTATTTTAGACCAAAGTCTTCACTGATACAAGATGGCTATACAGGAGAAATGTAATTAAGAGTGGCTTCTAATTCTATTTTAAAAACGTTTTCTTAGAGCTTTCCTCCCAGTTTTGTTGTTGTTGTTGTTCTTGAGTCAGCAAAATTCTTCTTTTACTAATAAATTAGGAATTTATTTCTGCTAGAGTAGAGGTTAAAAGTTATTTAGGTATGGGGAAAACTGTGTCATGCATGGCTTTGTAGTTTGGGAAATGTTTATTTAAATAGAGCCCAATGATGCAGAGATTATGTGGTTTGAAATTGAAGTTGTGTAAATATTAGCTAAGCACAATGCTAAGTAATTCTTCATATTTATATTTACGTATTTATATTATTTATTTTAAATTAGTGAAGAATACATGAGTTTCCTCCATTAAATAACATGTACCCTTGTGATTATTGATACTTCAATTATTTTGGTCTTGTAATCAATAAATCCAGAATGTCTTCACATGTTGGATATTGTATGAAAACTAGCAACTCCAGTTTTAAAACAGTACTTTAGAAGCAGCAAAACATAGGAGTTTAAGAAGGATGACTGAATATGAATTTGAGATGAGGAATAATTTAACAAAGAAAGACAGTTCAGCTCAAAAAAGAGATGACCACTTTTACTGAAGGTAAATGTGAATGAAATGGAGTGTGACAGAATGTGTTAGAAAGCATTTCTTCTTTGTTTTTAAAAATGCAAGAACCAGAGGGCTCAAATGAAGTCATGTATGCATAATAGATGTATAACAAAATCTTTCTACACAGAACATGAGAAAACTGCAGGGCTCATTGATATAGGATGTTAGAGGTCTAAAAAGTTGAGAATTGAGAAACTGATCAGAAAAAATCATAGGAGGAAATCCATCAACTTGATGAAACAAATACGATAATTCTGGATGAGAAAACTCTTGACTCTCAAATAGTATGAAACTGGGACTCTGTACTGAAGAAATTTCAGTGTATACTTATCTAGTTCTTATACTGTTTGTAGATAATTTGCCTCTGATATAGGCTAGGCCTCTTTTTGCTGCCCCTTATTTTTTCCTGAACAGTAGTTCATATAGTAACACAAATTATAGAACTGATGCAAGATTGAGATAACCTACTTTGATCTCCTGATGTAATAATTTGGTTTCATTTCCTTATGGGTTTCATCTTTAGAAAGGTATGTATTTCAAGTGTTGAGATACTCACTGTAAAAATCTAATGTCATAGTATTAAATAACAAAAGCAGAGGGAAACCATGCACATTCAGTACTAGAATAAATCATTTTTCCACTGTTATCTTAGTTGAATTTGTATAATTACTCCTAATCACTTCTAAATAATATGAAAAGTATGGGCAATTGTACATTAAATAGTTCAGCTTTGAAAGCTGAAAAGTTAGAAAACTTCTAATGTAAGGGACGCCTTCTGACCACTGATCAATTATCTTATGCTCATTTATCTTTTTAATTTCTTCCTTAAAATTATCTTTTGTGGGTAAAGTTGGATAATTGACCTCTTCTATATTGCTGAATAGTTCTAGTCTTTGCTCTTGACTTCTGTAGGTTAAATAAAAGATTCTGTTGAATAAAGAACTCCATATTAATACTTAATTAAATAACACCAAGTAGGATGCAATTCTGGCTTTGTAAAACAGCTATGACTATAGTCTTATGAAAGTTGTGGTTGCAGGTTTTGTCACAAAAAAAACTCTTAAAACATTAACAACAGCTAAAACCCTTTGGAAAACTAGTGGAAGCAGTTATCAAACACTAGGTTGTGAGTTATTTAGGAAAAGAAGTAGCTTAAGAGATATATTTTTAAAGAGTATACCTGTCTTTTATCTGTATCCTTCTCGCTTTGGAGAACAAGGAAAATGTAACAAATAACATAACTTTTCTTGACTTTCTGAAATGAGTGAAATAGTATTGAGTGGTTTGGGTTGAAAATTTAGAAGATAATGTTGTTTTGTTATGAAACAAACTTCAAGCTATGAAAATTGAAAAGACACAGAAGTTGTATGGCTGCTGATACAGAATTATGCTGTTAATTCCCAGCCATTTGTAAATGACATTTTACAGTTCCTTTTTGTGCATTTTTTGATTGCATTCCTCTACATAACAAAGTTTTATCTGGTGTCTCAAAGTTATCGATGCGAGCAATCAGCGAGATTTGAGAATTAAGGCCTCTTTGTAATCATTAAGCCTCCTACTTTCTAGCAAGATGAAACGGAGTGTAAAACCACTGTTGTGCAACTCCCGCTTCTGCATTATTTTAGATCACGCATCCCCAGCACCGTGGCTCTGGGCTATCACACTGTCACTAAACATTCATACAAACAGGATAATTTGTCACTTTCTTTTGTACTAATTATGAAATGATGCTATTATAACTAAATTACTTGGGATTGTTCTACTTTGAAGTATTGCAGAAACACAACTTACAGTTGTTAGGTTTTTCAGAATTCTGAAGTATTTTATGACAAGAGGGAAAAGTCGACTTTTAAGGAATTGCGGTCTTGTGCTGAGGAAGCTTTTGTGAGGTATTTGACCTTTATCAGGCTAATTTCTGCCCCATGCTGAACTCAAGCATACTTTAAAGTTCAGTGATCTGAACTTTTTTATCTAATAGTCCTCATGAGTTTTTTTTCTTTTTTTCTCTTCCTTTAAGCTTCAAGCTAATGGTATTTAGGAAAGGTCTGCCTTTGTGAAGTATGTGCTCAAAAATCAGAGTAGAGAAGGAGTTGAAATTGTTTCAGCAAATGATTAAGCCAAAACGTTGGCCCTATCCTTAAGTTACAGTTTTGCCACGTATGTGAGTGTAAACGATGCTTGCATCTCCAACTGTTTTTCTTTTTCCTTTTTTTTTTTTTTTTTTTTGTGCTTTGGTTGGTAACTCACATGTATTACAAAGAATGTAGTATACCAGTGTGTCCATAATTCTAATTTTAAGGCAACATACCTCTCTACAACTTTTTATCTTATTTCACTTGCAGATCTTCACGTCATTCAGAAGAGACAGTCAAAAGTGACTTTTTTGTTCCATTGCGACCTTTTAAACATTATATTTATTAGATTACTGTTTTATATTTATGATCTGGATAACTAAATTGCAGTAACTTAGTACATGTTACCAGTTTCAACGTACTGCTGTGCTGCAGAGTTCCTACTACAACACAGTTTAAACCATGCCTTGGTATCGTATTCTTCCAACTATTAGGGTTTGTTGTATTCCAACTATTAGGGTTTCTTTCTCCAGTGAAATTTCAACTGAAAAATTTCAGCACCTCATCATGATAATAAAAGATCAGATTCTAATTGGGACTAAGTACAGGGGATAAGTTTTCCAAGCACCAGCACAACAAAATGTTTTTCCCCTTTTCTTGCCACTAAGCAGCTTAAAATTTTGATACTAAGAATGGATGAAAAGAGTCTGGAACAATATCTGAAAACACCCGCAAGTCAATTAGAATACACAGAAACTTTTATTCCTTAGGTATAGTTTCTTTAATACTATTTATTTTGGTGTAACTTACTGACTTGACTTAACATTAACCTTCCCAATATTGTTATCCTTTCCTAAATATTGACAACCTCTGTTTTGTAGAATCTCCCCACCTGGAGAACTGTGCTCAGCAACATAAGAAAGACATAGATCTTTGGGACTGGTTCTAAAGGAGGGTCCCAAGGATGAGGCTGGAAAACCTCTCCTATGAAAACAGGTTGAGAAGGTCAGGGCTGTTCAACCTGAAAAAAAAAGTAATAATCAACAATTCTTGTAATGCTTTTTACTTTCAGTCTCTGGTTTGTATCCTGAACTAATGTCATGAAGGTGGTAACAATGACAACAGCAGGACATTGATAAGTAGACACAAAGTTAATTTTCATTGCTTACAGTCATTGTTTTTTCAGTTTGTTATCTTCTAGACATTTCAAATTATTTTATTTCTTTTCATACCTGGGTGGGGGGGGGGGGGGGGGAAGATTAGAAAAACTATAGGTATTTCAAAACTATTTTCTCACAGAAAATGAGGAAGTGCAATGAAGCTCGAGCACAAGGCTTATGGGGGGCGGCTGAGAGAGCTGGGCTTGTTCACTGTGGAGGAGGCTCCTCGCAGATGCTTGCAAGGAGGTTGTGCTGAAGTGTGAGCTGGCCACTTCTCCTAGGTGACGGTGGTATGATAAGAGGGAATGGCCTCAACTTGCTTCAGGGGAGACTCAGATTGGATATTAGGAAAAATTTCTATTCAGAGTGGTAATGCACTGGAGCAGACTGCCCAGAGCAATAGTGGAGTCACCATCTGTGGAGATGTTCAAGAAATGTGTAAATGTGGCACTAAGGGACATGGTTACTGGCCACGGTGGTAGTAGGTTGATGGTTGGACTAGATGATCTTAGAGGTCTTTTCCAGCCTTAATGATTATGTAATTCTATGAGTGTATGAAATGTTTTCCCTATGTAACAGTGATGGTGCATGCAGACTTATGAAATGGGGAATTAACATGCTTTATACAATATTTCACAGTGCTGTAGGTTTGGTAGAGTTCAGTAGGCCATACTCAAGGTTAGCTGTTATCATAATAAAAAACTACTAATGCCATATCAGATTATGACTTGATAGTGTGTAATTACAATTTTTCCTTCAGTAGCATATTAAGACCATTTATAGAAGATTGATTTGAGTTTATTGAATGTCAGCTGATAGGTGGGAAAAGCTCTCTGTATGAAGTAAATGGAGAGACAGAGACACAGATTTTCAAACAGTGGTGAGCTGATCTCCACTAGCTGCTCACTCACCCTCTACTCCTTCCATCAGTGCAATGGAAGAGAAAATCAGAAAACCCTACAGTTTCATTTCTGAGCATTACATGATATAGCAGATATGAAGGGAACTTGGAAATACGTGTTTCATTTTATTTTTTCTCTAAATACCTTAAATATGTCAATAAATTTATTACGTAGTACTCATTTAGTGTTACACCGCTGTGACACACTGTGTATTATTCAGAATAAACATTTCTGAAGCTAACATTAATGAAGGCACTTTTAAAAAAGTAATGTGGAAAAAGACATGCTGCTGTAGCAATTCACATGTGCTGTCATTTGATTATAAACCATACTGTGAGCACACTGGATGAGATTAATCTGGCATAACTTTAGATGTGTCTGTCTGGACTAGCTCTCCTTCTGTAGTCACTGAAAGCTACTACATAGCCGGAGTAAGAATTGTTTGATCCTAATGTCGCATCTAAATTCAGTGAGAGAAGTACTTCCCAGATTCACCTTTTATTTTCTATTGATGGTAAAAAGAGCTTTGAAAACGCACTTTGATCACAACAACCTTGTGCAGTGCTACTGGCTTGGGACAGAGTGGCTGGAAGACTGCGATGATGAAAATGATCTCGGGGTGTTAGTTGACAGTCAGCTGAACATGAGGCAGCAGAATGCCCAGGTGGCCAAGAAGGCCAACGGCATCCTGGCATCAGCAGTAGTGCAGCCAGCAGAAGCAGGGAGGAGTTTGTCCTCTTCTACTCAGCACTGGTGAGGGTGCACCTTGAGTACTGTGTTCAGTTTTGGGCCGCTCACTACGAGAAAGACATGCAGACCCTGGAGTGTGTTCAGAGAAGGTCAATGAAGGGATCCAGACCACAGATCTTATGTGGAGCGGCTGAGGGAACTGGGCTTGTTCAGTGTGGAGATGAGGAGGCTCAGGAGAGACCTTTTTGCTCCTCACAGCTGCCTGAAAGGAGATTGTGTCGAGGTGAGAGTCAGCGTCTTCTCCCAAGTAGCAGCAATAGGACCAGAGGGAATGGCCTCAAGTTGCTCCACAGGAGATTCAGGTTGGATATTAGGAAGGTTGGATATTTCTTCTCAGAAAGAGTGGTAATTAATTGGAACAGGTTTGCCAAAGGGAGGGGTAGAGTCACCGTCCCTGGAGGTGTTTAAGAAATGTTTAGATGTTAGGGATATAGCTTAGTGGGTGATACTGGTAGTACATGAACAGTTGGGCTGGATGATCTTGGAGGTCCTTTCCAAACTTATTGATTCTATAATTCAGACTTCTGAAGAACTCCAACAGTTTAGCTTTATAGATATATATTTATATGTATATATTTCTGACCAGCATGTGTATTGATTGCTGAAAATTTCATTTAACGTTCTAAACACTTTTACATGAATAAATCTTCATTCATGAAGTTGAAGTATAATCCTGAAGTATAAACCCTGAATTAATTCAATAGAAATTAAATGTTTCAGCTAACGACCAGAAAATAATAGCTTTCTTTTCTGCCTGGGACCACCACCTCTTTTGTCACATTAATGTGTTTCAGTGCTTCAACTGGAGCGCTGTCTTTACAAAAGTACAAGTAGTGATCTGACTCTCTGTATTTGGAACTCCCTGTGATTAAGAAGTCAATACAATACTGTTTTTGTAGAAAAGATATTCCAGTTTGAACAAGTATTTTTGTGGAATGTTATGTGATGACCATTGTTAACAAAGGTAGAAAGATCACTAGTTTTCTCTTTCAGTGGTGAATGAATTTATTATTTTAAAAGATTACCACTTCTACCCCAGCAAGTTATTTCTGTCTTTTTCCCTGTGGAAATTTTGTGTCTTACCTATACAACTGTTTTGTAATAGTTAACAGATAAATGAACATCAGAGTAAGGAAGAGAATTAATGAATTTGTTTCACTATTTGTTTTCAAACTGATTATCTCCTGTTCTTGCAAGGCGAAGTTGATTACCATAATCATACATGCATATATTTGAACCCGAAGTGGTTCTCACAGAGTAGCCAAAAACAGATGAGAATGCTTGTCATACTGTCTGTTATATGTCCTGATTATACTTGGCTTTAGAAAACAAAGAGCAAATGTGATAGGAGTTAATTAGGAGAGGGAAGAATGGAGCGCTTTAGTATAAATCTGACCAGGATGTTCTAGAACTGTAGTAATTATATCATTGTGATAGTTTAATTCTTTGATGGCATTGGCTGTGTGGTATTGTGGAAATTATATTCTTGATTTTGGTTTAAATGAACACAGATAGCGATCTTGTATGAAGGAAGCTAGAACGATATGCTACTTTGGTGGCACTGAATTAACAAATTTAGAGATGGAAATGCTTAGATATATGCTAATACACTTTAATCTTGACTGCTATATAAAGAATAAATCTGTGTTAATGTAAGTGGAAGAAAAAGCTGTGTTAAAAACTTGCTTTTGTTGCTGATAACTGCAAATTTATTTCACTTTAGTCTACATAAAAATGGAACTGAAAAGCTATCTTTGCTTTCTTGAAAATGTTTTCAAATTAAATACAAGGCAGGAATCACAGAATTGTAAGATGGGTTAGGTTGGAGAGGACCTTAAAGATCATGTAGTTCCAACTCCCTGCCATGGGTAGGGCTGCCACCCACCAGCTCAAGCTGCACAGGCCCCATCCAACCTGGCCTTGAATGTCTCTAGGGATGGCACATCTACAGCTCCTCTGGGGAGCTTGTGCCAGTGCCTCAATACCCTCTGAGTGAAAAAATTTCTTCCTAACATCTAACCTAAATCTTCCCTCTTTTCGTTTAAAGCCATTCCCACTTCTCTTATTGCTATCAGTCCATGTAAATAGTTGGTCCTCGTCCTGCTGATAAGCTCCCTTCTAGTACTGGAGGGCTGCAGTGAGGTCTGCTGGAGCTTTCTCTTTTCCAAGCTAAACAAACTAGGTTCTCTTAACCTTTCTTTGCAGGAGAGGTAAGTCCCTCTGTCCAGTCCCCTCTGATCACCCTCCTCTGGACCTGCTTTAACAGGTCCCTATCCTCCTAGTAGTCCAGATGGAAACTTAGAAGGGCAGAGAAGAGGTGGACAATCCCCTCCTCTCCCTTCTGGACACTCCTCTGTTGATCTGCCCCAGGCTATAATTGGCGTTCCAGGTTGCAAGCACCCACTGCTGGCTTATGTCCAGTATTTCATCCATGAGGTCTCCCAAGTCCTTATACACAGGGCTGCCCTCAGTGAGTTCTTCTTCCAGTTTGTATTCATAGCTGAAATTGCCACTGCCCAAGCGCAATACCTTGTACTTGGCTAACTTAAACCTCATTGGGTTCTTTTCTCCCCACTTTTCAAGCCTGTCCATATTCCTGAATTAATCTATTCAATTATCATGATATTTGAGGAAACAAAAAGCTGTTCAGGAAGTTTTATTAACTAACAGTAACTTTCAGCTGTACAAGTTAGTAATTCTTTAGACAGCAAATTAAAGAAAGATTAGAAAGGTATATAAAATGTTCAACATAACAGAAAAATGCAATTTAGATACCATGAAAATTCTTCCAAAATTTGACTGCAGAGCATGGAAAAGTAGGCTATTCTGAGAATTTTTTTATATTTTACGTGTTAGCATGAAAATAATTGCAAAGAAAGATGTTTAAGTTAATCTTCCTGCAGTTCAGATTTTGACATTTTATTGTTTTGACTCTTTTTGTGTGTGTATTTGTGTTACTGAGTCATTTTCTTTATCACAATGCACACAGTGTTTTTGTTTTAACCATAGCAGTATCAAATGCCTCTAAAATGTTTTCTTACATCTCATGTAATTATTAGGTTTCTTGTATTTGAATTTTTTCTCTTTTTGTCCCCGCTACAGATGATGATTTATGTTGAAAATCTCTGTATCCCCAGGGGCTTGGTTTTGTTTTTTAATAAAATCATGCTAGAGTACCTTCTGACCTGTGCTTTGAATTTTCATTCAAAATTGCTGTCATCCTGATGCTACATTTGTATATTTCTTCAAATATTGCTATTCTTATCCTCTGTTCATTTGATTTTTTTTTTCCAGTGTGGCAGCTACCTGTAGTGTCTTTGTTTCAATCTGTTCTTCAGATCTTGAAAAACTGGGTTCTGAAGAATTCTGATTTTTAAAACTGTGTAAATGTTTTCATCCTAGATGTTCAAGCACATATTTTACACTGTTTCTTAATTAATCTGAATATACTGTCAGATACATGTGGACAACTTCTGTATTTTGAGGGACTATTTAACCTTTGTTCGAGCCAAATGGTATAAAAGAGCAGTCTACATTCTGTATAGATGTGGAAGCTTATGAATAAACACTTCCATGCTTATTGTAATGAATGGGAGAAGCTTGCTGAGGAATGGCTACAGTATTCAGAAGAATGAAGAATGAGTAATGCAGCTGCTTTTCAGGATGGTGACGTGGGTTTAAATTCTTGGAGCAATTTGCAAGGAGTATCAACCTGTCATTTTAAACAGCCACAGGGTAGAGAAGATAGCCTAATTTGTAATAGCTGCTAGTTCAGTACTTCTTCGTGAGGAGCTATGTTTTTGGCCATATTCATCTAGCTTGAAGCCGGGGTGTGAAATTAGTTTGCTTCTTCATTTATTACAGCTTTGCTGCGAAAGATGCAGAATAGTTTAAAAGCAATGTGCGACCTTGGCAAAGCACATGCAATAAATCTAGATACTTAATCACAGAGAAAGCATAGTCTTTACTGAATATTAAATGTTCATTTGAAGAAGTCAAAGTAAGAGGCATGTTTGACATATCTAAAAGATTGTATTTAATCTATAAGATATAGAAAAAACACTGATTTTTGGTGTAATATACCAGCTACTGAAACGATGTGCTTGTACTCATACTGCACTGTAGCTGAAATTCGTCTTAAGAGTCTTCTGCATGTTGTGTTAAAAATAAACTACTTGGTGGCAGTAAGATTTAACTCTTTGTATGTGGTACTGCTGTCAGAATTGTTCCCAAGTTATAAAGTTGTAAGCTCATTATGAATTTTTTCTGTTACTGATAATCTTTAATGTCATTTAATTGTTTAAAGTACTATACATACTGTCTCCTAGCTCTTTTCTGGATGGTAATTGTGAATTTCAGTGGTTGTCATATTGTAAAAGTAGGAAAAATTATAAAAATACGAAGTGGTACTACTTTGCATTTACTAACTTTGAATTGTTATTACCTGTCCACCTGTTATCATAAAAAAAAAAACAACAAAAAAACAGGAAACTTACCAACTCGTTATAGTTGGTGTTTTTAAACAGCATTACATGATTTGGTTCTGCAGCAAACTTGGCTCCTTCATTCATATCAACGCCTGTTACTGCTGTATTTTACTGCTGGTACTCCACCAATATCTTTCCTATGATGCAAGAATTGATTGTCTATTCCTCTTCTTTTCTTACAATTTCCTGGGGAAATGCAGGTATAGAATTTTGTTGGAAGATTTTTATTTTTATTTTTTGGGGGGTGGGGGAATGTTCGACTTCTTTTTCTTGGCTGAAATACATTGTATTTTTCTCATTTTAAAGCAGAAGCAGTTGCCTTATACTACTACTTCCTGAATATTAATCATTTAGTCATGGTCATTTCTTTCCCAATTCTTTATTTCATTTTTGTTTAGATTACCTTAGTCATCTTAAAATTTGCTTTTAACATCTTAAATTTGTGTTGATTATTAGGACTACATATTTAGGAAAAGATAATTTTTTTTTTCTATAACTTTTAGTTGGATAATTAATTTGCTTCTGTTATTAAGGAAGTTGATTTTAATAGCTGTGATGATTATTAGTGGTCTGAGTATACTTAAACTGTTGAGTGAAATGAGGTTCCTTTTCACGTTCTTTGTGGTGAAATAAACAGCCTCTCTGTTGGCAAGTTGACAAATGCATAGTGTGTATCCCTCTAGAATACTTTCCATGAAGCCAGTTTTAGCAACATTCAGTTTATTTTTGACATGGATTCTCTGAGATGTTTTACATACGCAGACATCTTGTTTTTAATAGAACTGACAACATACTTCAGACTAATACATCACTTCAGATTAATGAGCTCTTTTCAGTGTTGTAATACATATTAGTATATTAATCTAGCAAAAAAAATACAGCTTGATTTATTTTCACAGAAACACTGAATGGTTTGGGTTGGAAGGGACCTTGAAGATCGTCTGGTTTTGACCTCCCTCCTGCTGACAGGGACAGCTCCCATCAGCTCAGTCTTCATGGGGCCACCATCCAACCTGGCCTTGAGCACCTCCAAGAATGGGACACTCACAACTTCTCTGGGTAGCCTGTGCCAGTGCCTCACAACCCTCGTAGTGAAGAATTTCCTCTCCTAACATCTAACCTAGAACTCTCTCTTTAATAGTTTAAAAGCCTCTTGTCCTACCACTATACTTCTAATAAATATTCACTCTCCAGCTTTTCTGTACACCCAGCATCAGGTACCTCAGCCCTCGCGTCTCCAGACCAAAGAAGCCCAGTTTACTCAGCTGCCTTCTGCTCCAGCCCTCTGATTGTCTTTGTGGCCTCCTCTGAACTTATTCCAGCAGTTCCCTGTATTTCCTTTGCTGGGGAACTGCAGAACTGAATGCAGTACCACTCGAGGTGTTTCATGAGGGCAGAGCAGAGTGACAGGATCACCTTCCTCTCTCTGTTGCCCATGTTTCTCCTGATGCAGCCCAGAATAGGATTGGCTTTCTGGGGTGCAAGTGCACACTGCCAGCTATTTTAAAATTGGATTTAGATCTGTATATTATTAGAAACAAAGGGTGAAATTCATTTTGCTTAAATTAGGTGTCTGAAAGTTGTGTATCCAAATAGAATCACAAAATGGTTGAAAGGTATGAAGATCACTTGGTCCAACTCCTTCTCAAATGGGACCACCAAGAGCAGGTTTCCCAGCTCTGAGTCTAGATGCTTTTATCTCCCAGGATGGAGACTCCACAGATTCTGTTTGCTCAACCTAAATTTCCTGTATGGAAAAATACAGAAATAAATTTACATTTCCACTTTTGAGGATCTGAAGCATGTCCTCGAGGACCTGGAGGCATGTCCAGGGAAGGGCAGCAAAGCTGGTAAAGGATCTGGAGCACAAGTGTTGTGAGGAGCAGTTTAGGAAACTGGGGAATTGTTCAGTCTGGAGAAGAGGAGGCTCAGGGGAGACCTTATTGCTCTCTGCAAATGCCTGAAAGGAGGTTGTGGTGAGGTAGGCATCAGCCTCTTCTCCCAGGTAACAGATAGGATGAGAAGTAATGGCCTCAAGTTGCACCAGGGGAGATTCATTTTGGATGTTACGAAAAAAATTATTCTCAGAAAGAGTGATAATAATGCATTGGAAGAGGCTGCCAGGGGAGTGGTGAGATCACCATCCATGAAGGTGTTCAAGAAATGTGTAGATGTTGTACTAAGGGACATGGTTTAGTGGGGAAATATTGGTGGTAAGTGAACTGTTTGGCTGGATGATCTGGCTGTCTTGTCCAGCCTTGGTGATTCTATAATTCTATTAAGTGTATCATTTCATCTTAGGGAAGGAATCTAAAGAATTTTATTGGATATAATCTACAACTGTTTGCTTTACCTCTGTGTGTTTATAAAATTATCTCAGAGAAACTTGTCTGGATGGAGGGAGATAAGAAGTTAACTGAGAGAACAAGCCAGATTGCTGGTGAACTGTATGCAAATCACTGTTATTTTTAGCAATATAAACTCATCAATTTTTTTTTGAACAGTATGGTGTTTTCCTATGTAAAAAAATTCCATGATTTAAAAAAATGACCATAGAAATACTGTTTTGTTTTTGTTTTTGTTTTACTTTTGAGAGTTTGATTGCCTTTATTAAATATTATGTGTTTACCAAATACGCAGATATATGATATGTGATCACAATTTTGCCCTTAAAAAACTTAATTAGGATAATAGTTTTATTAGTGATCTTACATATTAAGAAGGACATCAGTTTATACGTTTAGTATATTGGAAACTTTTGTGTTATAAAATTAGAGATCAGTTGTTAGTACCTAATTGATACAGAGAAACAAATTTGTAGGTGGATGAGAAGTATGAATGAGGGAAGAAGCCATATGTATTCCTTAGTTGTTTTAATTTTCTGAAAAGTGGAAATGAAAGAAGCAGACTGAATATTTGAATAGCTTTAACTATTAGAAGAGGGTTCACATATTATTTCATATGTCTTCCTATTCTGAGTTTAAATTGAAAATAATACAGACTGCTTTTAAATAAGCAATGAAATAGCCTTGTATTAAAAATCACTATTGAAATTATGTACTTGAAAATGAATTCTTTGAATATCTTTAATTTTAAATATTATTGCAGTTTTAATTATATACTTTCCTGGAACAAACAGAAAAGGTTATCTTACAGTTATTTTAGAATTAATTTAATTTGTTCTTTTCTCTTTCTAAGTTGCATAATATATTTGCACTTACTGAAATTTAACATTGGTACTTTCAGAATTCAGCAGTTGTACTAGGGTAAAGTAAAATTTTTGAGAGAGAGTCCTTTTATACTTCACTGATATTTTTGTTATATTTTTGATATATTTATACTGAATAATGTTTCTGCCATTTAAGTACATTATTCTTAAGCTAAGTTTTATATGCATTTCAATAAGATGTTCTAAGATAATATTTTTGAAGTTGCACAAGTGGCTAATGGACTGGAATTGATGACATGGTGAATTCAGATGTCCTAAGAGATACTTGGTCTTGACTATGTTTTTTTGCAAATTTTTGCTTACAGCATTTATTTTTCTTTCTGAAATGTGCTCTCAAGTTGTGCTATTTAGTTAGAATTCAGGACACTGGGGAAGTATCTAGACAGACACTAGGCTGCAGTTTTGTTGGTATTGCTGTTGAACTGTTCTTCATCTGAGTGCCATCTCACTTTGCACCAGCAGCAGGTTCACATAGCTATGTGACGAATTGTCCTAATGTATAGTTAGCAAGTTTTCCATCATTCCTTTAGTCCAGAGCAGTTCACTGATTCTTGTTCTGCACATGGCTGCAGGGAGATTTGGATGTTATAATAGGAAGGGAAGTAAATCTTGAAAACAAGTAAATGTAAATGTTGTGTTATATAAAGTGGAAATACAGCTCAGTTATTTTCAGTGTCTTTTTAGTTCTGAGTAGGCAAATGTCTCTTAACAGAACTCTGGAAAGCCTCAGTTTCTTTTAGGTTTTCAGTTTCTGTAACTTCTCCATAACATCACTCTGGGCAAGGCTGCTATTTCAGTTACTTTATATTAAGGAATATTTAAAGTATCTTCTGATTGTACTTAATGAAATGACTGTATTCATCAATGTGACAGAAAGGAAGGTAATTTTTTTTTTTTTTTTTGCTAGTAGTGGGTGGTTTTGGACAAGTTCTGTCTTGTGTAGCATGACTGTCAGTTCACCGTGACATCAAATTGACCAAACTCACAGCTGATCATATATGTGAGTTTCTGTGTCAAAATTACCTCCCTCATAGAATCACAGAATATCCAGAGTTGGAAGGAGCCCACAAGGATTATTGAGCTCAGCTCCTGGCTCACATGGGACCACCCAAAATTCAAACCATACTTTTGTGAGTGTTGTCTGAATGTTTCTTGATCTCTGACAAACTCGGTGATACCACTATCAAGCAAAAAAATATTCAGTATTGGAAAAAATGCAGGTATGAAATACATTAAAGCTATCGCACTGTAATGCTGTTCTCATTTTTTTTGTAGCTGGTTGGTGGTGAATTTGATCTGGAGATGAACTTTATAATCCAGGATGCAGAGAGCATTACGTGCATGTCAGAGCTTTTGGAGCACTGTGATGTAACGTGCCAAGCCGAAATTTGGAGTATGTTCACAGCAATTCTACGTAAAAGCGTCCGTAATTTACAGACTAGCACGGAAGTTGGCTTAATTGAACAGGTACTGCTGAAGATGAGTACTGTGGACGACATGATTGCAGGTATAAATCACCAACTGACAAAACAATCTTTACATTGCTTAACTTACAACCTTTTGTGATTATAGAGGGTTTGGGGATGTTTTGTTTTTTGCTTAAAGAAATTTTTTTATCATTACCTCTATTGAATCAGATTCTTTATCAGTTTCAGGAAAAATGAAGACAAGAACATATATTTTTAGTTTAAACTATATATAGATACTGTTTAAACTGATTGCTTGCTTATTCTTTTAATACTTAGTGTTAAAATGATGCAATTTGAATATAACCAAGAATAGAGCCTGTTAGACTTTCAAAGTAATTAATTCTGAAGTACACTGATCATTTTGAATTATTCAGATGATTAAAGTGTTATGATCTACTTTAAATATAAGCCACATGTGACAGCATGTCATATTACAAACAGCTTTAAATGCTGGATATTTTAATTTTATTATTTTATTTCTCTACTTCATAATATATAGCTGTGAAGACACAGCTAAATCATAAGTCAGCTGTGATTGTTTACAATTTAAAAATATAACATTATTTACTCACTGAAAATAACTGATAAAGTTCTTTTACAGACAAAGTTTTCAGATTACTTTTGAAGGAGTTTGTTATTGTATCCTACATTCTCTAAATAGTAGAGTACAGATTATAACACTAAAGGATTTAGTTAGAGGAGTAGGTTTGGTTATCAAGTTCAAATACAACAACTAAAAGTTATATGTGATCGGTATTTAAGAACTCCTTTTTCCTGGGGAGAAACTTAAGCACTTTCTTCCTTAAGTGTGAAGGCAATTCTTCATTTATATATACATTTGGATTGATAGTAGGGTACTTAAGTTGAGGCATTTTTGAAAGATTGGAGTTTTGTCTGCCATAATTCTACCTCTTAAGATTTTAGTTGATGATCTGATTCCTGACAGATATATAGGCTTTGTGGAACAATAAACCAACAAGGATTACAGACCAGAAACAAGAAGAGGATAACAGCAGCATGAAATATGTGTTATTCAGGAATGTTTTTTGTCTTTGGCTTTTTTCACTGAAAAGGTGTATGTAGCAATCAGTATTTGAAAAAGCTGTAAATTTTATATTTCAGAGTCCTACAAATGTATGTGGAAAGGCTTAAACCAGAACTGTTATATTAAATGCTGTACTGTGAGGCTCAGAATGATGTATGATAGATCAGCAGATTCACAGACTAATGATTTTCACCTAGAATGTTTTGTTTCCAGGACGGGTAAATATGTCAGAATAGTATGAGGGGAAAGATAATATTTATTTTCCATTAAATATAGGGCATCAGCTTATGAACATAGACATTTCTGTCTTGAATTTTCATCATGGTTTTATTCTTGGAAATCAGTAATTATACTTAGTAAAATTCTTCAGTTTGAGGTACCCTAAATAGTACTTCTGTATATGGCATGCATACCTGTGATGATGTCCTTCTTAGAGATACATTTTTCAAATTGCAAAGCTACTTTTAGATGTCAAAGATCAAGGGAGTATGGGGTCTGTCTTCCAGAAGCAGTTGCAAATTGAAAAATGCTTTCAACTGACAATTATTAATTTAAGTCAGGGGTAAAACCTTGATAAAGAAATTTCATCAAGCCTCTTTCCCATTGTTATTATTATTATTGTTTTTTTCTGAGAGTTGTCACACAGAATTTCAGAAAGATACTTTTTGTAGAAAAAGCACCAGTAAGCTTTTCCTCACATAGATGAGAAAAGCACATATTTTATTTAAAAACAAAACAAAGTTGGAATTTTGATGACTCACTAGCTCTGGAATGTGTATCTGTGTTGCCTTCTGCATAGTATGAATTTATCAGGGATTTAAGAGAGCACCACATTGTTGGATCTTGGAGAACTCTGAATAGATGGTTGTGGGTTTTTGAGAAATTTACTTAAAAAAAAGTGGGGAAAAAATCAATTTCACTTTCATCTTGTTATTTCTGGGAGAAACTCACCACAATAATCAATGGAAAAACTTTGGTAGTAGAACAGAAGCAGTAAATGCGGTCATCTAATAAGTAGTCAGTAGTCTGTAGTCCACTCATACTCAGTGGATATGCCTCCCTCGAACTCCATTCTATTTTGTACAACCTACAGTTGATACTGTAGGTATTTGTTCTGGAATTTCTTGAACCAAATTCTTAACTATTGAAATAGTTTCTGATTTCTAAGCAAAAATGTTAGTTCTGGACTGTTCTGCCATTAACAGGCTGTTAACAGTCATTTATCTTCAAATTGGATCCATAAGAGAAGCTTCAAAATTCTTGTATTCTATATTGCCAGCCTGTAGAACTACATCTGCTTCACAAATAGAGCTAAAATTCACAATTTCTTGTCTGCCTGTTAGTTAACATTTAAGAAGGCATGATATAGTTTTCCTGAAGTTGTGTTCCCAATCCTGTTCAGTATGTCTTCTAAAGTTAATACCACACCATCCATTGAGATAAATAGATTACTTGAGAGACAAAGCAGGCTCTTCACCATTGTATTTTTGAATGAAATGATTCAACTGAGCATTTCTTCAAGGCTTCTGTTGAATTGGTAGAGCATGTATAAACTGCTTAGCATGAAAGTATTTAGAACCAGTAAATTAGTTCCAGTAAAAAAAAGTCTGTTTCATTCAGTCCTTTTTTTAAATGCTGTAAAAATGAGAAATGGTGTGTCTGTTTTCTCCTTCTGGACTTTCTCATTTCAGAAATGACATCACAGATACCAGGTTTATATGTGATCATCTTTAACACAACTGAAAATGAAGAAAATTTAAAAACAAGTAAAAAACGTGTTTTGTAGCTGTGTTCATGTGTAGATGAGCTGATTGTTATGAGTACAAACCAGAGGTGGACTGACTATTCGCAGTGAGATTTTAATATGTATGAATAGAGTTATGTAGTGATAGGCAGGCTTTTTTGCGTTTGGTTATACTGAAGCAAAGAACAATTCCTCTTTAGAGGTGTTTAGGGGAAAATGTTTAAGTTGCTTAAGTACACTGACTTCCACAGATGTTCCTTCCTTTATCTATGCTTGTTATCTCACTGTGATTCAATCTTTCTGGTTTTTGTTTTACAATATTAGGAGATTTATGTATCTCCATGAACTTTTTATTCATTGTTTATAAATATGTACTACTAATGCCTGTGGGGTATCAATGTTTTGAGGAGAAATAAGATGTTTTCTGTGCCATAATGTAGTGTAGGACTAAAACGATGAAATAACATAACACATGTTCAGTGATTTTAAAAATCTGTCAGTCATTTCTGTTTCTGAATGTATTGCACTTTTCATCATCTGTATTCGAGGATTTTTTTAATGGTCTTCTGATTTTCATCAAACATCTCTGCTGCTACACAAGACATTAGAAAGAAAGCAAAAATTGAAATAGCTTGATTTAAAACGCACGCTAAGACTTGGGAATTGGGACATTCTCAGCTCAAGACTGGTATTCACTCATGCTGATTTCCCTTTCTGAGTTGTCAGTGTGTTATTGTTCTCAGTTTCTGATCACGTACAATACGTGTGATCACTGCCAGCGTCGCGTCTCATGCTAGCAACTGAATGGTGAAGGAGGCAGATGGCTGTAGGTTCTAGAGGACGAGCTGGATACATACAAATTTTTGCTTTCTTAGCTTTATTTTTCTACCCATTAGGAAATTCTATCACGATTATAATCTACTGCTAATTTAGAAATGAATATTAATTAATCTCTCAGGCAAACTGTTCAGAAAAAGGAAAAAAAACGTGGTTGAGCTTTTAATATTAGGAAAATAGTCTGATTTTATGGTGAAAATTACTACAAGTTACAAGTTACAGTGTTGTGGTTTTTTTTGTTGTTTCGTTGTTTTGCTTTTCCTGTTGTGCAGTTTCCCTGCATCAGTGAACAGCTTAGTATGTCTCCTGTGAATGGAATGCTGTTTCAGTCTTTACACGTGCCTTTTGTAGAGGATCAGAGACTGGTTTCATAGTGGAAGAAGCTAATAGATATTGATGTGTTTACAGAAAAACACATATGCAGGAATTTGCAGAGAAAATTTGCTTAAAAACTAAATATCATCCTAGAGGATTACTAATTTTTAAGGCTACTATTAGTTAACAGGTCTAAGAGTCATTCTTTCACTGATGAACAAAGAGAACATGCAGATTCATCAAAAAGTTACAAGCTGTAATCATATGTTTTGAAGGGCCTATGGGGAGAATGTTCTGGTTGTTCAGCATTGAAGAAATTCAAAAAGATTGTTAATGCTGGTTCTATTTGGTCACAGCTTTTTTTTGTTTGTTTTGAAAAGTCTGTACTTCACAGTTTGATCTCCGATTTAATTTCTTATGATAGATCTCTAAAGATGTGCAGTCTGTTTTTCCTTCTACTAAAGGCAGTAGTAATTGTTTGTAGTGCTGTTTATTTCAGTCGAAAATGCAGAGTGCAGGCAAAGTCCATCATCCCACAAGCTAACACATTTTTCAAATGAAGTTCTGTGTTTTAAAATAAAGCTCCAACAAGTAGCAATAATTATATACCTGATATTATCTGAAAGACAAGCTGTGTAATGCTATTAATTAAAATTTCAAGGATTTTGAGATGTTTTAGTGAAAGCTATATTACACAAACCTTAAGAATTCTGATGACTTCTTTTTATTGTGGGCTTGTTTTCTCTCACTGTTTTTGTTACTGTTGTTTTGGGTTTTTTTGGTTGACTGTGGATTGTTTGGTTGGCTGGTTTCTGGCTTTTAATTTTGATAAAAATTGAAAGCATTGTTACTGTAGCAAAGCTGGGGGGACCATAAAAATTCTCTGTATAATGTACTTACCTGTAAAGTACTCAGTATAAAGTACTTAAGTTAAAAAATACTGTCAAGTACCTTTTAGTTAAGAGTGTTTGAAAAATACTAACTTCAGAGGAATTAAGAAATCTTTATCCCAAAAATGTACAATAGAAATGAGCAAGCAGTAAGTTCATAATGTATGATGAATGCTACAAGAGAAAGAATTAACCTTCATAAATTTGATACTTTGTTCATAGTGTGATGCAACATCTAAAACTGCATATGTAAATTTATTTTTAACATTATCAATCAATGAGGGTATGAAATCTTTTGTAAAACATTTGAAGCCACTGAGTTGACTTTTAGAATTTGTAAATACACTTTCAAAGGTATTAACTTCTTCAGCTTTTTTTTTTCTTTCTGTCAAAACAATGAAATTCAGAGTTCAGAATAACTTTATTTTCCTTTGAAGATCTTCTAGTTGATATGTTGGGGGTTCTTGCCAGCTACAGCATCACTGTCAAAGAGTTGAAGCTTTTGTTCAGCATGCTTCGAGGCGAAAATGGAATCTGGGTAAGCTGTGATCAGATAAAGCATTAAGTGTCATTCCATTAGAGACTGAAGTTAACGTAAATTGTCTCCTGGGACATATAAACTTGAATTTTATTTTGTTTTTCATGTTGTATGAACATATGTTTATGAAGTACTTTAGCTAACTACTATAGAGTTAATTTGCTGTGTTGTTTGAAAACTGTCCAGTTTCCACTGTAGCCTAAAGAGTGTAAAACTTTGTATTTACTTCACTGCAATGTTCTTGTTTTCACAGCCAAGACACGCGGTTAAATTGTTATCAGTCTTGAATCAGATGCCACAGAGACATGGGCCTGATACCTTTTTCAACTTCCCTGGCTGTAGTGCTGCAGTAAGTTTTCAACAGTACAATTTGAGGAACAAATAAATTGCTTCTTATTTGCATTTCCTTTAATTTGCCTTTGGAAATTAGTGAAAGGGAAACAGGGGAAGTACATACCTGAGAACGGCAAACTTTGTTTTCCATTAGGTTTGCAAGACAGTTATACTGTTGGAACAGTATGCTTATGAACATAGGAGTGTCAAATACCAGATTTTTGATAGGGTAAATTGCCACTAAAGTGAAAATCTATGATTTCTAATAGCAGCATTTGTTTTAAATAATGTAATTGGTACTATGTTACATAAACCTGGGACTAGAAAAAAATCTAGAGTTATGCTTCTGTATATCATCATCATGGTGGCAGTTTATAGCGACAGCTAAGTCAGGATTTTCTTGGTGGTTTTTTTTTTTTCTGTTTGTTTGAACTCCTTCAGATGTTTCCTTTCCTTCAAGGAAGTAATTTAAATGTAATGTATATTTGGCTTTACTTTTCAAGATAACTTATAATAATAAAAATTGCATTCTTATTTTAAGAATTTGTGCTTAAAATGAGAAGGAAAATCTATTAATAAATAAAAGCAATAAATGTGTATGTCAAAAAATGAGAATTCCATATTTGAGTTTCAATACATTCTGGTATGGAGTGGTATATGCTCAGAATTGAACTTGGGATCTTTTAAGGGAAAGTCATTCTGTGCCTTCATTCCGGAGGATGAAGAGTGATATAAGCTTCTCTTGAACTGTTGCAAATCTATTTCCTCCACTTAAAGCTTAATCCACCACCTCTTCTTTGTCAGTACAGTTGTTGGAATAGCAGGTCGCATCAGGGAAATAAACTGGTTGAAAATAAATTTTTCACCCCGACTATTTTGGCTAAAATACGTCTTTGATCATGTTTGATATCTGACTGCAGAAACAAATTTGCCACCGAAGTGCATAGAGTGCATTGTGTAAGGAATCAATAGCTGAGGTTTGCAAGAGAGCATTTCAGTTGGTACTGCTAAGTTAAAAACATTGTTAATCTTTCCCAAATGTAAATGCAGCAGGAAGATAGCTGTTAAAAAATATGAATGTATACTATGACGTAAACTGATGTGACATTTCTGGGCTTCAGGAGCAAATCATGATGAAATGCCTCAAATTTAATTGTCTCTTATATTTTCAAAAAAAGTTTTGCAGAAGAATTTCAAATATTTATTCCTTCTAAAATGGTGCAGCAATTTGCATCAGTTATTGAAAATCATATTTAAAACTGAAATGTGCAAGTAGGCATTCCTCTTTCCTTGGCTGCGATCTTACTTCATATACATACTACTCATCATTGCTTGTGCACCTGTAAATCAAGTTTCAAATTTGCATTTCTTGAGTAGTCCATGTTGTATTACACTATGAAGATCTAGAGAGGATTCATTCTCTGAAGTGGACTGTGGACAATTATTTCTACAATCACTTATTTTTCTATCACCAATTTTACAAGCACAGAATTGAGATTTTCAGTTGTGATGCATGTTGGTGACATCAGTATAGTATCAACACAGAAGAACACTATAATATTTACCTGGTATGATAAATATCTTTGAAGTTGGATGTATTTTCCATGTGTAGCCAAGATTTCATCTTTATTACGTGAAGCTCAAAAAGTCAATTGTACCAATACTGAACTACTTGTGAGAGTTCTCTTACTATTTCAACTGAAGAGCTCTTCCCAGTGTTACATTTCGTGTCCTCAGTTAGTAGAATTTATGTAGTTAAAAATTAAAGTATTTTGAAATAAATGGGAAGCATGCATTTTTTTCAGAAGTACTGTTTGAAATTTTTAAATATTTTTCTTTAATATTTGAATGTTAGAGAGTAGACTGCAGATTTACAATGAGAAAATTTTTATACATTATGCTTAGCAATACTTAAAAAATACATATTTTTGACTTGTTCCCTTCTTATCCTTCTTTTTTTTTTTTTTTTTGTAGGCAATTGCATTGCCTCCTATTGCTAAGTGGCCTTATCAAAATGGGTTTACCCTTAACACCTGGTTTCGTATGGACCCACTAAACAATATCAATGTGGATAAGGATAAACCCTATCTCTACTGGTAAGTAACTAACAACCATGTATTTACAGTTTTCTTTGGTTTTCTAAGAACCATCCAGGTTTTTTTTTAATTGCTTTTTAGTTTCCTTCACACATTTTTATTATTATTATTATATTCTTTTACCTCATTTACCAAGGACAAACATAAATGTAATTGAATGCATCCATGAATTTAACATGATAATTTGCTACTCAGACTTAATTTGGTATAGAATTGGCAACTTTAAGTCATGTAATTATTTTGAGATTGTTTTACTGTTTCAGAGCAGAGAAAGTATGCTCTGAAAATACAAAACCTTTGATACGTGTTGCTTTCATTAGTGCTAGTTGTGCAGAAATATCTTAAACATAAGTAATATGATTCTCTCTGATTCCAAAGGAATGTAGAAGCAGTAATGGCATTATGTTTGAATAACATCAGATGGTTTTCTTTTTTTTTTTTTTTTTTTACTGGTGATACTGTTCTAATGTCATTACAATTCTTATTTTTTTATTTATTTTTGTTTAGTATAATTTTTGCACTGGAATAATTAAAAATCCTGCACGTATTTAGCTGTCTGATGTATATTTCATCTTTGTGTCAAAACAAATTTGCTTCTCGTTCCATTTTAAATGTATTGATGTAAAGCTTTTTTTCCAAAAGCATAGCCTCTATTCTCTTTGCTACTGAGAAGTGATGTAAACATTTTTCTTCTATTATAACGTTGTTTTTTAAAAAACAGCAGTAAGTTTACCCTGCTAAGATGCCCTTTGAATTGTCAAAGAACATCTGAATTTCTTTCTTCAAAAGAGTTCAAGGTTTCACTTTAAAATTGTACTCTAAATAATATTTTTGGAATTTATGTAGTTCGTATTAGCTAAAGCCATAACATTTCCATATTTTCTTAAAAAATGTCCACTGATGGTATGACATCTATTCTAGGTAACTTCACATAATCTCCATTTATTACATTGACTATAATAAAGAATCTAGCAGGACAGGAACACATTTTTCTTTGCATTTATTTTTCTCCATGTTTGATATGTGATTTTTTCTTCTTTTTAGTAAAATAGCCAACATCAAAATGGAGTCTTCTACATTTTGTTTTTGCCATTGGGAAACATGGGGAGAAACTATAGGCACAATATGTGGAGTTTAATTTCACATACTGTATCACTTAAAAGATAATCTTTCTAACAAATGTATTTTGACACATGCACATGCTTTTAAAGTAAACTTTGAGGAAATTCATGTTTTCTCTTTTTCTCTCTCTTTCACGTGCGCATTGTAATTGCAGTTCAATATCTCACTTTCTTGTGTTATTCTTATAATGCAGTATTTGTAAAATGAGATTATTTAGCAAGCAGAGAAAATAAAGTCAGTCACTTCTGTGACTAATAAGTTGTAACTTCATAAGTCCTTTGCATAGCTACTGAAATGAGTCAGTCTTACAGAACCCATATGCCAAAACTGACTCTAAATGTAATGCGCATGTAATAATATTCCTGAATGTGCCATCCTGAAGGGGAAATTAGAGTCAGCGCAAATACTTGTTGTTTTTATATGATGGCTTAAACCGAGCCATAAATAAGGAAAAAATATTCAAATTAAATCATCCGTCTAAGCTTCTTTGGGCCAATTTTAGATTTTGCTGCATGAGAGGTTGAGGCATGGAGAAGCACCACCAATAAGGAGATACAAAAGCTATGATTTCTGTTTTGAATATGGTATTTCTGTTCTGTTTTGAATATCGTTTTCAGTCATTTCACATCCTTTCCTGTTTTAGTAAGTGTAAAACATATATAAATTAAAGCTTGATAATTCTTTCAGTGTATCTGTCTTTTAAGGGATCTTGATTTTTCTAATAAGCAGTGACATACTTTTATGAACAACTTCAAAGAAGTTTATGACTTTTGAAGCAGGAAAGCATGGTCAGCATGAGTAGGTTTCTCAGGATCTTGCCCAGTCAGGTTTTGGTGTAGTTTATAAATGGAGGCATCACAACCTCTCCAGGCAACCAGTGTTTGACTTCACACACGCACAAAGTCGTTTTTATGAAATTCCTGTATTTCAATTTGTGCTCACTGTCTCTTGTCCTGATGCTGGGTAGCAATGAGATGTCTCTGGTTCCATCTTCTTTACTGCCTTTCCATCCTTATACATATGCCTCCAATACTTCTCTTCTGCAGGCTAAACGGTCCTATATCTCAGCCTTTCCATGTGTGTCAGAGACTTTAATTACTCAGTCTTCTTTCTGGTGATTTGCTGGATTCTCTCCATTATGTCCATGTCTTTCTTGTACTGGTCACAGTACTCCAGGTACAGTCTAGGCAAAGTTTAGGAGAGGTGACAGATCACTTCCCTTGACCTGCAGACTGTGTTCTTTCTAACATAGCCCAGGATATAGTTTTTTCTTCTTTTCTTTGTTTCTCAGCGTATATACTGGTTCATGAGGTGTTTCCTCCCCAGAGGTAGGACTCTGTTCTTCCCTCTGTTGTTCTTCATGAGATTGTTGGCTTATTACTCCAGCTTGTCAAATGTCACTCTGAATGGTTGTACGCTTACTTTGTGTGTCAGCCACTCCTCTCAGTTTTGTATAATCTGTATGTATGGTGAAACTGCAGTCCATCTCACCATTCCTACCATTAATGAAGCTGAACAAGAATGGATGCAGTGTTGACTTCTGGAGAATGCAGAAGATATGGCATCTGTCTGGACTCATACATCATTTTTAGCCTAGCATCTCAGTTTTCAGAATGACTCTGCCTAGTTGCATAGCATATTCTACATCTCTGTCACTGAGGATTTTTGAGTGTTGAAAAGTCTTGAATCATTAAAAAGTTAAAAAGACAGGATAAAAAACATCCAGAGCTTTCCTCTTGTCCACCAAGCCAATCATGTAATCGTAGGCTTTCTGTTTGATCAGAGATGATTTCCTATTTGTAAATCCTTGTTAACTACTCCCAGTTTCTTAGTTATGATCCTGATGGTAACTGAGTGTGGAAATACATGGTCAGAAGTTTTTCTGGTGGGAGAGACCTTTTACATCAGCTTGGCTGTGTAGCATGGACTCTTGTGCATAGAAATGGAGAAGGGAAGTAAAGAATTGCTTTTACATTTTCCTGATGTGAGGGAAAACAACTAGTTTTGTCATTATCTTAACACTGGGTGCTGCTTGAAGAACTGTAAGTCCATTTAAAAAAAATATTGTTTGAAGCTATTTCCAAGGATGGTATTGGTCAACTGCTAAGTGATAGTTATATGAACGATAAGTAGAAGTAAACTGTTGCAGAGCAGAAAGGTTCAAATGGAAGGATGAACAGAATTTAATAGCGCAAATTTTAATACAATAAAATAAGGGTCATGTACCTAGCAGTGAATAATGGGTGCCATGCTTACAGAATTAGTAGTTACACATTAGAAAGCAGTGATTACAGAGTGATGCTAAGAGTTATTGTAAGTGACCAACTGACCATAAACTGAATGAGAGAGCTACTGGAATATTTTCAAGGAACAGAGAAGAGAGTAAAGGTGATGTGATTGTTACCTGAAATCTTGGCAAAAGACTTACTATTTGCAATTGCACCTTGCTACTTCTTTTAAGAGACTGTGTTAAAATTGGGTAAAATTCAGAGAACACTCTGATGTGAACAGTGTTCTGAAAAACACATTTGATAATGAAACTTCTTTTGAGAGTTAAGGGTGAAACTCAAGCTAGATTTTCTTAATTGTACAGCTTTGTCCTTAAATCCAAGTGCTTCTAAAAACACCTAATGGAAGAATATCTAAAGCCTCTGAAATATCTTTGCAAAATTTTATTTTTACAGATGTCGGCACAAGAAATAAAGTACCAAGGAAAGTTCTCTCGACTTTACATTCCCTCTCTGCTAATAATAATAATGTTGCAAAAGCATATAATGGAGCTACAGAATTAGTAAAAAAGAAACCATTTCTTGCCTTCATGTAAGAATGGATTAGGATACTGAGACTGATAATATATTATCTGAGACGTTTATATCTGAAATTCCGTATAAAATCCTCAGCCAAAAAATAGGAAGTCATTAAGTCATTTCACTAGTGTATGGGAGAATATTTACCTTCTATTTAAGTGTAATAATATCCAGTAGCTGCTTTGAGAAAATGGCTGAAATGAAACTGATAACTAAAATGTCGTTATGAGCTATCTGGAGTAAAGTCATATACCAGCTGCTGTGGGAAGTAGTTTAAGGCTCCTAAAGCTGCATGGGTGTTGACAATATTTTATTGTCTCCTCTGTGCATTTCATTTTAGTATGCAGCAAGTTCTGCATGTGTAGGTAATTGATAAGATAATTTCTGCATAGCATCCCAGAGAACAGTCCTAGCCTACTTTACCTTTGGCAAGAAAGACGATGTGAAAATTAACATAATCTGCACAATGTAATATTGAGGTAAACAGAAGACTTATTTGTTTTCTCAGTTTCTCAGCTACGGCTATGTTAGAATGCTAATTAATGTGGTCCTAAACAAAGTGAAATCTTGATGCATAGTGGCAAGACTTCATGTTTAGTGAATTCTATTCTAAGATGGAGAGATCTGGCATGCTCAGAAATTAGCTATTAATTCTTTATTTCAGTGCTTTCTTGTCTTAAAATGCTGAACTCCAGGAAGTTACACATCCAAGGACATTTCAGTCTTTAGAAAGACAAGAACAGACCAATTTGGCTGTAATGGTGACAAAATCAGGCCAGTGTAGATATTATTTCAAAAGCCATTAGCAATCCCATTTACACCTCCCCCCCCCCCCCCTCCAGGGTGCTTATCAATGTGTAATGAAGTATTTATTGGCTCCTGTTAAAAGCTGTAGTATGCATTCTACGCAATTTTAATAATGCATTGTCAAATAGAAACATGATGGAATTAACACATTGGATATTGGTAACTTAAAAAAATAAACAAAAACATTTTATTTAACGTTTTTAATGGAATAATGTAAACCATATGTCTGACTGTAGTAAATCTTTGCATTTTTTTTCAACATCCTTCAAAATTTGATTCCGTTATGCAAAACTGTTTTAGCTAGTGAAGATAAAGTATGTTGCTGAGAAACAAATCTGGCATTGAGACATGCAGATATTCAGTGAAAAGTTCTTTGAATGCCATTAAGCCCAAAGGAGGTAAATCAAAGTCTCAAAATAGCCCACAACATGTTCGGTTTTGTCAAGACTCTATTTTTACATGTTTAACCTTCATGTTATTTTATAGAGTTAGGTAGATGATATTGTAGATTATCTGCGTATGGATAATGTTCTCCCTTGAGGCTGTTCACTGTTCCTTTTGTTGTGGAGTGTAGTTGCCTCCAGGGTCATTGTGAAAGCTAAATCCTTGATGTGTATCCAAGTTGAAAATAATTCTCAATAGACAAAGGAGAATTACACTGTTATAAATTCACTGTTTAGGTCATTTGTGATGGACAGCGTATAATTTTTCTGTTCATTCTGTTCATTAGATTATGTTTTAAGCATATTTAGGTTTATTAGAAGTGTCCTCTTTTTGTGGAAGCCTGTACAAAGGGCTGTGGCAGAAGAGAATGCTCCTTCCATTGCACCTGAAGAAGCACAAGAGTTGTATACCACATATACATATAAAGACATAAGAATGGAAAAACATAGCCTGAATTTGGGAAAATAAAGTATCTTTTATGTTTTTTCTGCAAAAAGGAAATAGCAAACTAAAGTATGGTTCATGGCCATCAGAACCAACTTGATGACCAGAGATATGAGGCATAGTGTGCTGCAAGTCAAAAGATAAATCAAGGCTAGAAGTAAGGACCTCAGTGCAAGGACACACTGGTGTGGAGGAGAGTTGTTGTTCTATTTAGTCTGATCACAGTGTTTTTCCCATTTAGTAGGTATATACTAATTAATTATAGCAGAAGTGGCTTTCTGGAATTTGAGAATTTGAATTTCAATTTTTTTTTTTACCTTCTTTAAACAAATTATTTTGTAAGAGATGAGCATCTAACACCTGGCCACCTGATGGGTCTACTCATACCAGCTATCTCGAAAGTCATTGTTTTACCAGGAGATTGTGCTTTACCAGCTGCATTCTTGACAGTGAAGAATGAGGAGTGTCTATTTTTTCTCCGTTAATGCACACATACAGATTTAACTATATGTTTCTGAAGATGAAATTAAATCTGTAATTATGCATTTTTTTGACATATTGAAACAGGATATCATTTGCATAGTGGGATAGATTAAAGATGTAAAATTTCAGCAGCTATTAAGTAAGATGAAATCTGAACTGTTTGCATATACTTTTCACCTCTAAATGGTACTATGAAAAACCTAATAGAAGTGTTTAATAAAAATATTCCAACAGTAAAATCATTTAAAATGTCATTATTTTAATAACATGAAATTATTTTAAAAGCAGCCTACATCAGTGAAAGAGAGAAAGTGGTAATTACTGGACTATATGAATATATTGAAATTTGTAATGACTTTTTAAGTACTTTTGAAACTTCCTTTTAAATTTTATGGATGAGGTTCACCATTTAGAAATAATGTATCTCAGCCATGGGTTATTTTTCATAACCTGACTTGTAAGTTTAAAAAGATTTTAAATTAAAAGTTTTGTCAATCGTGTAAATAATAACACACATCTCTATTGTACTCAGAAAGGAAAAAGTGACATAGCTTATATAGTTGCAGATATACACTTCACGTTTAAAAAAAATGTTCTAATTAGATTCATTAATTTCCACTAACTTCCTTATCAAAATATATCTTAAGAAGTCCTTAATTTCTCTTTACTGTGCTTTTGATTGATTTCAAATATAATATACTATATAATATATATATGCACCTTTACCTCTCCCTCCACCCACCCTAAGAAAAAGGTGGAGGGACAGAGGAAATTGGAAACTTAAATTCGCTGTTCCAGATACCAGTTTATTTTCTTAAGGCAATTTTGAGTGGTATTTGAACCCTGTTTTATCACGATTGTTCCAATTTTTCTAAATTTCATCAATGATTTTTACTTTTCAGTTTCCGCACTAGCAAAGGTGTTGGCTATTCTGCTCATTTTGTTGGCAATTGCTTAATAGTTACGTCACTGAAATCAAAAGGCAAAGGTTTCCAGCACTGTGTGAAGTACGACTTTCAGCCACGCAAGGTAAGTGAAGTACTAGTCATATTAAAAAATTAACATTGATAATGGTACAAAATGCTTCTGGGAAGAAGTACTAAAATCCTTCAACTATTAATAATAGGCAGTTTTTTTTATTTATAAGTACCTTCTTTGTCATTCGGAATTTTATGTCAATTATGAGGCAGAATCAATTCAAGCAAAAAATAATAATTTGTGAAGTCACACTTCATGAAATCAACTTGTTTTAAAAATACTGTTTAATTAGCTGCAGAGACTGAGGAAGTACTTATGAAGTGATTGAATGTCATCTTTCAAAGGTCTGTATGTTACAAAAGTAATTCAAATTCTGAACATTCTGTTCTTGGTAACTTTGGTGACAATGCCTAGAACAATTCTGTGGGCAGTTTCCTTATCTGTTGCTGGAAGAAACAAGGATCCGAACTTTATTAGTGATATTTGTGGATTTCTCATTTTTCGAACTGAATCTTGATTACTTCTGTAGATATATTAGTGTTTCTTTCTGATGTATGTCTTGTAGTCCTAGGAGAACAACAATTCTACTTGCTTCAAGAGTTCAGGAAGTTGGCTTAAGCATTAACTTTCCCTTGTGATCATTATGTGTTTGGCATTGGTAATAGCCTTGTATGTATTTTGTTGTGAAGCTCATTTCTTTTTTACGGCCTTAGAACTTATATATTGAATTTCAGTACTTCTGTCTTGAGAAACCAGTGTTTTAGGGAAGGTTGCCACTACTCACATATCAACTTTATGTTCTACTAGTTTTCTTGGTATGACTTTGTGATTCAAAATCACCAATTCTAATTCGATCATGTAGGTTTGAGTTTGTGGAGGTTTTATTTAATATAGTAATGTTCTTTCCTAGCATATCATTCAAGGATGTCTACAGCCTTATAAATGCATATCTGCTGAGTGCTTCAATTCTGTTGTGCAAATTTATTTTAAAGCCAGAAAAGCATTTTGATGACAGTTCAGGTTTTCTTTGAAATAATGTCTGATAGTACTGATAAACACTAAACATAGGAACAAATTAAATTATTAACTTGTAGATTATGTTATTGTTAACTAGTTTTTGGGAGCCCGCTGACCCTTTTTTTTCCTATTTTTAATGTAGTAACAGTCATTCTTGTTTTAACAAGATATTACTATGAATGACTGTATCTTCATGCAAATCTTAGAAAATTTTAGCTCTTGCTTTTCTACTATTCTGACTATTCTGGTTAATTCTGAAGTACTAAGTAAGTAAGTACTAAGTATTTCTCAGTATATTAGTACCGGTGTAATATCAGCAACTCACCTGCTAAAGTGTGTATCCCAATAAAAATTTCATGCCAGATTTCTCACAGATCTTGCTTCATACACTTTGGATCATATGTCAAACTTTAGAAAGTACCTGAACCAAATGTTCTAGAATATACTTTATAGTGTATGATATGTATTATATTCCATTAGTAACTTTTTTGTATTATTTGTGGAAGGCACATAAAAATAAAGGAGGAAATAGTAGAACCTGTCAAAAACTCCAGTATAAGTACAAACATAGCCTGTTTTCTTCTTCACGTCGTTTAGATATTACATCTGGTTCTAGTAAGCATTCACTGAATGTGTAGATGTAAGTTCAAAAAATGTGTACCTATTTACAAAGCAGTTTACCGTTGAAATTGTAACTAGGCAAGTGTAATTTTCTAGCTGTTTTCTAGCACATGTAACAGACGTAGACATTTCAGCAATAGCTTTTGCTAGGAAACATCCTCATTAAACTTCTGAATAATAATGTTTTAAAAAATGTTTTAAAAAATATTTTGTTGGATCTCAGTAGAATTATATAATCAAGTCTTAGAAATGTATGTTCATGTGAAAATCCTTCAACAGTAAATTATGTCTTATGACACCACTGTCAGTGTAATGTGCATGAAGTTAATATTTTAGGTATTAATTAGTGTATTTTAAAATCAATGTAAAATCATGCACTTACAGAAATATGTGGAAAAATTAGATCATAATATCCTCAATATAAATCATGAGTGTAGTCTGATACAATGACCTCTTCACATAAAAATATGAATAGAAAAACTTTAAGTCATGGGCAAACAGCACTTCTTGGTGTTTCTAATTCTGAACACCTTTGCTAATGGTAGTATAGACTGAACTTGAGTCACACATTTTGGAAAGATTGTATTCTTAATGTGTGCTGCCTCCTCTCTCCAAGTGAGATATACTATGAAGTAGCTGTAAAGTACACACTTATTCAGCAGTGGGGGATAAAGCCTGAAGACTTCAGTGGCATAAAAAATTGACAGGCTGTTATCTATATTGAGGTGTTTTTGGATATTACCTATGGAAGCCTTTTATAACAGAGAGACATGGTGTTTGTAGAAAAAAAATGATACGGGGAATGAAAATGCAGAATGAACTTAAAGGATGATTGTATAATTGATTTGAAAATTAAAACAAAAACAGAAACAAAACAAAACAAAAAAGCAAAATTTTCAACTTAGTGTTGAAGAAAAACATTTTGTAAGCATTTTGTTTGGTTAAATGTGTGTCAGTAAAGACTTGAAAACCATGTTCACCAATATGAAATAGAAGAGAAATCAAAAATATTCTAGTGGAAAAAAAAAGAACAACCCCCAAGAAACCAACAAAACCTAGAGTGGCTGTTTTAAATGAGAATACTGCTGTAACAGAGATATGAGAATATAACTTAACAGTCAATGGACACTCGCTTCAAACTGCACATAGAGTTAGGAGTCATGCCCTATATTAAGGAGTTTGCCTCATCAGATAAATAATTTCTTTGTACCAATAATGTGTAAAGTTTCTGAACACTGAAAATCACTAAGTAGAAAAACCATGCTATTCAGTTTAAACTGTTAGCCATGTGATGAGAATCAAATCTGAAAAATCTGTGATGCACTAGGAATGATTAGAAGACAAAACAATAAAGAGAATCTTACATCATTTATATAAACTGATAGCATCCTATTGGGATGAGGGTTCAAACTGTTAAATACCAGAAGCATTTGTATCTGTGTATTTTTAAAAATTTTAGGGAACAAAAGATTGATTGCTTGACTTTGTCTTGGAAAATGCAGAATTACAGAGGTATGTAGGAGTTTTAAATTTTGGTTTTTAAGTATCTACCAAAATTCCTTCCTTAAAAAAAAAAAAAAAATAGTAAAGTAGCAGTTAAAAGACTGAAGTGTTTATAGAATCAGAGGAATTGCTTAAAGGCAAAGACAAAAAAGGCTAAGGTCAAATATACAGTTAATCTGAAATCCATTAGAAATTTTTAAAATCTCTTCATAATGTGTGTGAGCACAGATAAGTAGTAGAGATTACTGTAAACAAAAGAAGTACTTCAGAAAATGGAAATTGTATCAAAAGTAAGAATGCTTAAAAAATGTGTTACAGCAAATTATATGTGAAAGTATAAGGTTTTTTTTTGTTTTGTTTTTCTAGTTCATAGAATCATAGAATCGTTAGGGTTGGAAGGAATCTTTAAAGGTCACCTAATCCAACTCCAATGCAATGAACAGGGATATCCACCACTAGATCTGGTTGCCCAAGACCTGATCCAGCCTCACCTTGGAAGTCTCCAGGGACTTGCTCATGACTATTCTTTAGGGACAGCTCTTCACATTCTATTCCCTTTCCTGATTCAGAAAGTAACACCCTCTTCACTCCTTCCTTGCCTGTCCCTTCTGAATAGCTTGTAGCCGACAATAGCCCAATCATGGGAATCATCCCACGAGGTTTTGGTGATGGCAGCTATATTGTGGTTTTCAAGGAGCTTTCAGCTCCTCCTGTGTTTCCCAAGCTGCATTAATTGGTGTAGAGGCACTTCAGCTGGGCACCTGGTCTTACCACTTTCTTAAAGAGTAACTCCTTAATTCCTCTAAATTATTTCTGTTGATTTTCCCCTTTGCCTTCTCCTATTACCCTAGCAGCCACTGCCTCATCATCATAGGCTTTTGAACATGCTGGAGTTGCCAGCACATCTCGAGGTAGCAAGCTGCGACAGTGATTGTGATTTGGAGATTGCTTGATAACTTTAGGCATTTTAGTCCTGCGAAAGCCTCTAAGTCTCCAAGAAATTAGATTGTCATGGAGTGAAAAACAAATAACAGTTTAAAATACAAATTTAGTTCATTCAAGTGGAAGAGGCAAAGGACCTGGATTACTTGTGATGAGTAGTTGAGGTAAACTGTGTGCGCATACACGTGTGAACACACATGCAGCTGAAGAAAACTTCAATGTGTTTTGTAGAGCTTGCCTTGGAGATCAGAGCAATAGAGATAGACAGTTCTCTGAAGCAGAAACTATGTGAAAGATTCAAAAAAATTGTGTGACAGGAAGGAGATTGACAAAAAGAAACTGAATGTGCAAAGAGAAGTTGTTAACATACCAATAAAAGATTATTTAAATAAAAAGATTATATCATTTTGCTGAAGACTGACATGCAGAGCAAGCAACAACACTATGAAAACATAGCATTACTCTTTTTAATTCCTTATAGGGTTCATGGACAGTGTTACAATAAAAGAATAATGACCTATTTGTTTCCAAAGAAGTGCGCTAGTTAAATTCAAACTGCACACAATGGCACAAACTGTGCAACGTCTTTCAAATTTGTATTTTGTCTGAAATGTTCTTAAAACACTGTAAAAGGAAAGTCTTTGAAAATTACTAAGTAAAACATTGGACAGACAGAAAAGTATCAGAAATACAAGTAAACTGCTATGAAATGTACAACTTCTAATAGTGTCATTATGAATATGTCAGCAGGATCATTATCACTAAATGGAAATTATTGTTAAATAAACTTTAGAAGGAAAGAGAACAAGGGCCTTTTTCATGAAACAGATCAATGCTGGATGGCATGGAAGATTTGAAAAAGAAACAGACTAAATCAGAGCTCGAGTCATACAGTTTGCACTTAGTTTCTGATTATCATAGTCACCAGCTAAGCTTCTGGGATTTCAGTGACAAGTATTTTAGTAAATTTATCAGAGTTGTTTCTATCTGTAATAGAATCTTCCCACCAAAAAAGAAAACAATGTTTGGGTTTTTTTTTGTTGTTTGTTTGTTTTTCTTTTCTGTTCCTCTCTGGGGACAGGAGGCTATTGGCCAACAAATATTATTTTTTTCATTATTGCTTGGAAAAAAAATGGTAGACTGGCTACACATGACATCAGAAACTAAAGCTGTAGTGCTTTATCCTTATTCCACTGTTTATTCCACTATTCCACTAAATCTATTATCTCAGACTAGCAAGTAGTGAATCTACCTTTGTACAGTCAGTAGGGTTTATTCCTTCTTCTGTCAATGTTAACTTTTTAGGGAGGAAAAAGTTGAAATACATTTTTAAAGACCTGGAAAACAGATATGAAAAAATTTGCATCCAAATATGTGTGTGTTTTATGTATGTAAAAGAATACAGCTCAGTTTGGGGACTACTGCAAGGTTTATTGATAAAATTGCTATTTGCATTTTTTAATTAATTGGTAATAGTATGCTTTATCTTATTTCAAAAGCAACATATAAAAACATTTCTGTTTCCTCTGATACAGAGAGACAGATTTTTGTATTAAATATACTTGATGTCTATTTAAAAAAAAAAAGAAAGAAAAAGAAAAAAAGAAAAAGATCTTCATTATTTTACTCCGTAATGAATTCAAAATATCATCCTTGAACAGTAAAGGGGAATCTTAGGAACTGTTTTGAAGAAATAATGGATTTATACAGGGAGTTTCTGATACATAACACGTATATAGACGATTTGATTTTTAAAATAAGAAAGGCTATCAATGCTAGTCTGCTTGCCCTCTCTGTATTACTATTTCAAGTCTACCTTTGCATCCTCAAAACAATGCAATAGAAATCTGTTACAGTTTCTCTCCAGATTACTTAAATTCCGTTCTTGTATTAAATGCTTCAGGTGACAAGGCTTTCAGTACAGAACTGATATGAAGTTTAAGCACTCCTTCAATATTTACTGGCTACTTTTAGTCAGTGGAATTTGCTTGTGATCTTGACTATGCATTTAAGAATATTTATACTTGACAGTATCACTTTAGTGAGCTGTATCCAAACTGAATAGGCAAAAAAATAAATTTTACTTAACAACAAGTTCAGTTCTCTGAGGAGAACTGTATTTATGTAAGATTAATAAAGTTATTACAATTCAAACTATTTTACTCCTGGTTTACTTTTAGTTTTTTATTCTATTTTTTTTAAGTAGGAGCTGTTGCATATAACGTAGAAGTTTCATTTAATGTCTCAATCTGGAAAATGGGTACTGATATTTGTAAAATAGTATTACATGCCCTTTGGTAACATTCTTAGTGAGTAACATTGTTCAGAGCTGTATGTTTAAGTCATGCTTAGTAGACTGCACTGTAGTAAATATGGTGTAGGCCATTTTAACTCAACAAGATTAATTAGTGAAAGTTTGTTAATGGTTTTCATTAGGAAGAAAAAGAAAATAAAGGAACTGCCTACAGAATTTTCAGCTGTATCCAAATAATGATGGATGTACAGAATACAGAATGTAACAAGAGGTTAAAGGAAAATAAATTACCTAATATGTATTGCTTTTGTGCTTATCCAAATTACATGCATTCTATGAAGAACTTTTTCTACATGTTACACAGTTATGACAAGTTTTATAACTGTTTTGCTTTTAATGAAGATTACAGTGTCATAAAATCATAGAATCATAGATGGTATTGCACGATATTATTGATAGTATTGTTGGTGTAGAAGAGAAAGACAACCTCAGCCACTTAGTGGATGGCTTCTTTAGTCTCGACAGATATTGAAAGATACGTAATTGAATAAAGAGCCAACAGAGAAGAAAATTTAAATGATTGAAAACATCAGTGATTTACTGAGACAGGTTACACTTCAGCATGCATGAAATTCTCTATTTTCTTTGATGTTTGTGGAAGAATAAACTTTGTTATGGTTTCTTACCAAGGCAAAAAAGAAGGTGAAAGGAACGTGTTTTCTGTTTAAATTTTTTTAATGTGTGGTATAACAACTGCCTAGGTTGTTTAAAGTAGCTCTTTGGAGGTGAGTTCTTGGTAAAGTTTAGACATCTGAACTAGTCATCTGAGTGAGAAAAAGGCAGCTTTGGCAAATCATTTTGTAAGTGTTGCTATGAATTGCAGGATAGGATTTAATGTCTACAAGTTCCTAACTTGCTCCACTCCTTAAGTAAGAAGTGCAGATGACATCTAAGTGACCCTTGGTGTTCATAGGTTCTTATGGATGGATCTTTCAGTAGAGAGTTGGTTAATGAGCTTGTCATTTGTTTGAGAGGTTATAGTTCAGAATGTGTTTATTTGCAAACCTCAAAGATTAAATTCCCATTCCTAGGATTAGGTTATTCTGAAAATTGGATTTACAGGAAACAAGCTTTTCTTCTGAAAATTTACAATTCACAATTAAAATTCATCCTGTACACTGATTTCAGTTAAACAAATTATCTGAAGGACCACTATAGTTCTACACAGAAGCATTTTGCTGTGATGTTTTTTCTGTTTGATCATATAATACATTTTTAAACTATATAACAGTTGTCCAAAGACTGATGGAATGGTAAAGAAGAGTACAAAGAAAATCATATGAAGCAACTGGGATAAGATCCTAAACTGAGATGTAAAATTTGCTATGATAGATTTTTTCCTTTATTTAACAATTTCTGATAGCAATGATTAAGAGTAGATATATGTTACTTTTTTTTTTTTTTAGAGTATGTACACATAGAACTGGATTTCTGATGAGACTTCAGTTGCATTTTGTGTGCAGTTTTTAAGTTAAATTACGCTTCCAAGATGGGGAGCGTATTTATCTTCTTATTTTTAAGTATGCATTTTTTGCTCTAATCCCATAAAAGGGTGCAGGTAGGTATATCGTTGTATTTAAACATAGTTCTACTGCATGGACTTGAAGTTCTGCTCACCTTATGTAATTTTAGGAGTTTGTGAAGATTGGTCTGGTAATTTAACTTCTTGAGATGGGTCACTTATTTTCCATTACAGTCATGAGTTATGGCACAAAAACTGCCACTTTATGCTGTTTTTTCATGTCTTTTCAGTGGTATATGATCAGCATAGTACACATCTATAATCGCTGGAGAAACAGTGAAATACGGTGTTATGTGAATGGTCAGCTGGTATCCTATGGTGACATGGCATGGCATGTTAATACGAACGATGTAAGATTTTGTTTTTCTTTTCTAAAAACATGCAGCAAATAAAACTATTTAATTTGTTTTGAAGTAATTGCAAAATGAAAAAGTACTGTATTTTCTCTAGATCTTTGAAAATTTTCTGTTTTTTAAAGTTTATGCTTAAACCTATTTTCCTTAGTTATGTATTTCATAAATTTTAATATAGTTGTTTTTCTGTAGATTATCATGGATTTTTTTGTTTGTATTTTCCATGACTGTTTTAAGGAATTTGTGGAGATTTTGTTGGAGAGTGTTATGGCTAATATTTTTAATATATGATATTGCACAGAGGACACTGATAACAACAGATTCATATTTCAATTTTTTTCCATGAGAGGTTTTTCTGAAGCTGCAGATTTAAGAGAGGTAGATTGAGGAAAACACTTTAGAAAAACTGATTCATTCAGCCACATGGTTATACATGCTGCTAAGCACCCGTTTTTGTACGACGTTCTTTGTTTTATTCAAGAGGTGATATTTGGTAATGGTTAAAAGATTTCAATGTTATTTCTGTTGATTGAATATTAGATCTTAAGTAATTTTTCTTATATTGCAGTAGGACTGAATAGCCTGGACTATTGTCTGAGTCCTGTTCTTTCAAACATTGTATAAACATTGTAAGAGATGTTTCTTTCATGGAGAGTTTACCATTTTAAACCAACAAGATAAATAAAGATGTACAGGAAAAACAAACAAACAAACAAAAAAAAGTAAAAGCCCGAAAAGAGAAGAATGAAGAAGTGTCGGGAGATTTACAGTATTAAGCAAAGTCTGATGACTTACATCTTTATCCCAGTAACAAGCATGTTTTGCTTCTCCTATTGTTTGACTTGGAATAGTTCACAGGCGGTCAACCAGTATTAAAAATGCTGTACTAAATTTAAAGGAATCAGCTTTTAATTAATGTTGTTAGCAAGTACAAATTAAGTGCTACAAAATTGCCATTGTGTATTTCATACTTTATTCATTTGTATCGACAATAAGGGAGATTACCTATTAAAAGATATGGAGAGACAAAAAGTTGCAGAGCATTTGTCAGCTCTGTGCAAAGACACAGTCAGCCATCTTATATCTGTTTCAACCATAGGCAGAAACTGTTCATTTGCACCTGGAGAAGACTGCATGTATACCTATATATACACCTAAGTGTTAACTGGACTGATTTCAAATTAATTTAGGAGTCCATTATAACAGGAAACACATCAGATTTCAGATTTAAAAAAATATATAAATTATTTTAATGAAATCTATTCATGTTTCAAAGCAAATTTTAGTCCCATTTCTTATCTTCTACCTTGGAAGAGATGAGAGTACACATCTAATGATGCAGGAAAAAGGCCCTCTTTCTGGCCCAAAATTTTGAATGAAGGAGGCAGACAAAACAGTTATCTCTTGTGCTTTGCCTTCAAGCTAAACCTGTGTTAGATTTTCAAAGATGTATGATTCAGCAGCTCATTATGCTTTGCTGTTTCTTATTTATCATATGAATCTTGGCTGTTCTGAGCGTGTATGTATGAAGACCATTTGTACTTAGGGAAATTAACTGTTTGTCCTTTGCTAAATTGTAGAGGCAAAGTTGGGTTTGATAGGAAGGATTTAAATACTGTGTGTTAATTAAAGTAGATGGACTCAGCATGTCACAGCTTCTGATCATCACTCCTTATGTTCTTGATAGAATTTCCACTTGCAAGAAAAGGCAAGGCATTTAGGTTTTATTCAGAGCATTGGTTCAGTGAGAATGTGATGATTCAGAAGTCAGCTGAGTTGTTGGAGGATATGTACTGAGTTACTTGCTTGTAAATTATATGTAAAATACTGTCTGTTGTACAGTTGATGATAACAAAAAAAAGAACAAGCAAATAGCTTTGACATAGGCACACAGATATATATATATATATATATATAGTGTCATTGGTAGCTGTGACAAATTCCTCAAAAAATTTAAGTTAAAATGGCGATTTGCTCAGAATGAGTTGAGACTTTCCAACAACAAAGGTACAAGTATTAGTAAATTTTTAAAGTCTAAGCAGTACTTTCATGGACTAACTGAAAATTGTTAAGAAATTTCACCATTTAACAGTCATCAGAGTGGTCTCAGCTTATTGTCAATTCTGTGCATCTTGGATGTGAACTTTGGTTGAGTTTTTTATTATTTTTGTCAAAAAAAAAATCTAAATTTTCAAAAGAAATAACAACTTCCAAAGAGAAAAAAAGTAGATACTGGTCAGAGCAGAAGATAAATCAGAGATGAAATCTTGGATGCCTCTTACTTCACTGCATTGCAAAGCTGAAGTCAGAAGAATTTAAGGTCAGACCAAATCATTGTACAATAAGGTCACAGAACAAGACTGTGCACCAGGACAAACTAGAAGAATTGTATTTCTTTCTGCTACAGACTTCTAGCTATTTTAGCACATTAGCGAAGAAATACTGTATTCTGCTATTCTAATTTTCTCTGTTGTATGTCAACTTCCCTGATATATGCTGGAAATATAGTACTGCACAGAGGAAGCAGTCCATGAGATTTCTGGAGTGTGTGGAAGATAGCTTCCTGACACAACTGGTGCAAGAACCTACCAGGGGAGGTGCCCTGCTAGACCTGCTCTTCACTAACAGAGAAGGACTAGTAGGAAATGTGAAGGTTGGAGATTGTCTTGGCCAGAGTGACCATGAAATGGTAGAGTTTGCTATTCTTGGTGATGTCAAGAGGGTGACTAGCAAAACTGCTACCTCGGACTTCCGGAGGGCAGGCTTTTACCTGTTCAGGACGCTTGTTGCAAGGGTCCCTTGGGACTCGCTCCTGAGGGTTAAAGGGGTACAGGAAGCCTGGGTCCTCCTCAAGATGGAAATCTTAAAGGCACAGGTGCAGGCTGTCCCTGAGTCCCGTAAGTCAAGCCGGAGGGGAAGAAGGCCAGTGTGGATGAACCAGGATCTCTTGTTGAGACTCTGGGAGAAAAAGAGAGTCTATGTCCTCTGGAAGATGGGACAGGCTTCTTGGGGAGACTACAGAGAACTTGCCAAGATTTGCAGGTGGGAAGTTAGGAATGCAAAAGCCCAGCTTGAACTTAGACTGGCTACTGCAGTAAAAGCGAGCAAAAAATCCTTTTACAAATATATTAACAGTAAAAGAAGAACTAAGGAGAATTTCCCTACTTTACTTGATGCGGCAGAGAATGTAACCATAGAGGATAAGGAAAAGGCTGAGGTTCTCAATGCCTTCTTCACATCTGTCTTTAATAGAAAGGTCAGTTATCCTCAGGATACTTTTTGCCCTGACCTGGAAGTCTGGGATGAAGTGCATAATACACCCCCTGTGATCCTAGCTGAGACAGTCAGAGACCTGCTCCTCCATCTGGACTGCCACAAGTCCATGGGACCAGATGGGATCCACCCAAGGGTGCTGAGGGAGCTGGCAGAGGTGATTGCCAAGCCACTTTCTGCCATCTATCAGCATTCCTGGTCATCTGGAGAGGTCCCACAAGATTGGAAGCTTGCCGATGTGACTCCCATCTACAAGAAAGGCCGTAAGGAAGATCCGGGGAACTACAGGCCTGTCAGCCTGACCTCGGTATCAGGGAAAGTTATGGAGCAGTTGATCTTGAGGGAGATCACACGGCACGTGCATGGCAATCAGGGGATCAGACCCAGCCAGCATGGATTCACAAAGGGCAGGTCGTGCTTGTCCAACCTCATCTCCTTCTACGACTGGGTGACCAGACTGGTAGATGAGGGAAAGGCTGTTGATGTAGTCTACCCGGACTTCAGCAAAGCCTTTGACATGGTCTCCCACAGTATTCTCCTGGGGAAACTGGCAGCCCGTGGTGTGGACAGGTTCACTCTTCTTTGGATTGAGAATTGGTTAGAGGGCCGTGCCCAGCGGGTGGTGGTTAATGGAGTTAAGTCCAGCTGGCGTCCTGTCACAAGTGGTCTCCCTCAAGGGTCAGCATTGGGGCCCATCTTGTTTAATATCTTTATTGATGACCGGGATGAGGGGATTGAGTGTACCCTCAGTAAGTTTGCAGATGACACCAAGTTGGGAGGATGTGTTGATCTGCCCGAGGGTAGGGAGGCCCTTCAGTGGGATCTGGATAGGCTGAACAGCTCGGCTGAGGTCAACGGGATGAGGTTCAATAAGGCCAAGTGCCGGGTCCTGCACTTTGGCTACAATAACCCCATGCAATGCTATAGGCTTGGGGCAGAATGGCTTGAGGAGCGTATAGAGGAAAAGGACCTGGGGGTGTTGGTTGATGCTCGGCTCAACATGAGCCGGCAGTGTGCCCAGGTGGCCAAGAAGGCCAATGGCATCCTGGCCTGTATTAGGAATAGTGTGGCCAGCAGGAGCAGGGAGGTGATCATCCCCCTGTACTCAGCTCTGGTGCGGCCGCACCTCGAGTACTGTGTTCAGTTTTGGGCCCCTCACTACAAGAAAGACATCGAGGCACTGGAGCGTGTTCAGAGAAGGGCAACAAAACTGGTGAGGGGTCTGGAGCACAAGTCTTTCGAGGAGCAGCTGAGGGAGCTGGGATTGTTTAGTCTGGAGAAAAGGAGGCTCAGAGGAGACCTCATTGCACTCTACCACTTCCTGAAGGGAGGCTGTGGTGAGGAGGGGGTCAGCCTCTTCTCCCAGATAACTAATGACAGAACGAGAGGGAATGGCCTAAAGCTGCGCTGGGGAAGATTTAGAGGAAAATTTTTTTCTCTGAAAGAGTGGTCAGGCACTGGAATGGCCTGCCTAGGGAGGTGGTTGAGGCACCATCCGTAGCGCTGTTCAAGAAGCATTTAGATGAGGTACGAAGGGATGTGATTTAGTAGCTTGGTGGGTAGGGATGATGGTTGGACTAGATGATCTTGTAGGTGCCTTCCAACCTAATGAATCTATGAAATGGTTAATAAATATAAAGAAAACCTAGCAGGTAGATATAAAAGCATTGTATTACTGACCCATAAAACAATTAAGGGTTAGGTAATCAAAATGAAATTGTTCACTACAGGCATTTAGGTACTGAAATATTAAGTGACTGATTTATTTTACTAATTACTGTCATCATTTATTTTTGTCTGTATGTGAATATTATTTCTTGTGTAGTTTGTATAATTAAAGCTCATTAACATTGCCTCTTCCAATACAGAGTTATGACAAATGTTTTCTTGGCTCTTCGGAGACTGCTGATGCAAACAGAGTGTTCTGTGGACAACTTGGAGCTGTGTATGTATTCACAGAAGCCCTCAACCCAGCACAGATTTTTGCAATACATCAGTTAGGACCTGGTTATAAGGTAATGATGGATCTTAAAAAGCACTGTTTTGTAAAACTGGAAACAAAAGAATTGATAGAAATAACTGGTAAATATAGTTGGAAGCTGTGTGTGAACGTAGATATTCCTCTTAGGATTGTATAGAGCTGTGTGGTTTGTTTTCATCAAAATATAAATATTTCATCAAGTTTCCCAACCACTCTTAATTTCTATCAACTTTTGGAAAGATGCAAGTAATTTCTTCAATGAATAGCTGAAATATGATTGTATATGAATTTCATTAATTTGGGTCATAACCAAATTGGAACAATTTTATGTTTTGTGTATTGAATTCCAGGGGAACAACTTCCCTGGTTACTTTCAACGGTTTGCGGGGTTGTTTCAGCCCAGTTCCATGATGAATTGGGCAGGGAACCCAAAGACCCACACCCTGGGAAAGGGAAAAAGTGAAAGGGGAACGGGTAGAAAGTTGATCCTGAAAACATAACAGCAGCAGCGATCTGAGGAGGAAAACTAATTTACTAAAGATATTGGAACACAAAATGACACGATATAATACAATATAATTGGAATTGAAGCTAATAAATCAAATAAAGCTAGAGAGTGTCTAAAACTGAAGGCCTTACTCTAAGGCTGAAGGTGAAATAGCAGGAAGGACTCACTGCTGAGACAAGCGGCAAAAAAAAGAAAAAAAAAAGCTGTTTCGGGACTTGTGTGCAGTTTTATATTTCCCTCTTATTGGAAAACAGGAGCATAAAATACTCTGGGGTATGTAGGTCTTCTCTTCTAAGAACCAGGTACCCAAAAATTCAGCAGTTCACAGAACTGGAACATTAACTCTTTTAACATCCAGTGCCTTACATGATGTCATGATGTGCAATACTGATAAGAAAAATCGTAAAACTATGACATAGTCTCTCCTATTTTGTGTTTAAAACCTGAATTAAAACAGATTACCATTCAGCCAAGCTTAAGAAGCCAATTCTGTTCAAATGCACAGTTCTGCTGAAGTAAGCTTTTTACTCATGGTTTGCCAGAAAAAGTTAGATTGGACAAATTCATGGTGTGGTCATCAACTTCAATCTCTAGTATGAAAAAAATCTCTTATTTCTTGAAATGCCTGTGTATAGTATTATTTCATCAGAAAAATAAAGCAGATATTTTTCAGAAGTGTGTGGGAATTGTTTGCCCATTGGAGATTTCTTGAAAATGAACAATCATGTCTAATCCCATCTAAAAACTATTGGATTTGTGCCACCAATTATTCACTAATTTTCTTTTTGCTGGTATGTGTAATTTGTAGTACCCTTTGAACCATATTCAAAGTATATAGCATATTCTATGAGAATAAAAATGTTAAAAAATTAGCAAACAAAAATCAACATTAAGATTCCAGCAATATTAATTTACTATTCCGCAATTTTTTGCTGTCATATAACAACAGCTAGCAAGTGGCAATGAAAAACTGAAAACATCTTTTGTGGTATGTATGTAGTGTGGAAAGCCAAATGTATGCTAAAGCCACTTGAAGAAAAGACAGTCTGTTGCGTGTGTTTTGTGGTTTTAACATACTGTGAAACCAAAAATGTTCAGTCAGTCACAAGATGTCACCTGTGCAAACAAGCAATACTTTATTCCAGTGTTAATACTCTATTGGTTTTTTTTTTGCCATTCAAAAAAAGGTGATGTAACCTTATACTTCTTAATAATAAACATAATAAATATGAATCAAAATCCTGGATTTGCAGGATCGTGCTGAACTGATAAGATATAGTACTAATGGTTTCATATGTTACAAGAAGGGAAAAATGCAACACTCTTGAGCACTGAGGGTTTCCAGAAAGCATGCATCCTTTCATGTAAAACAACATTTTCAGTTGTTACTACACTATTCTCACTACTGTTGACAAATTAACACCTTTGTTCATAGGCTTCTCTTAAACTAGATTTCTTCAACTTTTTACTGATTTTTTAAAAAATATCAATTAAATGTAATTGTGTAATACTTCAGGGATGTTATTCCTTTGTATAACATGTTTTTCTGTTTAGACTGCGTTCTCAACACAGTTAATGCCTCTTTCCTGTACTTTTCTTCCTTATCTAAACAACTAAAAGTAATCTTTACCAGTAATTTTTAAACATTCATTAATGCTTTTGGTTGCCATTTGTGGAAGCCTTTGAAAGGTTAATCAAAAAAAGGTTAGTAGCTGTTATTTAAGGATAACTGTAAAGATATTCACTATGTACAATGAGTTTTTATACATTTTATCTATAAATTTCACGTGCAGTTAGATAGTGTCAGAAAGTGTTTTTCATTGCTCCTTTACAGCTACATCTGTAATGATCACTTCTCACTTCTGAATCACCTACAGAGCCTCATAAATATTTTAGCTTTAGTTTCAGTTACACCGAGTGTTGGACACTGCAGATGAGTTACACTGTGATCTTCTGCTATTGTTTCCTGTATAATTTATTATGTTTTTATTGGAGAATTTGGTGAAGAATACATGAAGTGCATATAGCGAAATAAAAAAAAAAGAAATTCCTAAATTATGGAGATTCTACATCTAAAGAAAAAGTGCTCAATTGATTTCCATTAGATTGAAGCAATTTGTTTTCTAATATTAGTATATACAAGAATAATAATAATTGAGAATGTTTCTTTTTTTATTGTTAAATCTAACTGCTATGATTTTAAGATAAACACGTCCCTTAGGCTATACTTCTGTTTACATAGACATTTTCAGCTGCTTACCATGTTGTCCAAAAGCTTGTTTTCATCTTGACAATTTTCATTAGTGATTGTGGATATAAAAATTCCAGAAATGTGCATGCGGTCTGAATGAATTAATAAGTTCTTGTAGTGTTTGTAGTCTAGCAGTAAATTCTGATACCACTTCTAGTCTGACACCAGAAGTTACCACTTGTGTGAAATGTGCAAGTAAAAGTGCAATGATTTCAAGAATGACCTGGACATAGCTTTTTGTGTCTTCTACAGAATGAAGTGTAGCATATATTAAGTATATATTCACTAAGATATTATTTGTACTATATGAATGAATTTAGGCTTCTCAGTTGATTTCAAGGGCAAGTGTTTAAAATGAATTAAAAGTCAGCTGCTTTTTCTAGGTGAAAAAACACATCATGCGATGGCAGCAGCTCTCTTAAAACTCTTTATGCTATTTATTGCTTTACTAACTGGAAAATACATAATAATAGAATGATTTCAGTTGGAGGAGATCTTAGAGATGTCTTCTTTCAACCTGCTTCTGTGGGCATGGACACCACCCACCAGATCAGACTGCCCAGGATCCCATCCAACCTGGCCTTGAGAACCTCTGGAGATGGGGCTTCCACAGCTTCTCTGGGCAACTTGTGCCAGTGCCTCACTGCCCTGAAAGAACTTCCTCCTAATATCTTTCTATCTATTTTCCTCCTTATCTTCCACCTATCTAAGCTTCCACTCTTTCAGTCTAAAACCATTCCCCCTTTTCATATCATTCTCAAACTATGTAAAATTTGGTCTTTATCCAGAGAATTTTTGGAAAATGTCTTCTTGCAATTTATTTTTTTGTATTATGACTGTCTGTGGTAGTTCTATTGATTTACTATCCTTCCTTTAGTCCAGGTTAAGGAAGAAAGAAAATGTATATACTACTATTTGGATCCTTTAGGGAAAATGACCATCCCTTACTTGGACATTCAGTATGCTTTGTTCATGACAACACAGTATTAGTTTGCCTCTCATTCAGCTACCTGCACTATTATTCACAATATCTCTAGTTTTGAATGGCTATCCTTAAGACAGACCTCTGGAATATAGAGAAATCTGCATGCTGCAGCTGCTCAGGGCACTGCAGTAGGCAGATATTTGTGAATATATGTAGTAAGTAATACTGAATATAACACTAAAGCTGAAAAGTTCAGGGAAAGGCAGATCTTGATACATAAGGAAAAGTGAATCTTATTATATAGTCTTTACTTGTTACAGACTGTTGTAACAAAACAGTTGAAATTTCCTTGCCAGTCTTACTGAATGCATCTTTAAGGATGCACAAGGTTTTAACTGGCATGTCTTATTACAAAAATTGATTTATTAAGTAAATACATGCAGTATACTTTGAAATACTAAAACTCCAATTTTAGAAAAAGACCTATTTTGTGTTAATTTTTTTGGACAAAATGTTCCACTGACTGTATAAGTAGCAATACTGAAGACTTTCCATAAGAACTACTCTGTAGAAATGACAAATAATTGAATTCATAACAGGGGAAGAGAGGAAAATACATCAACAGTAGAGCTATGCTATTTGCCTCCTCCCTGTTAAACCTTCCCACCTTCATGCACAAGATATCTTGACATTTCAGACTGTGTTCAGTTGTAACCCAGTAGAATTCAATAGTATCATTCCCAGTTTTCATCTGTATAAAAGCATGCTCACTCTGAGTCTTGAAGTTACTGAACAGGACTTTCACCTGACAAATTGCTGTTTTCACTTGCAAGAGGCTGACAAAAGTATATGAATGCATCATCTCCCTGCTCACACTGTGCTATTTCTGCTACCCAGCATCATTCCCAGGCAGCAAAGAAGAGTGTGATGCATATCTTAGTGGAATTCTGAGGGGCTTATAATTGCAGAATAGAGGGGCAAGGAAAATAATGTGGGAGGAAGAGATGCATCCAATAGCAGAATTTAGTGCTGTTTGTAAAGGGAATTTCCAACAATTTTCCTAATAGCCCTATGAAGTCTGAAACACTCCTCTTAGCACTCCCACATGCACATTTCAAAGTGAGGTATCAGATTATTCTGTGTTTTGCTGCATCTGAGTTTGCTTTTCATCAGTGCTGCAGTATCAATCATTTTGTCATTTGTGAAGGCTGGAGTAAAAACTGCACCAATGCATGCACATTCAAATACATACTGACTAACCATTAAAGTACCAAAAAAATTCTTAGTAAGAAGAATTTTCTTGTGATAAAATACCAAAACACATTAATGTAGAAAGCAAATATTTTCTGAAATCTGTGAAATCACTGAACTATTTCTGTCTCTGTGGCAAGTGTGCAAAAATATATCTGTATAGCTAAATACGCTCTTAGGGGAGAAAGACACCATCACCTTCATTGGGACAAGTTGGTAATCTGATTTCCTAAGATGTGAAATAGAGATGGTCATATGAACAGGGGGCCAGCTCTCAAACTGTAAAGCATAAGACTCACTGGCTTTTTCTGCTTCAGTGAATACTGTGGCAAGATAGAGGAACACAAGTATGAATTAAAACATTTGAAACTGAATGCTGTATCTGACAGGGTTTACTACAGATTGGTTAAGTCTGATACTGTAGACTGAATAAGTGTCAGCAGTTGGTGAACATTTCTGGTTCAGTTTCTTCCAAAGAGAAGTCTCTGATTCTGAACAGGTTTGCTGATTCTGAACAGGTTTGCAATATTCACAAAGCAGGAAGTGGGATCACTGAGAGTTTCCGTACAAAATGGATTCCTGACCCAAATACAAATCATAGAATGCAAAAATGGTTGAAGTTGGCAACGCACCCTGGAGGTTACCTGGCCCAACCCTTCTCTAGCAGGATGTAGGGCAAATAATCCCCAAAAATAGCACGCAAAAGAAATAGCGCCAAAGATGGTATATTTTTGATGGGCTTAAGTAGATGATATACAGATGATTAATAAGGAAAGAGTGGCTCACCTTTAAAGATGGTCGAGGCTCACCGATAACTCCACAAGAGAGGGATCTCCAACCAGAGATCCTTCCCTGGTGGTGGTCAGCCCTTAAATGGGGTCTTGGGAGAGGTGGAGCCAAACTCCACCCTTTCCAATCACACTCACTTGTGCCCCTGTGGCTGACTCAGTGCTCGCCTCAGGTGATCAATCAGTGGTTCAGGCCGTGATTCAACAGTTTCCATGCACAGGAACGTCCAGAGCAGGGTGCACGTACAGGTGGCTTTAGCAGATCTCCAAGGAGGAGCCTCCACAACCTCTGGGCAGCCTATGCCAGTACTCTGTCACCCACACAGAAGTGCTTCTGGTGTTCAGAGAGAGCCTCCCGTGCTCCACTTTGTGCCCATGGCCTCTGGTCCTGGTCACTGGGCACCAATGAGCACAGTATGGCTCTGTTTTCATTCTTTGTTCAGAAATTTATGGACATTGACAAGATCCCCTGAGGCTCCCGTTTTCATATAAGGGGTGCCCCAGTTTCTTCATCATCTTTGTGGCACTTTGTTGAACTCTCTCCATATGTCCATCTCTGTTGTGTACTGGGAAGTCCAGAACTGGATGCAGCACTGCAGGTGCATCTTTGCTAGTGCTGAATAGGAGCAAGGAATCACTTCCCTCCAACACTAATCCTTACAGAGCCAAAAATAATGTTAGCTAACTTTGCCAAATTGTGGAATAAACCACTGACTTCCTATTCCTTTATTCCTATTTGCTATTCTGATTTCCCTCTCTGTTATAGTGCCTGCATCTCATTCATTTTCAGTGCGGCTTTGCTGCCTCCCTTCTACTCAACATCACTATGCACGGTGCTCAGCTGACTGACTTATCTGCTCCAAGGGTTCTCAATCAGCTGCAGTCAGATGTCCAGTTGATTCAGCCTGCATCTTTCTTATGACCCACATACAAATGGGTACTTGTCACAAGACCTTAAATTGCTATGTGTCAGTCACTTGAGCAGACATTCTATCCAATCTTTTGGTCATAAGCAAGAGAATTTATTCAGGGTTTCCTACAGCTTTGAGAACTGTGTGAAAGCTAAATGGGTTTTGTGGGTTTACATAGCTGGTTGGAATCTGCAGTATTTTTGGAAGGAGCAGCTGATAGTCTATAAATTGCCTATTTTAATTATTGCAGCCTAGATAACAACAACCCTACTGATTACATGTTTTACAGTTTCGTTATATATTTTCTTTGTGTGTTGGGGACAGTAGGAAGAGAGAAAATTGTGGGACGAAGTGGATGAAAACAACAGTATTTTTGACATGGGCCAATATATAGATGACCATATGCAGTGCAAATAAGCGAAGTGCTTCATAATTAACATCAGCTATATATATCTCAAAAAACAGAATAAAGAATTTAGGAATATAAATTGAATTTCTTATTACTATATTGAAATATTGTTATATTACATGTTACAGTGATGAAAACAGTGATAATTTCTAGTGAATGTACTTGCAACAGCACAGTTACTAACAGTTATTTTTTGCTGCTGTCAAATGATTGTTACATGCAGAAGTAGGTGTGTGCCAAGTAAATCTGTCAACACTTTTCAGACAAAAAGAAATCTATCTTCTTGTTCTTGACTGATTTCTCAGTGTTACCACAAAACCTAGTTTTAGATCAGATATGGATCATGGTACGTTTAAGAATAAGAGTTTTTCATTCTTCCTTTAAGTTCGAGATCCATAAGTTTGCAAGATGGCATTTAGAATTTTATTTATTTAATTAATTAATTTCTGTATCTTGTTTATATACAGTCTTTACTGTTAATGAAGCATGGGATTTATACTATTTTAAAAATAGCAATTGCCTTAAAATGGAATAGGATTCAGTCTTCCTTTTACTTTGTAAATATTATATTTTCTTCTTTTTTTCTTTTCAGAGCACATTCAAATTTAAATCTGAAAGCGACATTCATCTGGCTGAGCACCATAAACAAGTGCTGTATGATGGGAAACTTGCAAGTAGCATTGCTTTTACTTATAACGCAAAGGCTACTGATGCTCAGCTCTGCCTTGAATCCTCACCAAAGGAAAATCCTTCAATTTTTGTACACTCCCCACATGCTCTTATGCTTCAGGTTTGTGTGATCTGTCTCATTTTTAATCATCAGAAGTATTTTAATTGAACCAATACTGATACAAAAAACATAGTTTAACTGACTGTTGCTTCTGACTATTAATTTTGTTCACTTATACAAATTTCAGAGTTACACATTAAAACTTTCCACTTCATCAAGGTTATGACTTTTATCCTTTAAAGTATGCATTTACATTTTCTAATGTTCCATGTTCTTTGCCTTTTTCTATCACTGTGGAGAACAGCATACTGTTGTGCTATTATAATTCTTGTGCTTAATGAAATCTTTGTGTGTTAATTTTCTGGGGTGGAAAACTGATAAAAATAATTGTGTCCTTCAAATTTTCTGTTGCATATGAAATGCTACTAAATTTGTGCTCTTTGATAACTGTTAGTTCAACATCATTTGGATGATGACAGTATTTGTATGCTATTGTACAAGGAGAATATAATTTTGAGTTATTTCAGTCCTTAATATCCCTATCATGCGATCTGTTCTTTTCTCACTTTTTTTCATCAAGAAATAGATTCTCCCTGTCATAAGCAAGAATATACCATGATCCAGAAGTTTTTCTCTTTGTTTGGTTTTATGTATAACATCTGTAATTGAAACATGACTAGTGAAATTGAGTTAAAACATTTCTGACTTAATTTGCACTCCATTCAATAGTAAAGTTTTCCTGAGTTAGACTAATATAACTGTCCTTTAAAACTGAGATTAGTGGATATTTTTCCTTCTATTTCTTTCTCTCTTTTATTAATTTAGGATGTGAAAGCTATCGTAACCCACTCCATTCACAGCGCAATTCATTCCATTGGAGGGATTCAAGTTCTCTTTCCTCTCTTTGCCCAACTAGACAATCGACAGCTGCATGACAGTCAGGTGGAAACAACAGTTTGGTAAGATGCTTTCAAGCATGATAAACATTAAATTTAGCTGAGCTTCTGTTATGAGAAGGTCTTGTTTGTATTCTTTTTTAAATGCTATGAATTCTGTTTTACTTGTTTCTTTAAAAACACATCTTGAATTTTAAAAAGTAATTTGCCGTGAAACTTTTTGAATTGTAATAATCTGAGGAGATTCTAGATTAAACTTGACATAAATGATTGGATTGGATAATGAATTCAAATCACATTGAATTTTTTTTTTTTTTTGAAGAGTTTTTTATGGTAAATCAGTGTGCTTTTACTTGTTGTTTACTTCTCAAACTCTGAACCATTTGAATCTGTACTTATTAACATTCCAAGTTAAGGAACACTATCACTTTCCGTATTGCCACATGGTCAGAAATGCTCAACTTTGTTTTATCCATATTACAATTACAACAAGCTAGTGGGGATTTTTAAGAGACTTTTAAACAAATGCACATTAAACCTCTGCTGTGACAACTTGGACCTCTTGCTGCATCCTGTCTGAGGGGGATCTAATTCTATTGGTAACCAAAAATATGGGGAATTGTCAAAACTATGTGTGTGGCAGAGGTAACAAAACTGAAAAGTTAATGCTTAAAATAAGTTAACTGTGTTTCCCTGCGCAGCATTTGGGAACAGCATGAACTTTCTCTTGTGCTTGAATAAATATATAAAGCACATGGATCATTTTCCTGTTCAGAATGCACTCTGCCATTAATTATTCTGGTTATTTCTGGTTGCATGAAATAGCTCAATAATAAATCAGAAAACTGAAAAATAATAAATAATACTTTAAAGGACCTACAACTTTAGAATGCATCTGGAAGTGATGCATTGGTATAATTACTCATGGAAGATCACTTATCTCAATCTAATTAAATAAATTTATCAATTTATTGAGGTTTTGTCAAATCATTTGTTTTCCACCTTAGTAACTAAATTGTAGGTAGGATTGCTTATAGGTTTTGTTATACTTCATGACAGATTTTGGTACAAATACCACAGAAGTGAATACTATAGTCTTAAAAATAACTACTACTACTTCCCAGCAACAGTAAAAATTGAATGATGAAATAGGAATTATGAAAATAATTTAATTAAGTTTAAACTGAAGAGAAAAGCTGGTGGTGCTTACTAATCTGTTTTCCAGTACGTACTTTGTACTGAATTGTCGTGAAGTAACAGGAGGAACGGGGATGGAGATGGAGATTGGTTTGAATAAATGTTAGAAAAATTTCTCTGTGTTTTTATTTGCTGTCACAGTGATAGGCAAAACACTATATTTCAATTTAAGGAAGATCATATGTCTGTACACATCTGTGTTTATATGAATAAAAAATATGTTAAATTATTAATGAGCTGAGTCTATAATAGTCGATAAAGCAGTAACTCAGTCTATTTAAAATTGAGAGCTAACATAATGTAAGTTTAGAAATTGTGCAAAAGGCCAGTTTCTGCTAAGTGGTCTTTCTAGTGAGTGAGAATAGTAATAAAGTTCAATATAAAATGTACAGAACCATTTCTAGAGTTCGTTGAACTGTGAGTAGGAAAATTGTTCTGACTGAATGTATTGATGCATTTCTTCTATATTGAGGTTATTATTATTTTTTAAAGAGCTGTGTAATTCATTGTTCTACAAATTATACATAGTACTACAAGATGTGATCCCAACTTAAGAACATATTGAAAAGACTTCTGAGTAAATTCTTCCTTGATGGGATGTGACAGAAATGTTGAATTATTGTTTCTCTAGTATATGTATAGTGCATTATTATCCCCTATTTGATTTAATGGGATGTAGATATTGAGAAAAAAAAGGTTCAGGTGAAGAAGGAAGTAGGCAAATGAAAGAATAAAAGATCTCTATGATAAGGAGGGAGACCTTACGGAAAGGAGAAAGGGAGATTCAGTTGTGGAGGGGCTACTTATTATTCAAACTTATTATGTCCTTTCCCTTCTTCAGGTGTTCTTTCCTTTCCAAAATTCAGCTAAAGAATGGGCTCTGATATCTGTTTATGCTTTTCTTACCTGTGAAAAGTAACAATATCTAAATCAGGGCTCCACTGCTTTCTGAGAAGTTGCTGGCATTCAGCAATTACAAAATATCTCTTTTTATAATGGGACCATCTTAAAGTAGATAATCTTTGTGCTTCTTTGCCAAAAACAAAATGTCCAAGAGATGTTTGATGACAGTAGACTGTTGCATTTCTAAAGGCTTATTCTGGCTGTAGGATTTCTCTTTCTGGTGACAGGGAGATTCAGTATTTCTCCTTGAATATCTGTGCTGGCCTTGGTCTTGCCTTATTGTGATCCTCGGAGATGAGAAATGTCAACAGCTTTGATACCTGTTCTGAGAATCCAACTTTCTAGACTACTTTTCTGAATTCTTCCCACCTCCTCCTCTCCTTCACATTTTGAAGTTTGGTTAGTAAGTTCAGGTTTCACAGTTGTTTATCGTATTTTTACTTTGAAGCAATTTGATAACAGGTCTGCGAGGGAACACCTTACTTTAAATCTCCCTGATCCACTTATAATGGTATTCTTTGTGAATGTTCTTTATTCCTGTATGTGAAAATCCTTGGTGTGTCTTATCTACATCTTCAGTGAAGCCAAATATTGAAGTACCCTATAATTCTACTTTTGCGGAACTGTAGAAGTTCTATACTCTAAAATTTATACACTAAAATTAGAATGATGGAAACTGAGTTCACATCTTAGATATATTTTCTTGTTTTCAGTGATGCACCTGTTATTCCGAAGAGTGGTCTATCATTATGAATGTTAGGCTGCCACTTGTCATCCTGCTTTTTACCAGTTTTCAGAATAAAAAAATCAGCAGTTTAAATCAATGAGGTGTTTATGTAACAAAAGGAATATAGAATGCCTTCTTTCTGATACTGTTGTTGATAAATTTGGTCATGCTACATCGGTAATGCAAGTTCCCTTATAGTGACTTGAGTCACTAGAAGTGACTAGTGATGGTTTTAAATTCCTTTGGGCCTGGGTCTGCTGAGCACTGACATACAGATCTATTGTGGCAAGATATTGAGTGCAATTTTTGGTACTTATCCAATTCTATTGCAGAATGAGGTATAAGTGCTAATTCAGAAGAGGTAGTTGAAAAGGATCTGTAGAAGGATCTGTAGCTGTTTTCTTAAATAGATTGAGTCAAAAGATTTATTTTATATACTTATTCTACGTTAGTAACTGGATTGCTAAATCCCATAAACTATATCATAGCAATCAAAAACACTTCTATTGTTTATCTTACTAAATTAATGCAGTACCCAGGCTCTCCTTATCTAATTCCAAAGGTGATGTGTAACACCTTTGCCCAATCTGCCCAGATCTGTAGTAAAACAATTGTAGCAGCTTTTCAGTCAATTTTATTACTATCATTTTGACTCTTTAATATAGATAGCCCTGATAGAGAGTATATTGCCCACCTACTACAGCGCATTCAGAGAAGGGCCACAAAAATGATCCAAGGGATAGGGCTACCTGCATTACAAGGACAGGTTGAGAGAGCTGAGGCTGTTCAGCCTGGAAAAGACAAGGCTCCAGAGAGACTTCAGAGTGGCCTTTCAGTATCTAAAGGGGGGCTGCAAGAAGGAAGGTAACCAGACTCCTTAGCAAGGTCTGTTGTGATAGGACAAGGGGAAATTGTTTCAAATTAACAGAGGGGAGATTTAGATCGAATATAAGGAAGAATTATTTTTACAATTAGGGCAATGAAGCACTGCTACACAGGTTGTCCAGAGTGGTGATAAATGCCCCACTCTTGGAGATGTTCAAGGTCAGGCTGGACAGGGCTCTGAGCAACCCCATTGAGCTGTAGGTATCCCTGATCATTGCAAGGGAGTTGGACTAGGTGATTTTTAAGGGTCCATTCCAACTCAAACAATTCTATTTCTACTGACATTAAGTTTGTGAAAGTGGAACTTTGTCAAGGGAGGTATTTTATTATTTCCACTCCTGCTTATCTTCTTTTCCTATAAATGTTTTGTGTTTTATTCTGAACAATTAAAATCTTTTACTCATTTTTAAATTTTCCAGTAGTTCTTAAATTTAATTGATGTCTTTTCAGGTTCCTGACTGAAGTTACTGGTGTCGATACATACATTTTTTAAAAGGGTAGCTTAGATATCTATCCTATATCTGAGATAGCAAGTTTACACAATTTCCAGGTATTTTCCACATATAGGAAATAGGACAGTTTGACGGGAAATAAAACTCAACATCTTAGTTTTTTCTAGTTAAATATAAAAAAATATGTGAGTTTCCAGTAGTTTTTAAGTAATCATGTCCTTAGTTGAACTGAATTGATCTTTAAGATTGTGGTAGAAAATAAAAGGAATGCCAAGGACAATTCCACTTAACCTGTCTTCTCCTAGGATATTTCTATAATTGTCTTGTTTGCCCCAGCTAGCCCATATATCTAAATTTGTGGGTGAGTATGGAAGTCATCCTTTCCATGTCCATACTTCCAATGGAGTCAAGATACCAGTCCACCAATGCCTCCAGTCTATAATTTGGAGTTGGTACAGTTGGGTATTGATAACCTTCTTCTCATGTGTTTCAAAGGAAGCAAGGCAACTGAAATTTCTGATCTGTAGTGCAACCTAGCTGTGCTCATGTGAAATCAGTTCCATTAAAATGTTCCCAAAATATGGTGGCAGGAACTGTGGCAAATATCCTCCACAAACTCCCAAACTGTGGTACCTCTATGTATTCAGAAGATCCAGAAGCTGTTAAGGGTGGCTAATTTATGACTGTAGTCTGCATCTCAAAATGCAGTGTCCATGAATGAAGCTGTGTAATCCATTGCTTCTTTAGTTCTCAGAAGTCTTACCTATTCTTCTGACTCATATTTAATGGTGTCAGTTTGGGTGGAGCAAATCAACAATTTCCTATCTTTATCATTTAATATGAGAAAAGAAAGGGGAACAGGAAAGAGAAAGTAGTTTCCCCTTTCTCTCCAGAAAGCTTACAGAAAATAAATAGTTAAATGGGAAACTAAGAATGCCTTTCAGATGCTCATCAGAACTTCCTTTCATTACCATGAGCTCTCCGCATGTCTCTTCTGCTTTGTGTTCATCTTGCCTCCTTCCATTCTTTTTAGGAGAACCCTTTCTGGCTTAGAGGCTGTGACTGAATAAATATGAATGAAAGAATACGTGTAATTTACTAGTAACAATGCAGAGTAATTAGTTCCATTAAAGCTTGCAAAACAGTAGTGAATATGCTGTGATGTAAGTTTCCACTGTATATTTTTACAGTTAAAACAGGTTCTGAAATTCAAGCTTACCCTCTGTGATTTGGGTTTTCTTCCTAAAGGAAAAAATGTTAAGGAAGTGGCAACTGTCTCATATCTTCTGCACACCTAAATACATTGCAAGTATATTGCTATTGCTTCTTCCTGAGACTTTTTGAGCCTCAGCTACGGAACATTCCTCGTTTAGTAAATATTTGAATGAAGTAATGGGTCATCTAATGAATCAGACAAACTATTAAATTTTTCTGAAAAGCGCAATTCTTTGTTAACATGATCTGCCAGTGAATGAGGGACTAATCATTATTTTTCAATAATAATATTGTTAAAAGAGCCTTTTATTATTGATATTAATATTTAAAAGGCCATTATTATTATTATTATTATTATTATTATTTCTTAATGCTGCTAATACTGAGTATTGTATGATTCTATGGATTTAAGCTAAGGATCAAATACCTTAGGAATTATTCGGTTGTAAAAAGACGACATTAATTGTTACTCTGTGATTTTTCTCTTGCTTTCCACTTTTCCACTTACTCTGTCCATGCACATGTTTTCAAGAGTTACTGCCAGCATTTTAAGGGCTGGTTCGACCCCATTCGATGATGACTGGGACAGGGGACCTACAGACCCATGCCCCAGGAAAGGGGAAGGGGAAAAGGGAAAAAGGAAAAGGGAGATGGGACTAAAAACAAAACTGCAGCAATGATCTGAAGAGGAAAACTAATTTATGAAATAAGATTTTGGAATGCAAAATAACGCAATATAATACAATATAATTGGAATTGAAGCTAATAAATCAAATAAAATGAGAGAGAAACTGTCTGAAAAACCAAAGGCCTTACGCTAAATGCTGAAGGCAAGATGGCTAGCAAGCACCTGCTGCTGGGTCGATCCAAAAGGGAAGACCTGTGTCTTGTGACACACAGTTTTTATCTTTCCCTCTGAGCAGAAAATGGAAAAATGCAAAGCAATGCAAAGTCCTCTGGGGCACGTAGTTCTTTTCTTCTGAGACAGACATACCCAGAACTAATGATGATCCGTGGAGCTGGAACATTAACTGTTTAACTCCCAATGCATTACATGATATTTTGACGTGGAATACCAATATCAAAAATCGTAAAACCATGACAGTTGTCATGTAAGAGCCCGTGATGGAGTTTATCTTATGATCCCTTTGTCTTATTTTGGGGAAGCTGGGAATACAGATGAGAATTTTTTCATAGGAATTGCTTCTCTAATAATTGTTCAGTGGCTGTACACTGTTCAATAGCTCCATTAAAAAAAAAAAAATTATTATTCTCTTACTGGGAAACACCAAAAAATTAAGTGTTGACAAAGAAAGTTTTTCATTATTTGTCTTCTGTTGTCATGTAGAGATTTCATAAACCTGAGATATCCTTCTCTGGAGATATTCAAAAGCTACCTGTCTGAATTCCTGTGTAATCTACTGTAGGGAATGAGCTTTAGCAGTGAGGGTTGCATTGGATGTTCTTCAGAGGTCCCTTCCAATTCCTACAGTTTTGTGATTCTATGATTTCTGCACAGGCTCTTTAAAATTCCTAGAGATTGAGAGTGAAAACAAAATATTTATAGATGTCTGTCTGTAATTGTTCATTTTTTAAAAAGAAAGAAATGTCACATGCTGAAATTTTGAAGGCTCTTATCTAGCCACTATCTTCGTGAATTACTATATCTTACTTCTGTATTTAAGAAGTACTATTGCATGGCTCTTCACTAAAGATTGTAATACTGGCCTGTTATAGTGTCAAATCATAATGGTGAAGTACTGAAACATAATAGTTATTTTTATTATTTCTCTAATTTGACCTGCATTAAAAAGCTAGGTGGTATTTGTAACTCTACAGTGTGTCTCACAACTGCCTGAACTGCGAAGTTAGGGACTTTACAAATATCATGAATGTTTATAGACATGAAATAGATCTACTCTGCACACCAAATCTGTCCTATCTTCACAAGGAATATGTATGTTAGGGTGGAAACACTGGCAGTGCTTTAACAAAGTAATCAATTTTCAGATTTCTAATGCAGTGCATACCAGAGACTTACTATCTCTACGACACACTGACCAAATTGTAAACAGTATCATGATCATTGTAAATACAGAATCTTCTTGATCAGGACAGAAACTTTTTTTCTTACTTTTTAGTAACTGAAAACTTCTGGAAAAAATCATAAAATTTACTATATTTTCAGTAGGAGAATTGATAATTATATCTGATTTAGTGTTGGTATGCATACACACTCTTAATTGTTTGTCTCTATCATAGCTGCACGTCAGGCAAAATGATATCTTCCAGGCAGGGCAAAGTATAGAGGAGAAGTAGGAATGGGCTGAAGTATCCTTTATATTTGCCTTTGAATCTAGGGGAGTTGAAAATAGGCAAGAATGAAGAGAAATTTTGTATGGCAGTGCACAGAATTTTGCAAGTTTAATGTGGCCCCTGCACCAATCCAGTGCATTTTAGTTACTGGTAAGTTTGTAAAATTCTGTTTGAAAAATTGTTCCTCTTAGAAGACAGTCTTCTAAACAGTATTATTTCCCTATGTCAACAGTCAATGTTTTTAAAAACGTAAAAACAATACGTTGAATTTGCTGATTAAAACATATATATATTTAAAATCCTCAGGCTTAATTTATTTTCCATTTCCAAAATGATAATAATAATAATCCAAATTGATTATTCTTAGGAACATTTTAAAAATTCTCGGTACAATCCTCTAAATTGGACAGGCAGACTAAATCCTTAGAATACAATGCTGTGGAGAAAAAATGCATTGTGATTATGAATTTATTGCTATTTATATATGTATAAATATGTATACTTACATGTTTGCATGAAGTCAATTTGTTCATGTAGGGAAGGAGAAAATTTGAAGACACTGAGGAAGGCATATCTGAAAACTGTTTACTACTTGGTCTTTTCAGACAGATTGAATACTCTCTAGTATAGATGACATGTAAAAATTACTGCTTCAAGCAACAACTGTTATTTAGTGCAGTTTCTTTGCTGCCTTTCTCCTCCAAAATAGAAATTTCACCTGAAACAAATGTATGCAAGATTTCAGAAGAAAAGAATGAGACTAAGCATGTAATCTGTTTTCTGCCTCTCTTTGATCATTTACTTCATGTAGTAGCTTCAGCATTCCACGTGCAGTGAGAATTTTAAAGGCCTTCCTTTTGAATTTTAAAGTCCTTGTATCAGTTAAAATTTGTAGGCTGTATTTTATTATTTATTTCATGCATAATATCGTGGATCAAATGGTAGTTGTATTTAATTATGGTGCTAATTTTCATCAATGTTGTTGTGCCATGTGGTGTTCACCTCAAACATTATTGTGCCCCTGTGTGAATATCGTGCTCTTCTCCTTAAAATTTTTTTTATTGTACTTGAAGTTTTTTATGTGCTTGAAGGCATAATGATGCAACCACATGTATTTCCCCAAGATTTGAATTAATACATACTACAGTGAATTCTATTGGTTATGGTGGTGACCTTCACTAATACAAAAGGATGAGGACTGTAGCTAGAGTTACTTCTGGTAGTCCTGAGCTGAATCTTTGCAGAATTGGCTTGGGTTGTCTTTGTGTATCTTATTTCAAAAGCTGTTTTGCACTTAGGAAAATTCATAGTACATTCACAAATGTATTGGCTGAATTAATAAATTTCCCTGAAACTAGGGAAACATTGACATCACATTGCAGTGACAGTTATGGTAGTTCTGTACAGGGCTCATGTGTCAAATGCCATATAAAAATAGCTAAAATCTTCAAGATGACATTTGGGCTCTGAATGAAAAAACTTCTTTGATTGAGTCGTACATAGAACCAACTTGTGTATTTCTCTGTAGCATGGTTAAATATTTACTGGATTAATCAGGCCATTGATTTAGCTAGTGTGTTTTATGCGTAATTAAAAAGAAGTAAATACAGAAAGTCTGTATTTTTAGAGTGCTCGTATTCCTTAGAATTTATATTTGGAGTCCTATCAGAATTTCTAACCACTGTGAAGAAATTGTATTAATATGAGCTAAGAATAGCTCATGAGTATGAACATTTAAGTTCATAGAATGGACAAATAAACTGCCATGCAATGGAACAGACTTTTGGAATATCACTCATAGAAGTGAAAGTAAAACACATTAAACATAAGTCTAGAGGCATGCTCATGATATAAAAATCTTTTAAATTCATTATGATAATATTTATTGACTTTTCAGATATAAGTAATAGTATTCACAACTGTAGTTTAGGTCTTAGTTCCACAACTCTATTTGGTTTCTTAACTTCATGCACATATCCTTCTAAGTCATAAAGTTACTTATAAAGTAAGCATCACCAGCATGAAGTTTTCTGTGACCTATTCAACTTTGTAGAACTTTTCTAAATAGAAATCCTTAAGCCTTTACATGAGCTTCTAATGGACAACCTTGTATGAATAATTGATGGATGTCTTATTTTAGTTAACAAATACAATAGAAACTTTTTATCATGGTTAAGTGAAAAATGATGCATATAATCTGTTTTGAAATTGATGTGACAGATTGATAGGCTGTCTTGATAAAAGCTTTTGAGTTCTGCAGGTGGATATTATCTGTGTTCTTTTGCTGCTGACACTTTGTAGAGAATTCTGTATGAGATTTTTAGACTGATTACTGTGACCATCCAGCAATGTAGCAAGACAAGGCACTGTTTCATGTTCACAGCATGTCATTGCCTACAGTTAACTTTTTGCATGCCAGCCTTGCTCACCATATAGAGTATCTTCTTTCCTTCAGCATGCTATTTTTCTTTTGGTGTTGACATGAATTAACGAATATCAACATTTATTTCAGTGTTGAAGATTTTATTTGGATAGAAAAAGAACCTTTAGCTACCAGACAAGTCACGTAAAATTGAAATTCATAAAATGCAGGTTGGACATTTCCTTTATTTCCTAGTTGGAAATGGTACAGTTTTGACCCCTGTCTTGTCTACCACCTGCATGAGAACCTTTATAGTTACAGATGCTTGCCTTTACTGCTAGGAATTACTATCAATATTTTATTTTTAGAAAAGATGACTTTTTTTCATTTTTAAGTCAGACTAGTGAATTTCTGTCGCCTATCTTTTTGAGCTATTTGAAAAAATAATGTAAAATATTTTCTTTCTGTCAAAAAAAATTTTTTTTTTCTTCCTCCATTTCTTCAGGGTTTTCTGCAGCAGATGAGCATATTTTTGTTACCTTCTCACCACGGAAGAACCAACTGCAATGTTTTTCTCCCATGTTGAATTGATCTGCTATGTGTCCCCTCTGTTTGTTGTTTTTCATAACCTAGTTTTACCTTCTTGCTGTCCCCTGATGTCTTTAACATCTCTTTTAAAACTGTAACCTTTTCTGAGCACTATTTTTTTCAAGCCTCCTGTGGAGCTTTCCGAACCCCTCATGGATAGTGAATGCTTCTAGAATGGCCTCTGGGTGATTTTCTTAGTGCTTCTTAGGCCTGACCTGTTCAGTATCTTTACTGATGATCTGGATGAGGGCACTGAGCGCACAATCAGTAAGTTTGCAGATTACTCGAAGTTGGGAGGAAGTCCTGATTGGCCTGAGGGTAGGAAGGCCCTACAGAGTGATCTGGACAGCCTGGATAGCTGGGCTGAAGCCAATAGTATGAAGTTCAACAAGTCCAAGTGCTGGATCCTGCACTTTGGCCACAACAACCCCAGGCAGTGCTTCAGGCTTGGAACAAAGTGGCTGGAAGACTGTGTAGAGGAAATAGAGCTTGGGGTATTGGTAGATACTAAGCAGAACGTGAGCCAGCAGTGTGCCCAGGTGGCCAAAAAGGTCAATGGCACCCTGGCTTGTATCACAAATAGCGTTGCCAGGAGGAACATGAAGTGGTCATCCCTCTCTACTCAGCCCTGGTGAGGCTGCACTTCAAGTACTGTGTCCAGTTTTGGGCCCCTCACTACAAGAGCAACATTGAGCATGTTCAGAGAAGGGCAACAAAACTGTTGAGGGGTCTCTAGGCCTTAGGAGGAGTGGCTGAGGGAGCTGGGATTGTTCAGACTGGAGAAGAGGAGGCTCAGGAAAGAACTTATCATTCTGTAGAACTATCTAAAGGGAGGCTGCAGTGTCATAGGGGTCGACCTCTTCCTCCAGGTAACTAGTGATAGGATGAGAGGGAATGGCTTCAAGCTACAGCAGGAGAGATTCAGGTTCGATGTTAGGAAATAATTCTTGCCTCGAGAGTGGTCAGGCATTGGAATGAGCTGCCCAGGGAGGTGATGGAGTCACTGTCCCTGGAGATGTTTAAGAAACATTTAGATATTGTACTAAGGGACATGGCTTAGTGGGAAATATTGGTGATGGATGGTTGGACTGGATGATCTTGGAGATCACCTTGGTGATTCTATGATTCTTTGGTCAAATAAGAAGTTATTAGAAATTATTTTTTTTTATAAGAAATTATTTTTCCATTTCTGTCTACTTGAATATTGTCAGTGGTAGGAGTGGGATTTCTACTATTGTAATACATGAACAACCAATGGAGAAATTTGTCAACAGGAAATGTAATATTTGCATTGTTTCAAGGGATTGTTCACCATTTTAGGCCTATTTCTTTTAATTTAATAAAAAGGCAATATTGAGTGTAACAAACTGATTTTTCTGTATTTGTAACATGAGAAATGCCTCTTTTTTTACACGCAGTGCTACCCTATTGGCTTTCTTGGTTGAGCTTCTTAAGAGTTCAGTAGCAATGCAAGAACAGATGCTTGGTGGAAAAGGCTTTCTAGTCATTGGCTACCTCCTTGAAAAGGTAAGGGCATTATTTGGTTTTGTTCTATTTCTCCTGTCTTTCTAGTATTTTCAATCATTTAGCTGAAAGGGATAGCATATCTGTGATATAAAACATTTTTTTTATTGTAATACTTTTAAATTTTTTGCAGGAGTCTTTTCATCTTCTTTGTCTTCTTATCTCCCAGTATTCAAATAAATGATTCTCTGTAGTTGATCCTGTTTGTCTAAGTAATGCTTTTACTTTAGAGCTCTTTGTGAATCACTTTAAATGTATTTTATTTTGCATTTCTCCACTCTTTGTCCCTCAATATCTCCTTTAGGAAAGTTACTTGTTTATAGATGCATATCACAGATTTGCCATAATTTAGGTTTACATTTCTTTTTGTGTGTGTGTGTTAATTAAATTAATCCCCTGTGGCTTAGTTCTGAAAATTATAAAATACTTGATTTGGGTTTTGAAGAAGGAAAGCTGTAACATAATTTTGTTTATGGGAGAAACAATTGAAAGGGGCATTCTCTTTGCTTATTTGTTTTCGGACATGATGAGCTGTTATCACAAAGCTGAAGTTCATTTCAGCTGATTGCTTAAAGAGCATTGTCTCCCTCCTGGCCCAAAACCATTAGGATGTCCTGTTACTATAATTATGTACAGCTGACAATAGTTAAGATTATTAAGGGAGTAATATTTGCAGTTCAATCTTATGGCTGTGATATTCTTGAATTACTCCAACTGTATTTTTTGACAACATGTGATCAATATAGTAACAGTCATTTAAGAAAGAATCACCATTAGGGTTTTGTGTTGCTTGATGATTAAATTATGATAATATTGCATTTTAAAAAATGTACTGAATTTTGAAGACCAGTTATTAATAATTTCTTTCATTATGCTCCTTATTTTAATTTTACCTGGGAAAATACATTCTTACACGAGAAAGTAGTTATCTTCATTGAAGTTTTATATGAAAGATTATTATCTATGCTTCTGTTTTTCCTATAATAAATATTAAAAGGTGATCTTGAAAAGACCAAGGTGGTTTACGTACAGAACACACTGCATGATTATAAACAACTTTGAATATTGTACATGAAATTTAAAAAGTTTTTTCAGTAATAGACACATGCTGCAATTTTGAATTTCACAAGGCTATAATGTAGGCTTTTTGTCTATTTCAGAATGTTACATCAGTAAACACACGTTTTGTGAATATTTGAAGGATTTTATTTGATTTCTGCTACAGTTCAGGCCACTTTCTGATGTTTTTTTTTTTTTGTTTTGTTTTTGTTTGGTTGATTGTTTTTTTTAATGCTATAATCTCCTTAGTTGAAGTTTTTCAAAAATATGTATTTCATTTACTCATTATGTGCTTATTTGCAATTGTCACACATGGCAACAAAAATCCTTTTGTTTCCTAGTCAAGCTCCATTTTATTATTTGTAAATTGTCTGTCGTTCATTTGTATGTGATCAAGTGGTTTAGAAAGGAGGACACACAGCTATATTTTTTTCTGTCATGAACATAAAAATAACCTTTTTGTTCTTATTAGTTGCAGACTGTTTATTGTGATTTGTAGTGTACAAGCTGAGGGAAAATCAGTATCCAGGCTGAACTATTATTACTGACAAATGGACTTCTCATCTAAAAATAACAAATCTGCATGATCCCAGACTGTATTTATAGAATTAAAAGTAAATGGAACATTTTGTAAAGAGAGCAAATAGGATATTTGACATTTTTTTCCTATTGGTTTCTTTTGTTTGCTTGATATATAAAGAAGTTTGTGAAAGTCTGCCTGCTATGTCTGCAAAGGCTAAGATCTCAACAGTGATTTCATGGCATAGCTGTGAAGCTGAACAACTCTCCTGAAATTTGAGGAAACTTTGAACCCAAGTATTTCAAGTACTTAAGAAAAAAAAGTCTGCCAGTAACATATGTTTGCATAATGATAAACTCAATTTCAATAAGGCACATACATTAGCTGAAGAAAATTTAAGGACTTCAGGCAGTTGTTAAGGCATTGTTCTGTGGAATGCAGAATGCTGATTGGATTGTAGTTAAAAAAAAAAAGAAGAAAGAAACTGAAAAAGGATTTATTCAGATTTATTAACATTAACAGATTTATTGATATTTTGTAAAATGTAGTCCTCAGGAAGACCTTAAGTTTTATTAAAAAGCAGAAATTGTTGAACTGTTTGTTTTTTCCTTTTATATCCACTGAAATAAAAACATTTGAGGTTGCATGTATTTAGTAAAGATAAGCCTGGAGAAAATATAATTTGATATTTCTTCTGTAAGGATATTAACAAAGAATTATATATATATATATATATTTTTTTTTTTCCAGTCATCTAGAGTTCATATAACCAGAGCAGTTCTGGAACAGTTTTTATCATTTGCAAAATATTTGGATGGATTGTCTCATGGAGCACCTCTGCTGAAGCAATTATGTGATCACATCCTTTTTAATCCCGCTATCTGGATACATACCCCTGCAAAGGTAATTGTACATTTGAAGTATGTTATGACTTCACACACTGAAGTAGAATACTGATCTTTTTTATGCCATGGTACTTATGTTTTCCTTTTTTTTCACTTTTCAATTTGAAAGCACTGCAATAGCAAATATATTTTTGATCTTTAAGTTTATCCCTTTCTTAACTATATTCTGCAATGTCTTTTATACGTTTGCAAAAGCACTTAAAATCTAGTGTAAGATTCTAGCAAGAATTCTATGAAAAATGGTTTTCAGTAGTTGAATGGTTTTCCTACAGATTATACAGTAAAAAGTCCTAAACAAACAAACAAACAAAAAAACCAACAACAAAAAAGCAACACATTTATCAGTATGTAAATGATTTAATCATATATAATTTTTCTTGAATGAAGTCTCTGGAAGTCATTCCAGATGGTATTCCAGTAATGATGAACCAGTTTCTGCCCTTAGTGAAATTATTTGTAATATTTTTGGTATTGTTGTTAATCACATCTGAAGTAATTCCCATCAAAATTTGAAGTCATTTAATACCTAACTTATGCTTCTGTGGATACCTATTTCATTCTCCAGGTGCAGTTGTCTTTGTATACCTACTTGTCAGCTGAATTCATTGGAACTGCTACAATCTATAACACTATACGCAGAGTAGGAACAGTACTGCAGTTAATGCACACTCTCAAATACTACTACTGGGTGGTTAATCCTGCTGATAGCAGTGGCATTACTCCTAAAGGGTTAGGTAAGTACAAAGCATAAGAAAGAAATTATCTGCATTACTTGTATAGGAAAATCTTTGATGTAAATTTGTCAAGGCTCCTAAGGCCTGTAGACAACGTAAGTTGGCAGTAAAACAGTTGTCAACAATGGAGTGACTTTTGATAAAACTGTATCAGGTGAGTTGCTTGTACCCTTTCCTGTGTTTATAGGTATTCTCAAAAGATTTTTACTGTGGTCTTCGCAGTTATGTGGAACTAGATCAGAAAACAGAAAAAAATCACTGTACTGAAGAAAAAGTATTAAATGTTATCTCATAAAGCTTTTTGGTGTTTAAATATGATACTATTTGTTTGGTATTGTTAAGTGGTCTTTGAAAACAGAATAGAAACTTCTAGTTCTCTCTTCTTAGATCTCTAAAGTGGCATTTTCAGTTCAATTAGATTTATCCTCTTCCCTTGTAAAACAGAGATTGATTTAACTTTGTTTAGTGCTTGATCTAACTCAGGAAGCATTAAAAGATGTCAGTAACAAAATACAATAATACATGCGGGCTAAATGCTGCAAGTAACAGATGCATATTAACCAAAACATCAAATCATTCTAATCCCATACTCTCCAGCTGTAATTTCATTACATTTAGCAGGCTATTTGTGCAAAGAAGAGAGGATTTGGCAGAAAATCTCTTAAAAATTAATTGATGTGAGAACCTTATTAATTATCTTTATTCTGTAACTATTACTGTCATGTTGTGAAATTGAAGAATTAGGAGATTTCATAGTGCTGATACGTATCCAAATATTTAGGTATCTAAATATGTATAAGTTATTGTTTATTTATTTGATTTTTGTCAGCTACATGCATAGCTATATGGAAGTTTTTTTGGGGGGTAGGTTAAATGAAAATGCAAGAAAGAATGCTTATCCTAGATTAAGTATCCTTATAGACAGTGAAGCTGTAGCTTGCTGAGTTTCTCAGGAGCAGATATTGTTTAGTCTAAGATAAGAATTGTTCCTTCCATTTTTATATATTCACCAAAAAATAGGAACTGGGACTTTATTTATAGTTATCTCTAAATATAAAGTTAGAATAACAAAATTCTTCACACAGTTATTAAATATTGTTTTAAAAATACCTAAAGAACAGACTCCTGTTCTTCATTCATTAGAATGAAAAAATTGTAATATCAGATTATGAAAAATAACTGCTGCTCTTCCTTAATTAGCTTTAAATTTTTTTGAGTGATATGTATTTTTCACTAATATTGACTCCTCATTCCCTCTGCTCAAACGTTGAGTTCATTTTTGATACCTACAACATAGACATTTCCATCTGAGCTATATGTCTGCTGATTCTAGACCATGGAACATAGCATCCAGCTGCTTGTATACGGATTCTGAGCATTATTTTCATCTCTGTAGGTAGAGTATCCTACCTGCCTTTTGAGGCCTGCTCCAGAAGGATGCAGGTGTTCTTTCCATTCTGTGTTAAATCTGACAGCTCCGTGTAGATATCTTGGATTTTTTACGGTGTGTCAGATTTCACTGGTGAGTCAAGTATATTTAGGTACCTGAGCTCTGCTCTGAGTCAGCAGGGCTAGAGAGCTATTTGAGTTGAAGGGCATTTGCTTTCTAGATTCCACTGACTGATTAGGTCTCCTTTGACTTCAGTGGAAGGTTGGAAGCTGGTCCTGTGTGTTGGTAAGATGCTGTAGATGTCTGAAATTGGGGTGAGGTGAATCCTACCAATAGGGCTGACTCTGTCCTGCCTCATGCTTTGCATGTCCTATTCTGCTGAAGGTTTCCCTGCAGTGCTGCCTGGGTACATTTTTACCACCAGATGAGTTAACCAGCTTTCAACTCAGAAATTATTGTGTTAAAAACCCAGCCAATGAGTTTATAAGAATAACACGGTGACTGTTAAATGATTATCTACAGAGAGGTGAATTTTCCAGATATCAGTGATATTTACATCTAGATGGTGGTCTGGAAAATGGTTCGACTACTTTGAGATTGCAAATTTGATAATGGCTTCTTGCTATTACACATTCTTTTTTGACTTTTAATTAAATGGTTCCTATAATTCTGTGTCATAATGCTGTTTTGATACTAGTACCTAACAACACATTATAAATATGTTGCATATTCCAGATTTCCCTCTGGCTGGGTGTGCTCTTTTGTGAAAACTGCATGATATTTCTTTCTGCAGATTTGTGTTGTTTTTATCTTGGCTAGATCTGCCTCTCTGCAGTTAGCTGTATTTTTTGTGTAATGCCAACTGAGCAGCTAGAAAAATATAATGTATTCATCAAAATCTGAACATGAACTACAAAGCATATAATTTAGTGAGGAGAAATTAATCAGTTAACTCAAAGTTAGCATACATATGCATGTTCTACTTCCCTACTATCTCTCTATTTCTTAGAGATTTTAAGGGAATAGTACACTCCTTTATTTGTGTCAGTTTCAGACTAGAGACATCTTCTGTTTCTCTAAGGATGCAACAAGATAGCTCCCTGAAAGGTAATCAGATAGTGCAGATTACTGCTTGTTTGTTGTAGCAGTGCAACAAAAATCATAATTACTAAAGCCTGCATAATGTAGTTGGGAAAGCATTCAATAGATGGTGAAGCCATTAACATTTTCAGCGTATGTATTTTTAGCCACTACGCTGCATTTCCACTTTTTCTGAGTTAGATTTACAGATAATATTGCCTTTTTTTCAAGGTTAATTACATCTTTCTTCTTTCTCCCCTGTTCCTTAAAGTGCAGAAAGTCTGAAGTATTTCACACAACTAGAAGAAAGTATTTTGTCAAATTTCCCATCTAAAAATGGCTTAATTGTATTGACTTGATGCTTGTTCGCTTATCAGGAAAGATGATCAGTGAGGTGTCACTGTGTATGAAAATCCAGCATAGCTATAACATTTTCTCCATGTGAATCAACAATAGGACTTTTTGCTATTGCATTACAGGTAGCTTCTACTTCTGACTAATACAGGGGCAGATGGTTTGATGATTTGCAAGCAAATGACTGTGGAAATATAATAATTGCTGATGTGATGGGTTGCTGAATTTAAATTCATGTTAACTTAATTTTGTATTAGTTGTTATTCAACACACATTAATTACTTTCATCAATTGATAAAATTCTTGAAAACTTCTCAAAATGTTTAATTGCCTGGATATTAAATTTCTTCACCAAACATCCTCCTTTCTCTTAAACATTAACTGCAATCTGACGACATGATGTGCAGCTCTGGTAGATTCAAGGTGATAATCAGAATACTATAAATAGAAAATGCTTTAGATAAAATTGCCTAATGCTTTCTCTTTACATCTCTTTTTTTCAGCAATTCATAGCTTCCCCATTACTTTGGTGATTCAGAAAATTTAACTGTTCTAGATTGTTCTAGAATTTTTGTGTTGATTTTATTATACTGCATGCATCCACTACATAGCATATTCTCTCCGTGTTTATTATTTGTGAAAATGTAAAAAGAAGTTTGCAAAAACCTTATACTGTAGAAATACAATGATGTGATGTGAATGTTGGACTTCTGTTTTTTGTTTTTCGTTTTTAAGTGGCATTTGATATTTCAGCACGAAAAAATGAGCCCTACTGTCTGTGAGTGGTAATTTTGCTGTAAGAAACAAAAAAGTGTGAGAATACATGAAAATCATAATATGGATTGGTTTGAACGGGACCTTAAAGCCCCTGCAGTTCCAGCTCCCTGCCATGGGCTACATTGCCACCCACCAGATTACTCTGCCCAGGGCCCAGTCCAGCCCTACCTTGAGCGCCTCCAGGGATGGAGCATCCATAGGTTCTCTGGGCAGCCTGTGCCAATCCCTCACCACTCTCTGAGTAAGAAATTTCTTCCTACTGTCAAATCTGAATCTACCTTTTTTGTTTGTTTGTCTGTTTTTCCCGTTTAAATCGTTTCCCCTTGTGCTGTCACTAGATGTCCTTATAAAAAGTCCCTATCCAGCTTTCCTGTAGGCCCCTTTCAGTTACTGGAAGGCTGCTAGGAGGTCCCCACAAGAGCCTTCTCACAGCTGAACAGCCCCAGATCTTTCAACCTCTTCTTGTTCTGATCATCTTCGTGGTCTTCCTCTGGAACCACTCCAACAGCTCAATGTCCTTTTTGTGTTGTGGACTCCCAGCATGAGAGTGGAGCAGAGGGACAGAATTACCTCCCTTCACCTGGTGGTCACACTCCTCTTGGTGCAACCGAAGGTACTTTTGGCCTCCTGGGCCACAAGCGCACATTGCCGTCTCATGTTGAATCTTTCATCAACTGACAGTCCCAAATCCTTTTCCTCAGGGCTGCTCTCAAGCCATTCTCTGCCCAACCTGTATCTGTGCTTGGGATTGCCCCAAGCTAGGTGCAGGACCTTGAACTTGCTGTTGTTGTACTTCTCAAGCCTGTTATATAACAGCAGTCCCAGCAGTGATCCCTGGGAAATGCTACTCGTCACTGGACTACATTTAGACATTGAGCCATTGACTGCAACACTCTGAGTGCAACTATCCACCCAATTTCTTATCCAGTGAGTGGTCCATCAATCAAATCATTTTTCTCCAGCTTGGTGACCAGGATGTCATGTGGGACAGTGCAAATGCTTTGCACGAGTCCATGTGGATCATATCTGTTGCTCCTTCATTCTCCACTGATGCTGTAACTCCATCATAAAAGGCCCCCAAGGTTGTCAGCCACGACTTGCTCGTGGTGAAGTCATGTTGGTTACCACCAGTATCCTAATCTTTATTTTACATGTGCTTCTGTAGGGCCTTTAGGAGGATCTGCTCCATGATCTTGCTGGGGACTGAGGTATGATTGACTGGACTGTAGTTCTTTGGATCTTATTTCTTTCTCTTTTTGAAAATGGGGGTTATGTTTCCCCTGAAGTTGCACAACCCTCTGAATAAGTTCATGGGCCTTCTCTGGACCCACTTTAATTGATTGACTTACGTAGACTTTTTCATCCATCAACACCCTCAAGTCCTTCTCCTCAGGTGTGCTCTCAGTATACTCATTGTCTAGACTGTATTTGTGTTTGGGATGGCTTGCAGGACCTTGCACTTGGCCTTGTTAAACTTAATGAAGTTTGTATGGGTCCACCTCTTGAGCTTGTTGTGGTCTTTCTGGGTGGCATCCCTTCCCTCCAGCATGTCAGAATGGCATATCTCATTGGAGACAACTGAAGCTCTAAGCTAATTTGACAACAGACTTTTCAAACCTGAAGGAAACATTAATAGAAACCTTACCAATAACAGAAATTTGACAGTGTTATACTATTTCCAGGTAATTTGCTGTCTTTTTAAAATGTCAGCTTATTTACACAGCTACGTGATTTATGTATTGCCTAATACTTGTATGGAAGTACTGTTTTTTAGGCAGAGATACTGAAATACTTGCTAGTATTAGTAGTTTGATTTACTATTACATGCATACAGGTTTTTTGCTTCAAGGTTGTATAGCCTTCTTGCGTCTTAATAAAGCACCAAGTGCGTAAGATTCCTATACTGAGAGTTTACTATGCCCCATTTAAAACCAAATTGGCTGAATATTGAAGCTTCTCATTTGGCTAACGCTGTATTCTTAAAAAATGTGAGTACTCACCCATTGCTTCTTTTGGTAGCCAGCTTATGAAATAAGAACTCTAAATGTTTTGAATTATTTGATAAACTCAAATACTTGTTTGAAGTTTGTTTTTCTATCATTTCTTTCATTACTGCTTTCTTATTTAAACCTGATATTTCTTCCTCCATTCAGTATGCTAAATTTGTATTTTTTTTTCTTTTCAAGTATCAGAAACACAATTTCCAAATGTATAGTTGCTTCATTTTTTTTTTTTTATAATTTTGATTGATCATTTTACACTTCATAGGAAGTATCTTATTTTATTATTGTGTTTTGTTTGCTTGCTTTTGAGTTTCTTATCAGTTGTAAAAAGATGTCAGGAAAAGCTGACTTGTGTTTAATGAAGGCCATGTTAAAGGAAACCAGTGAAATAACCCTGACATCAGGAAGAGCAGCATAAGTAAAATTAATTTCCACAGAAAACAATCTCAATGTTTTTTATGTTTTATATTTTACACTTAAATTATGATCATAGCCATTCTCTTGATTTGCTACATAATTGCCTTTAACATTTTGTTAAATCAGACAGAAAAAGATGTGAAGATGCAAGATCAAAAAGTTTTCAAATGTTTGCAGCATCTAGTGATACTGTGAAGCAGACAATTGAGTAAAAATTTATTAGTTGTATTTTTTTCCTTAATTATTTTCTTCTGTGACTTTTGGATACAAAAAGAGGATAAATAGAGAGTTATTTAACTCATCTTGCTATGCAAAGTGATGCATTTCAATGATAATACTTAAAGCTGTTAGAGATGTCTTCACATTACATTATCAGTCATTTTGTTTGATGGTTCATCTTTCCAAAACACACACAAGAGTGATATTTAAAGGAAAGTCAAGTCGTGAGTGGGTTTGAGAAAGTGCATACACTGTGACAGACAAAATTTAGTCATGTTTTTGTTACTTTAATCTTTGGTTGTATACATAAGTTGTTGGGCTTTTAAACTTTTTTTTTTTTATAAAACATTTGTGAATTTAAAGAAAATTCTCTGTATTGCTGACTTAGGTTTACGTACATTTTTGTAAATTTTAGGAAAAAAATATTAGAGCCTATGGGATATTTATGCCTTAAAAAAACCTTTGCTACAATTGCTTAACAACTGCATAGCATCCTCTGAAAATACTGATGGGCCAAGAATTGTACATTAATGAGAAAACAAAAAGTCTGATGTAGTTCATGTGCTCCTGCATCAAATAAATATATAAAAAGTCTAAAAACAGGAACCGATTTAATGACTCATCGTGATGTGGGATAAGGGAGGCATCTTTTGTCTTTACCAATTAACAAATTATCATTTTGTATAAGAGCTTATGGCACCTGTACCAGATCCTACCACAATAGGGCTATTTTGTTGTTGATAATGATATAGTTTTGTTTTCCTTTCAGTGTTTAACTGAACAGTCACATTCTTGTTCATCAATTTCTGAGTGATGGTGACAGTTGTCTATAACCAGTGATAGGCAAAAGATTAATAGACAGTAAATAAAACTGATTTTAAGTTTTTGACTTGAAAAAACAAGAGGTTTTTCTCTTTTTTTCTTCAGACGTGTGTGTAATATATATACTTTTAAATTACAGAATAAATTATACAATTTTTGACTGTACTACATTTTTTTAAATTTTTCTTATTAAACTAGTAATGAAGTAAAACACATTGATAAAATAACAAATTACAATGGCAAATTTGTTTTATGTACCTTTAAAATTTCCCAGATTTGTTGTGTTCAATCTGCATTAGGTGAATGTTGCATTACTCTTTCTGCAGTTCTTTTTCCCAGTATGTGTAGCTACATAGTCTCCAGTTTCTCTAGCCTGTTCTTTTTCTCTACCCATCCTCTTTTAATTTACAAAGTTTTGAAATCATTTGAGTAGAGGCTGTCCCCTTTTTCCTAACTCTAAGCCAGTGAAGATTCAAGGCACAACTATGGAGGACTGAAGACATTATTCTGACAGTTTGTTGTATAACTTGCAAGCAGAAATGCTTTTGTGTTTGTTGTGTGTTGAACAACTGAAAAGTTCCCCAGAGAAGCAATAGGTATGTGAGTAAGACGCATGAAACTCAAGTATTATTGGTCAGGTTCCCAGTTCATTTGGGACATCTTCTTTTAATCCTTCCTTGAGTTTTCTGTTACAGAAACACTTTGTAGATCTCTCTGTTGCCTTAGTGTTCCACTTTCTGTTTCTATAATTACAGTATTTCAGGAAAGACAGAACCCCTTGTTTTTTAGGCCTGGTTTTCAGATATTGTCTAATATGAATCCCAGTAAGGTGTAGGAGGAAAGAGGCAACATGAAGACACAGATGTCTGTGATGCAGTTAGAGGAGACAATTCTGCATTTCAGTTAGTTGAAAAAATAACTGCTGGCTAGAAGCAAACTAGAAAAGCACATGTAATTTTTAATGTGCTGCATCTACTGCCGAGATGTACAATTGTTCTGATGATGGGTAATAGGTATTTTATGGCACCATTAGACTTTATTCATAGAAAACAGTTCCTGTACTCACTGTTGTGACATATGATGGTAGGAGGATAATGCTGAGACTTATTCACTTCTTTCAGAAAATTACCCAGTTCTTCTCCTCTCTCCCAACAGAAACAGGGAAGAAAACTTGAAAGAATCGGACACTCTTTTTCTTCCAATTTGATTCAAGCAGAAACATGAATTAACTGTGAAACTGTAAATTAAGCTTCATTGATATTCACTGTACAAAATTTAAGACTGGTACACGTTGTTTGAAAAGTAGGAATTAAAAAAAAAATTCCAGTTCAACCTCAACTATGAAAGGGGAGAATGTAGCATCCATACAGCAAGGTTCAAGCGAATCTAGTTGTTTTAGCTCTTTGTTTCATAGTGTTTTGGATACTTTTATTTTACTAGCATACTTTCACAAGCACATTTTTACAGGATAAAGAATTACAGGCATTGTTTTGCTGGCTTAAATTTAATATATTTTTTTCAAATCCTTAGTTCTCTTTGTTTAAGTGGCTTCAGTTTCTGGTTGAAGCTAATGACCATTACTAATATTTCATAATTCCTTCTCTGCTGGACTTCATTCTCATGGTATTTACCATAGTGGTTTAGTTATTCTGAGTTATTGTCATCAGACGTTTTAGATAAAATTCACCTTAAAATTCAGACAGTTTACAATGTAGATTTGTGCTAGATGTGTCTAAACTTCTTTTGGAGTCAGTGGAATTTCACTCAATGTAACTACTGATTTTTTTTTTAATCCTGAATTCCACATTTTTGTGTGACATTGGATCAGCTGAGTAGGTTTTGTCAATAAAATTGTTGCCTATATTAGATGTTGAAACTCCCAGCTCATTGGAGAAAATCTACAGAATATATTCCTTAATTTGGTCATGTGAATCATGTGATCTTGTTACTGCTCTTCATGTTCATATGTCTTTATTATTTATATATAGACATTTATATATAAATTAGGATTTATTTTTGTTTGAAATAGAAACACTGCTCAAGGTGTATAGTGTTGCAGTATGTAATTCTGTAAAGTTATAAATGGTAGCATTTGCAAATATCTGCTCTTATATAACAAATAAAATATGCAAATTGTTGTAGGAACTGTGAACTTCCTGAAGAAGCTGCAGTTATTAAAGGATTTAGCTTGTATTTTAATGTGGTATATTTTGCTTCTTCCAGATGGTCCTCGACCCTCACAGAAAGAAATCATATCACTAAGAGCATTCATGCTTCTGTTTTTGAAACAACTTATCTTGAAGGTAAAATAGTCTATTCCAGATGGAAATCTTTGAGACCTGTTATATAGGTTCTTTCTTTTTAGTAATAAGTTCTTTCAGAGTAGTAAATATTTGCTGCCTATCAGGTATTATATCTGTTTCTGATTAATTTTAATGTTGATGCACATACTGACAGTAAACATAAAGGCAGCAAATCCATAGAATATTTCTTAATAGCCTCACCAAACTAGGATATATATATTTTATTAAAAGTACTTGTACTTAGGTACTTGAACTCATTTTTTTATGTGAAAATAGATTGATACTAGAAAGATCAAAGGAAAAGGTTGTGGGAGTTAAGTTAGTTTCTGCTTTATTGGTTTTTTGGTCCTACCAATGCTTGAAACAGTTCAGGGCTCTTTCTGGCTCTTTCTCTTTGTAAAAATGGTCTTTGAGTTCTAATTGGCCATTTGAGCTGAGTCTGAATAACAGTATTTTCTGCCCTTGCTTATTCTTAAAAATTTTTTCTGGTTGCATGTCAGGGCTTTGAGGAGTGACAACAATAGTTGATAGCATATGAGGGCCCATCCTATGAGAGTTGTTTCTACCAAGAATAGAAGGCTTCCTTCAGGCCGTTTTGTACTGCCAGTATGATAAGGAAAAGTAAGGGAATGGAAAAAAAAAGTAGTTCATTGAATTTAAATAGTAATGTTACAGGATTATTTGGCTCAGTCCAAGTTTTTCTTAGGCCAAGTATTAAAGAATGAGTTTTCTCTGAAAAAAAAAACAAAACATCTCTTCTTTTCAGGATCGAGGTGTGAAAGAAGATGAACTGCAGAGTATATTAAATTACTTGCTAACCATGCACGAGGTACATTTCTGTAATTATCTGTCTTTTACTGTAATCAACTGTACCATGTCTCTGAGAAGCCTGCTATTGAGGTTAGTTTGTAGAATAACGTTTGTGTTTGTCATACAGGATGAAAATATTCATGATGTGCTGCAGCTGCTGGTGGCACTAATGTCTGAACATCCAGCATCCATGATACCTGCCTTTGATCAGAGAAATGGGATACGGTAAGACAGTGAAGTGAGAAAATATTTTAAAAAATGTTCCAGTATCATCACTTCCCAGATTCCTTCTTTTTCACAATATCACACATGCTTATCTTTCAAGAATTTTAGTAATTTAGGCTATTACTTCAGAAATAGGCTGTTTTGATATCTCCGAGGCAAAAATTTTCCACTTGAGGTTACCCTATCATATTTGACGGTAAATGAACTGCTGTACTTGCTTCTCAATCTCAAATAGAATATGTAACTAACATGAAGCATCAAAAAGCCAAGCATCTATCTAAGAATTGTTTTGAATATTCTGTCTTCAAATGCTCTACATAATTTGGGGAGAAGAAGAGGAAGATGAGAGAAATCATGTTTTAACCTGTAAATTGCCTCTGAAAATATTAAAAAAAAGCATCTGTGGAAATTAATGTTTATGTGATTGTTCATAGACTTCGTAACTGATAAGTACCAGGGAAGCTGTATTTTTAATGTTTTTTTATACCCACTTCAATAATGCATTTTTTTTCAGTGTTTATTGTTAATAATTTGATGTTTGCTATAGATTTTTATTTTGTGTTGTTGTGAAACTTCTTTTGAAAACAAATGAGAAAATACAATTAAGAATGGTTATTATTAATAAATTCAAGCTATGCTTTCTGTAAAATGTGTAAAACTTCATGCAACTACTTGTATTTAAAATTATTTAATTGAAATGGCAGTGAAAGTGGAAATAAAAGTGTCAGGAAGGCTGATTGTACTCACAGGACATTTTTTTCTGCTTATAGCTCTATAGCAGAAATATCAAAACAAGCAAACAAGTTACATTTTGTTTTCTGTAGCATCCAGATAATACAAGAAACTCTGATATATGACTGTGTTTCACTCTTTTCCCTTTATCTTGAGCTACAACTGCTCAACCTGTCTTTGGTTTTATTTTTCCTGGACTTAAATGTTAGGAAAGTTTTTGCTTTCTGTTATGAAGCATTGAACTGAGTGACAAGACACTATGCCTCTGACCTAAAGAATTCATAATCAAATGCTTATGCTGTCCTTGGTGTTTTCTGTATATTCTTTCATTTAGTATAAATGATTGAGTTTATTATTATTTTATAACCACATTATAAAATATTACTGTTCAGTGCAAAAAAGTTGTAGGTGTGATGTTCAAAGTGTTGTATCTGTTTTTCTTTTTTAGAGTAATTTATAAACTATTGGCTTCCAAAAGTGAGAGTATATGGGTGCAAGCTTTGAAAGTCCTTGGATATTTTCTCAAACACTTGGGTCATAAGTAAGTGTAATTTTAGAATTATTGTAGTAGTGTATGTAAGTTCACAGTTCTTTTTGTTAGAATTACTTTAACTAATTTGACAGTCCAGAAATAATTTTAACTTGGTAGGTTTTGTATTTAATTTGCAACTTCTGATGTCCTTATACATTGGGGAAAAAATAAGTCTTGTAGTTAACTTGTTCCTATAATGACGTTTGAAAGGTTTGAGTGATTATCTGCCAAATGTATGATGTACTGACTATTAAAACTTAAAATTATCTAAAAAACATTTTCCAAAAATACATCTTAAAAAACTATATGTTCAGTTAAGGTTGATTCAGTGTGATTGTATGTGTCAGGACAGTACTTTTAAAAATAGCCTCATTCTGATGGAAAAAATTAGATAGAATAGTTTATTCCAATGGAAATGTTCAGAAAGAAAAGTAAACAGAATGAGTAAATGGTCAATAAAAAAAGTACATAAGAGCATGCTTCTGCACCAAAGGAAGGAAGTAGTCACATTTAAAATGAGCCAGTGTCACAAAATAGGTGTACTGAGTCTCATTTTTTCCTCATTTGTTGTTAAAAAAGAATTTAAAAGTATACAGTACTGTGTAACCTGGAGCTGCTCACTTTTTCCATTGTATTAAAATATTCCAGTGTGTAGGATGGAAATTAGCAGTGCTCTCCACAATAGATAATTATGTAAAACCTTAGAAGAGAAAAAAGCTAGGAGGTCAGCTGGAGTGCAGTATTGCTAGACACACTTGTCTCACAAAGGTTAATAAAGTATGACACCATAATTGAAAGACAGTTAACTGAGAACATGCACATAAATGGGTTTTTCTTTTGGGATCCAGCAAGCCAAGTAGTGTTCTGGGAATTGATAAAGCAAATTCATAGACCACTCAAGAATCTCAAAGGACTTTTCTAACATTACTTACTAAAAATCATTCAAAGTTATTGGAGTTGGATTAAGCAAGGTACACCAGATGAAGATTTGATTTGAGGCCTGTTTCCAGATCAGTACATTTGTTTAATTCATTTATAACATATCTAGTAAACTAGAGTCTAAGTTAAATAACTTATTTTTCATTGAAATCGATTTGCATGTTCAGCATCTTCCCAGATATCTTTGAATATTCTGTTACTTTCACTTAGACAAAACAATAACACAACCCCTGGGTTATCAGTAAATGTTTACTTTATGGTCGATTTCAGCACTTAAAAATTCCCCGTTGTTTTCATATCTAATGCCTGTGATCTGTGCCTATTTGTGCACAGACACACACACATTCATATGCACAATTTTATAAAACTGTAGTCAAATACAGCAAATTCAAAGAAATTTTTAAAATGTAATCTGCATAAAATTATGAACTACTTATAAAATTGTTTCATATTACAGGAAGCAGGCATTCCATTGCAATTCTATTTTAATATGCTAAAGTGTAGTTGCATAAAGAGCTGCTATAATTCATGAAATCTGAAATACAATATTAATAACCAGTGTATAGATGAAAAAACAATTACTATTCATAGATAATATGTGCAGATTAAGCTGTAGAGTGAAAGTAATTGATTACCTGGAGAAGTGACTAGTGATCTCTGATGATACTTTATTTTGCCTGACCTTTGGAGGAGGCAAGACTCTGTTCTTTTCCTTCACTGCCTCCTTGACTCTTCCTACGCCATCACTGAAACAGTTATAGTCATTTACTCTTTTTTTTTTTCTATTTGAAATTATAAATAATCCAAACACAGCAAAATATATATGCATTAGCCTGTGCTATATATGATGTTTAACATTTTTTTTTTCCACAATGATTAGATATACCTTTTCTGAAGTGTCTTCCATGCACTACATCATAGCTCACAAGACTGAATACATGTTTTTCTTATAACTCATGGAATTTAATGAACCTGATCTACCTGTATGTGTCCCTGTTCATTGCAGTGAAGTTAGACTAGATTACCTTTAAAGGTCCCTTCCAACTGAAATGATTCTGTGACAATGCAGAAAAGTACGCACTGATACAAGATGCTGCTACTATTATGGATATTTGAAAATTACAGTATTCCTTTCAAATATTCTATAAAAATCAGTGTAATTTAAGCCTGCAATATTGTGATCAACAATCAGAAAAAGAGACTTCGTTAGCTTTTGAATGAACTGCTGGGTAACTGCACTGTATTTTATTTTATATTGTTCTAATGCCTTCACATGGATTACTGATTAATGTGAATAATTATTTTTGTTTTGTATTTTTATAGTAGTAGATAAATATAATGATGAAATATACAGTAAGTATTCTATTTATAATGCTATATCTCATTAAAAAATGTTTTTAGGGGCAGATGGAATTCACTGATGTAATCCTCTTCCTTTTCAGCGTTTTAAGATGCTATTTTTTCTTGCTCCTGACTGTAAAATTCACCTCAATCACTTTGAATTCCATACTTCTTTAGGATCATGGTGGATGAGAATTTTTTGCCATTTTTTTAAATGCAAAAGCATATCCCAGATATTCAACTGCTCGCTGAAAACCTTTTTATATAACTGCAATAGCATTCATACTGAGAAATATTTTAAATTACATTTGATTCATATTATTTACAGAATAACTGGTTATAAAACTCTTAAGTACAGCATAAAAATATTTAACTTTCGTGTTTCTGCATTTACTTCAAAATCTTACACGTACCTGGCATATTTTTATTCTCTCTTCCAGACGAAAGGTTGAAATAATGCATACTCACAGTCTTTTCACTCTTCTTGGAGAAAGGTTGATGCTGCATACAAACACAGTGACCGTTACAACATATAATACGCTTTATGAGGTACAAATTATTAAATGTACAGATTTCAATCTCTATTTTAAAGTATATTTTGTAATTAAATTTTTATATACCATTTTATACAATCAGTGCTTTGAAATATTCTGATTTGCAAGTCTTCTGAGGAAATTTTAGATAGAGATCACTTTGGATCAGAATTTTGCCTTGCTCAACTAAACATGAGCCAGCAGTGTGCCCAGGTGGCCAAAAAGGTCAATGGCACCCCTGGCTTGTATCACAAATAGTGTTGCCAGGAGGAACGTGAAGTGATCGTTCCCCTCTACTAAGCACTGGTGAGGCTGCACCTCAAGTACTGTATCCAGTTTTGGGCCTCTCACTACAAGAGCGACATTGAGGCCCTGGAGCATGTTCAGAGAAATGCAACAAAACTGGTGAGGATTCTGGAGCACAAGTCTTATGAGGAGTGGCTGAGGGAGCTGGGATTGTTCAGTCTGGAGAGGAAGAGGCTCAGGGAAGAACTTATCATTCTGTAGAACTATCTAAAGGGAGGTTGTGGTGGTAATGGGGGTCAACCTCTTCTCCCAGGTAACTGGTGTTAGGATGAGAGGGAATGGCTTCAAGCTACAGCAGGAGAGATTCAGGTTGGGTGTTAGGAAATAATTCTTGCCTAGAGAGTGGTCAGGCATTGGAATGAGCTGCCCAGGGAGGCTGTGATGGAGTCATCGTCCCTGGAGGTGTTCAAGAAACATTTAGATATTGTACTAAGGGACATGGCTTAGTGGGAAATATTGATGATGGATGGTTGGACTGGATGATCTTGGAGATCACCTTGGTGATTCTATGATTCCATGCTTAGGAATTTTTTATTAGCAAATAAAAAACTTTGTGCAAATTCTTTATAAAACTTTACATTTATAACATTACAAAGGACAATATAAAAGATCCAAATACTTAAAATGTCAATCACTCTTAAAAAGAAAAAAAAAAAAAAAGTGACCAGAGACCTGCAGTTGCTCTTCTATGCTAAAACTTTAAACGCGTTTTTCTTTTTCAACTAAAAAAATCGTTGTAGTAAAATGATAGCTGAACAAAACCAAATACTTTCTGACAATAAATGTGACTTATAACTATTTAAATGTGTACCACTCTCTCACAGAAACATCAACTTTGATGGTAAACAATTTAGCTTACGCACTATTGCTTCTAAACCATTTCTGTGTGCCTTAAGATGCGTACTGTTGAATCTTCAATTCCTTTTTCTTTCTTACAGTGATAACTTAGAAATTGCAAAGATTCTATTCTGAGGATTTTTTCATTCAGACAGAGATAGATGTACTGGATACTGATGTCTGCTTCCTAAAAAGATAGAATTCTATAGGAATACTTGATGAGTGCTTGTATTTAGGTTTCTGTGTCCTATAGAAAACTTTCTCCAATGTTTGTAAATACTTGAACATCATCTGTTTACTGTTGATGTACTCAGATGTCCATTTATTTTTCATTGTATGCGTCTGACGACTTCATTGTCTTAATAAACTTACCCTGTGTGGCTTGACCACTTGGGTCTTTCTGGATGTCCCAGGATACTCCTTTAAGGAATGCATTTCACATGGCTTGATATATTATTTGTTTTTGTATGTGCTTCTAGATGTTGTATTTTTTATTTTTCCCTAAAAACAATGCTGTTCTCTCCTCAGCTCATGTACAGATATCCTCCAGTTGTACTATAGCCCACATAGTCCCCTCATGGTCATATATTCCATAAGTCTCTATTTCTAACAGTTAAGCCCCATCTTTACTCAGCTCCTCCAGCATCTGTGATGATGGCCTTCTACCTTCCACCCAGTTTCTAGAAGTTCCTTCTGCCCTTAGGAAACTAATTTAAAGGGCATTGGCATTAGTCTCCATCTTCTACCATGTTTCATCTATCATCCTCAGAAATACAACAGCCACCTATTTAATGCTTTTATGTGTGATTTTATATCTGATTTTCAAGTTACAGTCTTTGAACTTCTTATAGAAGCAAGGGTAATCCTATCAAATTATGGTCCAGCAATCCCGTGGCAAAGTTAAACAACTAGTTTTGTAAAAAATATTTTAAAAGATGACACTAAATTTCATAGTGAAAAGATCTAAATGTTCTTACCAAATTCACTGAAGGAAATGAGCCCCAAATTGTATATCCTCCAAATTCCCATTCCTAATATGTGAATTATTGACTTACCTCCAAATTAATATTAGGTAACACAAAATATGGTCTGTAAGTAACATGCTAATTTGTTGGATTTCCCAGCTGTTGTTAAAAAGAAAAAAGAAAAGAAAAAAAAGTAATCTCTTTAAACCTATTATCTGAAAAATCTTCGCAAATGAACATGCTCAGCTGAAGACTTTTAGTTGGAATAATTAAATTGCTGTACTTGAAAAAGCAAATTTCTGCTCCAAGTTTATGGGATTACGAGAAGGAACTTTTATATAAATGCAGTACCTAAATGCCTTCAGTTAATGTACAGAAGTATTTATCTTGAATCTTATGATTTTAGAGCATAATAATTAACCTTATTGACTTTCAGTATCAATTTTCTGTCATACTTTGGTATCGCCTACGTTAATGAATTTATAATAATGCTGTGAATCCATTCTGCATGGAGCAGATTGAAGCTCTTTGAGAACTGGGAAGATGCATGAGTGACTAATTGTAACTCAAATACACTTTAAAACTTTAGTTAGTTTTCAGTTATGTTAGCTTATAGTTAGGACAGAGCCACAAGACCACACATGGATTGATGTAGTTATTTTAAATATTCTCTCACTAGCAAGCATTTGCATTCTATTTTAAACAGCAATAGGTAAAGGCCCACTCAAAAGATACTGTTTACAAATGGTATTAATTTGATAATTGGTTGATAAATGAGCTAAGTGTATGCTTTAAAAGAAATATGAATTACTAGTGAAATGATTTTATTATATGATTTGTTTATATAGTTGCTTAAATATATTTATTGAAGATCCAGCATTAATACCATTAAACTTTTACCTTACTCTTAAAAGCAGAGTTGAATACATAGAAGCCGGCAGGTAACTTGATGTAAAACATATGTGGTTTTGCCCCAGTATAGATTAATTAATTTGCCAGGGACAATTTGAGAAACAGGAGAATGATCTGTCTTGGTCATTATGTCAAGTAACATGACTACTCCTATGTAATTCAATATATACTCCTCTCTCCTAGCTGAGAAAAAAGTAACCCATTTTCAAGAAATGGGTTTGGTTATGGAAGAAGTATCAGAAAATATCTTTGGTTATATATTGATCATCAAAGAACTTTTGATCTGTGAATAAGATAATGAATGATGATTTAGAAAATGCATTTTTCTTAAAAAATTATGAATTATTAAAATATTATTAAACTATATTCTCTTAAATTAACAGAATAGAAAAATTAGGTTGGAAGGAACTTCTGGAGGTTGCTGAGGTCAACCTCCTGCTCAAGGCACAGCTAGCTTTAAAGTTTTATCATGTTACTCAGCATCCTCCCCAGGCAAGTTTTGACTCTTGTCTCTTGTTCTTTATTTCTGAAATTTTCATTCCTTTTCTGCAGATTCCTATTTTTGACATGTTTCATTATGCAGCATCAAAATCAGAGCTGCAGTTTCCTGAAGGGTGATGAGTATTTTCAAACTCTTGCAGAATCTTACCACAGATTTACAAAATTCATACTAAGCTAACATAGCAGAAATGCTTAGATAATCTACTTACTGCTAGAAATTCACTTTAGTTTATTGAGACAATATATCTATTCCAATTTCAGTTCTTCAAAAAAATTCTCTTTGTTTTCAGGGAGATAATGGCAGGCTTGATTGTTTGTTGGTTTGGATTTATTTTACATCCAATATGTACTCACAGATCTCAACTAAACAAAACTATTTTTTTAATGAAATACTCTTGTATTTTTGAAATGTCCTACCATTAATGGATCTTAAACCTGAATAACTTATTGGTTTCACCAGTCTTCTGGTTAAATAGCATTAAGTCAGTTTCTGCAGGTGAAATTTATAGGGAAGCTATTTTTGGTTCTGAGCAAAATTTAATCAGATCAAATTCCCTTTTAATGCTGGTTCTGAAAACTTCTGTAATCTTTGTTAGATTTAAACATTTTACTAGAGATATTCTTAAATATAGCTGATGTATTTATTCAACAGTTGTGTTGCAGTTTGTATATTTAATTTGCTGTAGACATTCGGTGTATCTTTGAACTGAGACAAATACAGTGATTTTATGATTTTGCTTACTGTATCAAATATATACCCATAGTCCAAACAACAGTAAATGCAGTCTGACAATAGGTATTCTGTTAGTAGGAATTTGCAAGTGTTTCATTCAGAAGAACTGCCTCAGTGGACAGGTGTTAAATGCTTCAATATAAGAAGCTAGAAATTTTGAAGAGATTAAGGCAAATAAGAATGAGCGCTGCAATAGGATCTTAGGCAATTCTCTTCCTATTGTTAATAAGCTTTGTCCTTCTATGAGAAATACTATTTCAAGTAAAACATCAAGCACAGCACATAGATTTCATTTTTCATAGTGTTATCTCTTTAAAACACATTGAATATTTACTGAGCTATCTAAAACATCTGCAAGCCACAGTTCATCCATTATTGTTATTTACATAGAGAAATTGCTTGATTCTATTCTTGCAGAAGAAAAATATTTTCCCAAAATATTTTATATGAAGTTACAATATGGCTATGATAAATGGTGACCTTAAAAATAATATTTAAAAAATATGCATTTAATTAAAATTGATAAACTTCTGTTTTAGATTTTGACGGAGCAAGTATGCACTCAGGTTGTTCATAAACCTCATCCAGAACCAGATTCTACAGTGAAAATACAGAATCCAAGTAAGAAATATATATTATTTTTGTACAATAAAGATATTACTTAAATATTTTATTTTCTTTGAAATTAAATGGCTCAGGAAGCACAAATAATTAGTTAGCCTTTATCAGACGTGTTTGGGTTTCAGTTAGTGCTTGCATTCACTGCTGACAGAAAATTTAATTTTAATTAATTTTATGTTATTTTACTTTATTTTACTTTTAATTAAAATGTTTTTAAAATGTGTTATTGTAACTAATTTATTCTTTCAAAGTGATTCTTAAGGTGGTGGCAACACTGTTAAAAAACTCCACGCCAAGTGCAGAACTGATGGAAGTACGACGTTTGTTCTTGTCTGACATGATAAAACTCTTTAGTAATAGCCGTGAAAACAGGAGGTATGTCACTATAAACTGTATTTTCTTGTCCTTCTCTTGTGGATAGAAGCAGTCTGTTGTATTCTACATAGACTTGTATATTCTACAATTTATATGGAGTTTATAAAAATAAGTGTAATGTATCTCTGTTAACGTTTTCTTATTGCACAAATAGTTTTGGCTATTCTGATAAGAACATAATTTGAATTTTTATTGACACTGAAGTATTTTTTAGATTTTTGTCTTATCGTTGGATTTATTTTTAGAGTAGATGTACCACGTTACTTTTCTCCAGTTTTAACCATCATAACATTAAAATAAAGAAGCTTTCTTTGAATATATTTTGACCTAATTATTTCACTTCAGATGTTTACTTCAGTGTTCAGTGTGGCAGGACTGGATGTTTTCTCTGGGATACATTAACCCTAAGAATTCTGAAGAGCAGAAGATCACAGAGATGGTTTACAACATATTCCGTATTCTCTTGTATCATGCAATAAAATATGAATGGGGAGGCTGGAGAGTGTGGGTTGATACTCTTTCTATAGCTCATTCCAAGGTAAGAAACAACTGGATGTTTTTATGTACTGATTAGTCCTTCAAAGGGATTAATAATGAATTGTTAAGATTTAAAGTGATTTGGTGCCATCTGGTGGCTATCTCCATACATGTCAAGGTGGTATTAGATTCTTGTTTTTTGTCCAAGTTGGTACAGCATATATTTATCCACATAATCTCATCTTTTCTTTCTTAAGGTCACATATGAGGCTCACAAGGAGTACCTGGCAAAAATGTATGAAGAGTATCAAAGGCAAGAGGAAGAAAATATAAAAAAGGGGAAGAAGGGTAATGTAAGCACTATCTCAGGTCTTTCATCTCAGACAACAGGAGCAAAAGGTGGAATGGAAATCCGAGAGATAGAAGACCTTTCACAAAGCCAAAGTCCAGAAAGTGAAACAGATTACCCTGTCAGTACTGATACAAGGGACTTGCTCATGGCTACAAAGGTGTCTGATGATGTACTTGGAAGTGCTGAGAGACCAGGAGGAGGAGTGCATGTAGAAGTTCATGACCTTTTAGTTGATATAAAAGCTGAAAAGGTAGAAGCTACTGAAGTAAAACTTGATGATATGGATTTATCACCAGAGACACTAGTAACTGGAGAAAATGGTGCACTTGTAGAAGTTGAATCTCTTCTAGATAATGTATATAGTGCTGCTGTTGAGAAGCTCCAGAACAATGTTCATGGAAGTGTTGGTATTATTAAGAAGAATGAGGAAAAAGATAACGGTCCATTAATAACTCTGGCTGATGAGAAAGATGAACCTTCTACTAACAGCACCTCATTTCTCTTTGATAAAATACCTAGTCAAGAGGAGAAACTTCTACCTGAACTTTCAAATAATCATATTTCTATTCCTAATGTGCAAGACACACAGATGCATCTTGGTGTAAATGACGATTTGGGATTACTTGCACATATGACGGGTAGTGTAGATATAACGTGTGCTTCAAGTATAATAGAGGACAAGGAGTTCAAGATTCACACAACTTCAGATGGAATGAGTAGTATTTCTGAGAGGGAGTTGGCTTCATCATCAAAAGGTTTAGAATACGCTGAAATGACTGCCACAACTCTTGAGACAGAGTCTTCTGGTAGCAAAACTGTACCTAATGTTGATGCAGGAAGTATAATATCAGATACAGAAAGATCTGATGATGGTAAAGAAGCAGGAAAGGAGATACGGAAGATCCAGACAACTACCACAACCCAGGTAACTTTCATGTGCTGTGTCTCACATAATCACTCTTTTTCCCTTTACTGAATACATCAGCAGTTTGCAGACTAAGGTATTTTTGAAGTTTATTTTCTCCATAATATGAAAGGTGTTCATCCTTCAAACAAACTCACTTTGAAAATTTTGTATTTTTACATCTGTGTAGAAAATAACTGAATAACTGTTGCTGTTGTGCATGTTTTACTTAAAAACAAAAACACAACTTGCAAACTTGCAAAGAGAATCTCTCATCTCACGTAGACTAACTAGATTAACTATTGCTCATAGAATTCTCTTTTAGGCCTCTTATTAACATGCCTTGTAAGATTATAAATATCTCTGTTTTGTTTTGAGATACACACAAAAGTGTTTCATTACTTTTGCTGAACCTTTCTCAGTGTAGTTTGTCTTATATCACCTTAGTACACCTTCTCCTTCCCAAACAGGAAAGTTGCCATAAATAATTACTATATTGGATCCAAGCAAAGAAAAGGATTAATTTAGGGAAAATGGAAGAAAATCTGTGTTTTAAGTTCCAGACCAGAGATCATCACTAAAAGAAGAGATATGTTCTTAGGGATTTTTTCTGTTTCTGTAGAACAAAATTAATTTACTTATTAGAATTGTTGATGGACTCTGGAAAGTAATCAAAAATTGCTTTTGAGAATGTTACTGAATGAAAAACTTGACTATTTTAACAAATTGACTATCTTACTATAATCCCCATAGTCTACAGCACCGCTTTTCTTCTAGGATTTGAGAGTCAAGCAGGCCTCATGAAACTGTGGAAGAGCCATTGCTTACAAAAACTGCTTTGCTTGGTGCTGTATAGTATATACCATACAATCACGAAGAGTTTCAGAGTTGCACAGAATCTTTCCATTGGTTACTTTGACTAGTGGGTTCTAAAATCTCTCTCCTCTCAGTAACTCTTCTATGGAAATAACTTTTCTTCTGAAAAGGAGAGCAGACAGAACTCAAAATTTTGTTTTCCCTAGACAAAAATGTTTTGTTTTCCCTAGAGAAAAGTGTAGGGTTGTCTTGTAAGTACTTGTCAAAATTATGAAACTTCTCATTGTATCAGAGAAAGAATATCAAGTAGATGTTTGAAAGTTTTCTGCATAATGAAGAACAAGTCCTGGAAACTCTTGATTGGAATATTTGTAGGAGCTTATTTGTAGTCTTAAAATGAAGACTATTAATAACATTCAAACTGATAATGGGAGAGAATGGACAAGAACAAGAAAAAGGAGCAGATAGTTTTTACTTTGGAGTAATTTTTTTATTAAAGAATAAATAGCAACTGAAAGCATTCATTTGCTATGCGCTGATATACATAAATAAACAGAGTTAATAAGATGTCATTGATGATTTCATACTACTATCGAACATTCTATATGTGTGACCTCATGAGTATTCTGTCCTTCATCCTCCTTGTTGAATTTTGGCTACAATGCTTGAAAACTAAGAAAAATTCCTCAAGCCTATAACTAACTGATAGGATTAAAGTTATATATAAATCTTACTGAATTTTTATCAAAACATAGTAGGATAGGAAAATGGAGCTGTTTTCAAAATGCTTCACCCTTAGATTGAAAGAAAATTCCTAACAGATCATTTGGATGCACAAAATGTGTAGAAACTGAGTGCTCTTCCAAAGCACAACTCTTGAAATTATTTACCTCCCTTGATTCTCTGTATGTTACTTACATTGCATTTGTTTCCCAGTAAAATCCTTGATAAACCACAATGAATTTGTTTAAGCAAATAATATCCCTTTCAAATAGTTTTCTTTAAAAAAATCATCAACTGTCTAATCAACTAAATTCTCAGCATCTTCTGCTCACTTTTTTACATGTTTTGAAATATTCAGTGAACTGTAAGGTGTTAAGTAATTTCTGTTTAAATGAAGATAACTATTGTGGGGGTTTTTTTGTTTGTTTGTTTTTTTTGTTTGTTTGTTTGTTTTGTTTTAATAAGAATATGTATTAAGTTTTGGAAATGTTTTGTAACTAGTTGTCTTTAAGAATCTGTTCCAACCCGAAGTATTCTATAATTCTAACCAACGATTATCGTTTTCATGAGTAAAGAGCGGTGATAAAATTACAGCAAGGCTAGAGGTTGGAGTTTTGATTGCTGCATATATGGGCACTTCAGATTTCATTTCATTAGCTTTGAGACCTCTGAAAACAGTTTGTGGGTTATTTTAAGATTGGACACCCATGTAGATAGTTGGTTTTCATGGTGGTTTGAATACCACACATCAAAGATATTTTTGCAACTATAGTACAATTAGCTTGATGCAAAGCCAATATTCTATTCTGGTATAATTATGTTTCCTTTATTGCAACTGACAGGAAAAATGGATATAGTTATACCCAAAAGGGAATAAGTGGTATGAGAATGGTAATGCTAACTTTAATTTTTCTTTTAATTTTTCTAAAAACCATATCTACAATTAGTCCCCCATGCAGTAAGCATGTCTTGCTCAAATGAAGTGAAGGGGGGCAATAACATTCCCAACTAGAGGTGGAATCTCCTGCATATTTCAAAGATTTACTTTTTTTTGTCATTAGTAGGTCAAATATCAAAGAAAATAAATGAACTGTATGCATTTAAGTACATTGATGTCTTGAAGCCATTGCTGTGTAGTTTGTTTGTGTTTTGAGTCAAATATTCAAGGAAAATTGTGCTATCTGCATAAAAGAACAGTTGTTTCATGTGGCAGTGTTTTGTAACTGCTAACCTTGTACAAGCTGTATTTGTTTTTTTCTGTGATATTTCAAGTGAAAAATGTGAATAAAAGCTATCAGTGAATAGCTGAGAGGAAGGCAAGCCAGAGCACAGTAGTGCTGACTGATTTAGAGTAGCAGCTTTAGTGAATGATAGTACCTCTGCTGAATTATCAGTATCCACTTTTGTTTGGGTTTGAGTTCGGCATTAGCTCGTTCTTTCTCAAAGTTTTTGATCCATTCACAAACACAGAAACATAACATGACTTTTGAACTTGTTCATATAGGCAGTACAAGGTCGATCTGTCACCCAGCAAGACCGGGATTTACGTGTTGACTTGGGATTTCGAGGAATGCCAATGACAGAAGAGCAGCGGCGACAGTTTAGTCCAGGTCCACGCACAACTATGTTTCGTATTCCAGAGTTTAAATGGTCTCCCATGCACCAGCGTCTCCTGACAGACTTGCTTTTTGCACTAGAAACAGATGTACATGTTTGGAGAAGGTAGGTGATTGCTTATTATTTAAATCTTGTTTTATGTTTCTGCCAACAAGGGAACATCAGATGTGTCATAGAATGACTGTTACTATGATAATTGGAAAGGATTGAGTCAACTTAAGTGGAAGTGCCCTACTGTATCTTTTATCTACCCTTTTCACTGCTTCCCACCTTATAACATCTCTATACCATGGGTTCAATATCCATTTTCTTCAGGGACTATGTAATTCATACATAACTGACAAAACTGAGCTGCTGTCTCAGCGTATGCTTAGCACGTGAGCATCTACATGCAAATTTTATAAATGAAAACTAGATCCTATATTTTTTTCTCAGCAATCACCTTTTCTAGTTGACAATTTTATTTTACATGCCAGCTTCTGGTTGTAGTTAGCTTTTGTGGCTACACTACTTCTAATGACAACAGTATGATTTTCTATCTTTTTTCACACTTTATCAGACACTTGTAATCAGTGCCTTTAAGTTGCCCTTGAGTAATGGTAATCACTATATAATCTCATTTCCACATTTACAATAATAATTCATTTACAGAAAACTTCATTTATATCAAAGGACCTATACTGCATGTAGTTTCTAGTTTGATTATATGTTTTGTAGCAGTTAGGCAATTTAATTTTTTGGGATGGTCATTTTCTTTTATCCTTTCTGCTTACTTGACACTTGGAGATGAATGTTTTATTTCACATATTTTCACTTGAAGCTTTTAAGTTTTGTTTTCTGACTGGCAAAAGGTTTTGGAAATAAAAGCATATTGTGAACAGACTGAGTATTCTTCAGTATTTTTGCATAACTTTTTATACTTTGTGGGAGAACTGTTTCATGGGACAGTTTCTCACCAATTTGGAGTTATTGACATTACAGGTTATAATATTAACTTATATGTATTACAAAGTTTTGGATAATGGTAAAGTTAATATTAGTTAATAAAGTTTATAATAGGTCAAAATATTAATATATCATTAGTTTTCTGCCTTTGAACACTGTCAGCAGGTTTCTTCAATCAATGATACAGTAATAGAAAATACAGTTTAGCCTTTAGAAAATACAGTTTAGAAAAAAATCATGACAAAAAGCTCCAGCCTAACTTCATTAGTTATTTTCAGAGCTGGTTTTGATGGCATTGGTACAATATGGTGAATTCTGTTAATCAGCTGCATAATAACTTTCACGCTGAAGAAATAATCACCTTGCTTTCAGTAGAACTGCTTCTGAATGAAGGAAGTACTGCATGATAGGAATAAAAGATTTTGAGCCATTGTTCTCAACTGTGTATCTGAAAGAAACCCTAGTGTGAAATTAGGTACCAGTCAATTTGTACATTAGACCAATGCAGTTTATATTTTTGACAATTTGCATAGGAAATCGTGTAGGTAAGGATCTCCTTTAACAACAGAGAAACATTTATGTTCTGGTTACAAAGAATAAGTTTGACTGGACTTTCATTTTAACTGCTCTGTTTTAATCTATCCTTTTTTTGTGTGTGTTCTTGCAGTCACTCCACAAAGTCAGTGATGGACTTTGTCAATAGCAATGAAAATATTATTTTTGTACACAACACAATACACCTCATTTCCCAAATGGTAGACAATATTATTATTGCTTGCGGAGGAATTTTACCGTTGCTGTCAGCAGCCACATCCCCAACTGTAAGTACAATATTTCCACCTAGTGGTCATATTAAATATCATTGTTAGTAATACAAACTACTGTTTGTAGATGAATTTATTTCTTTAGGGAATCGTATCAGCAATCTGCTAATTAATTAAAAAAAAAAAAGTTTATGTTTGAAACTTTTAAGCATCAATATATGGAATGTTTATAGTTTTTATCATAAATTTCATTTGAAATGTTAATTTTACTGAGAGAGGTAGTGCTGAGTAAGAATATTTTTCATATGTATTAAATATTTTATTTGAAAGAGACCATTATTACCATGGTTTCAAATCATGGCTGCTCTAAGAAAATCACATATGTCATGATAGCTAGTCATAGATATTCATAAACCTGTTTTGCATGGCCACCATATTTGCATGCCAAATGGCACCAGAAGTCACCTCCTCACTACTTGCTCTTTACTTCTTTCTTCAGTAGGTACTAGTATTTTGAGCTTTCCTTTTTCTTTTAATCTTGTAATCTTGTCTTGAAATACTGATATTTCTATCCACTGTTACGTTCTTACTAAGTTGTAAGTTCTTAGGTGAACACAGCTCAAACAGATAGGGTAACCTTATAGAATGCTTCATGGAAGAGAGAAATATTTTTTGTGTATTGTATTATCGTCCATAGTAAAACAGTATTTGAATGTGATGTCATGTTTGTGCATATAGTATCAGCAACCATCTCTTTCATACTAAACATGCTATCTGGAACATCCCATATCCATTTGCAGCTAGTACTGAGCTTTGAAAGGGGAGAAAATGAAGCACAGAAGGAACAGTTTTCTGTGAAGTGGTTAGTAAGCACTGAGGGCTGCCAATGTAATTTTGCAACACAAGCTTAATCTCTTGTTATAGTCATTCAGCAACAGAGATTACTTTGCCTCTCATATTACTTAGTTAACAAAAAAATGTTTTCCACTATTTTATTGAAAGATATCAATGTATTTACTAGCAGCTGACTGAACATAAATGTGATTTTCAGCCAATTCCTAAAAACTGTTTCTGTGCTATTTTCATTATTATCTAAGAAATTACTTGCTATTAGCAAGAACACAAGACTCACATGAAAGACTTTAGTTTTCTGTCTGTAGTCACATCAGTGACACTAAGATTGTTGAATAAAAGATTTTGCAGGTGGTACCTTTTAAAGAATGTTGGCATGTCTGAGAATGCATACCAGCCCATCTTGAGATTGAGATTCTATTTCAGCTGAAAGGGCGTGGGGAGATATTTTTAAAAATAAATTATTAGGCATTATTTGAAATTGAAGATGTTTTCTTCGCCATGGGTGATGTCCCTTGAGGGTGGGTGCTGGGACCAATGCTCTTTAATTTTTTCATTGGTGATATTGACAGTGGGATCAAGTGCACCCTCAGCAAGTTTGCTGATGACGCCACATCACTGAGGACCACAAAAATGATTCATGCAACGGAAGACCTTTCTTATGAGGACAGGGTGAGAGAGCTTGGACTCTTTAGACTGGAGAAGAAAAGCCTGCAAGATGACCTGAGAGTAGCTTTTCACTATCTATAAGGGCACTAAAGGAGAGAAGGGGAAAGACTCTTTAGCAGGGTCTGGGTGATAGAACAAGGCCTGAAATGTCTTCAGGCTTAAAGAGGTTAGATTTTAGGTTAGATATAAGGAAAAAGTATTTTACAATGAGGTGGTGAGGCACTGGAACAGCTAGCCCAGTGACTCTGTGGTTGATGCCCTGGCCCTGGAGACGTTTAAGGCAAGGGTGGATCGGGCTCTGGGAAACCTGATTTAGTTGTTCATGTCTAGATGGACTTCAGCAGTCCCTTTTAGCTCTAAGGAATCTGATTCTATGAATTTAACCTAGAAATAATTTACACTTTAGATGATGATTTCATGACCACGTCCATCCAGAAGAGAGCTTCTTCCATTCCATTCTACTACATTCCTGTTCCATTATTGCCTGTCCATAAATGTTAGTGGGAAAGTGGGTTCCATAATTGTGGGATACAAAAATAGCCCAGAACATACTTCTTTTCTCTTTACTGTTACTCTGGGTGGTAGTTACAAAGGGACTCGATGTTCTGTTGGATCTCTTCTAGATTTGCATCATATGATGAATTAAAAGTTTCATACAGATTCTCAGTCTTCTAATTATTTTGTATCCTTTAATCAATGTGGAAAAAGTAGTAGATGTAGTGGTAAAGAATATATTTCATCTCAATCCTAAAAGGGTAAAGTAGTCCAGTTCTTGTGGTCAGTTACAAAAGACTGTTACACTGTTCTCCTCCCAGGAGCTGCTGAGTGGAGAAGTCTGAAACTAGAAGATTTATATGATTTTACATAAAAATACTTAAAACAGACCGCCTTAAAACAAGGTCACTTGGCCCAACCCTGCTCCAGCAAGGACAACCAGAGCAGGGTGCCCAGGGCCACATCTATTTGGCTCTGCAAGATTGCAAGGAGGAGACTCCACAGCCTCTTGGCAGGCTGTCACAGTGGTCCATCATCGGCATAGCACAGAAGTGCTTCAGGTGTTCAGAAGGAACCTCCTGTGTGTGTTTGTGACCATGGTCACTTGTCCTTGCACTGGGCACCACTGTCAGAGTCCAGTTCCTTCCTATTGGCACCCTTCCATCAGGGTGGGTGCATTGATGTGCACTGATGAAATTCCTCCTGAGCCTCATATTTTCTAGTCCCAGCTCTCTCAGCCTTTTGTACTCAGAGAGGTACTCCATTGCCTTCGTCACCTTCATGTCCCTTTGTTGTTATCTCTCCAGTGTGTCTGTGTCTCTCCTGTATGGAGTAGCCAAATACCGGATATGTGACTCCAGGTTTTGCTAACAACATATTCCTGCATTTAGTCTCAGTGCTTGGGCCATCTTCAGCTGCTAAAATCATCCAGAATATTTTTCGCTTTATATGAATGTATCCTAAGATTTGCACAAAAAGTTCTTTATATAAGAGGAAACTTATTTTATAAAAGAGACCGCATCAGAATAAATGGATGTCTTCACATGTCTGGGAAAAGCCATTTTTAAATTACTTTATGATATGTCTGCACATCTAAAATTAACCATAAATAACTAAAAAACAATTATAAGACTGTTGAGGAAAATGTAATTTACAAGCTGATGAACAAAATTTGACTGTATGTCTTTCAGGGAAAAAGGTGCTCATTAATGTAATTAACTGGAACACAGGAAATTCCTGTGTAACCTATTATAGGGAACCTGCTTTAGTGGGGATTTGGGCTAAATGATCTCCAGAGTTCCCTTCCAACTTCTATGATTCTGTGATTCTGTCTAGGATGTCACATTTAATAACAGCTGAGGAATTTATCCTTCTAGAGTTTATCTAATCAGTTTTGAAGCTGCTTACTCTTTTAGCCTCTGTAATCTCCAATGGCATCAAGTCTGACAATTATATAACCTTTGAAGTGCTTCTTGTCTTTGTTTTTTTGAACACACTTGAAAATTAAAAAACCACTTCATGCCTTACAGTGTATACTATGAAAGGAAATCTTACTTACGTTTTGTTTAATCTATCACTTATGATTTTGTAGGCTTGAATCCTATATCCTCATGTATATAACTGAATCCACTGAGTCTTCATATTGTTTAGTCTGTCTTTGGAAACCTCTGAACCTCTGATTCTCCATATCTTTATTCTGTGGAACTTGCCTGTTTGAACCAGGGTGTGACCATACTTCCCATTTGATAGATCCTGTAGAACTCTTATGTTCAGTTTATCAACAAGAATGAGCTCATTTCATTTCTTCCTTACTCACCACCATGACTCTCAAACATTCCCACTGAAGGTCTTTTGGGCCTGTTAAAATTTTACAGTAGTAATTCTTATTAATTTCCTACTACTGAGTTTTATTTGTGGCATGAGGCATTTATTTTATTTTAAAATGTGGAATAATGAAATGCAAGGGCAGAATAAACAATAAGAGACATCCCACCCAGTCTTTACTTTAGAATGATAAAACATAATGATATGTTTATGATAAAACATAATTTCTAGCCAGTGAAGATCATCACAATATAGCAAATAATTTGTCTATCTCTGATGTAGACATCTTCTGGACAGTCAACCAAATCTGTATGAACTCCATAGATTGTAAAGAAGGTTAACTTGCAGCTGAATCCCACCTCTTTCTATGAGATAGCTTAATTATTTTCTGTCAGAGAAAATGACAGACAAAAGCACAGAGTGCTTACATGATCTCCTGGCCTGATCAGTTCCTTGATGCCTGTATGACAGTCTGAGCTCAGGTTTAGCCTTATTCTGGCCTGCTAGTTCTTTACAAGTCCTGAGCAGCCTTCTTTTCAACTATCTCATTTATAGTTGATTATAATTATTCCTCATTACATCTCATCATCAGTAAAATAAACACTGTGTACTCAATGCTCGTATTAGAGTTTTAACAGAAAATAACTAAGAGCTAAGTTTAGCAAAATTACTTTCAAAATATTGGAGGAATTCAGGATTTAAAAAAAAAAATTATTATTTTTGCTTTTGTGCAAGAACTTCTGTGTTGTGTTCCTTCTCTTGCTGCAAGAACAATACTTAAAATTCTTCAAAATACTGAGTAATTTGCTGTTTCAAAAACACTATCTCCTTTGCACGTTTAGAATTTGTAGTGAAATTGCAGCTTTTCTAGGCAATGTGGAAGATTATCACCTGTCTGCTGTAGAGTGGGAAATCTTCATCTGGGAATTTATTTGGTATCAAATACTGAACATACAAATCTAACTTTTGCCTTGCTCTCCCCCAGCCCATTCCAAACAAAGCAAATGGGAGCAGTGCCATGACTAGGAATAGGAGGAAGAAATGAAAAACTGTTTTCATGTACATAATCAAATTCACTGCCTGTGAAAACAAACCAAGACACACAAATCTATGACTGATTCAAGCAGAGTGAATTTTATGCATTTGCATAGAAAATTATGTGCAATTTGCTCTAAACTATTCCCACATTTCAGTATTTCCCTTGCTTTCAGTCATATACCACCTCTATCTCAGACCCTGCAAGGACAGGCTTCCTCTGCTGGTGTTTTTAAAGGGATGTGAATTATACATATTAACTGAACTGAAATGAAGACAAATATTAACTAAAAACTATAATCAGTTCTTTTGCTTTACAGTATAAACTAGATTATGTTCTACTGTAGATTCCAAATATCTTGCCTACTAAATTGGAGAATATTAGAGAGAGATGAGGAAATGTGAAGTAGTGATTTGCTGTTTCTTTGTTTTTGTGGGGGTATTCTTTGAGGGTTACTTTTAATTACAGCTCTAAGGGAGACACTAAGATGGTGTGAAAGTGTTATGTAAGCATATTCTTAGATTTTAAGATTCAAGGAGTAAGGCAAAAGAAATGCACCTGTGGAGCTGAAGTAACTGTCACAATTGAGAGTAAATTTCCAGTCCCCTTGAAATCAGTTGTTTTTTTTGTTTGTTTGTTTGTTTTTTAATTTATTTTACAAAGTCTAGAATTTTAATTCACTCACATCAGCTCAAACTGTTGTTCTTGCTGGTGTTATATGAGCAGCTGTCTACAGAATTCAAACATTTAAAGACATAATCATGATATATTTTTAGCTGTGTTTTGCATACAGTGTTGGCTAGCAATTTTAAGCTAGCAGTCTTGAGAAAATAGCAACAAGTTGTCTGTCAATCAAGCTACAAAAGAGGAAGTTGTATTTAAAAGATGTCTGAGTGTGATTTTTTCTGATTCAAGAGTAAAAAATCCACTTGTGCTTTCTGCCAAAGGAGAGTTTTTCACTTAAAAATAAGTTTATTTCTTTTTTTCAAACACGACCTGATAAAGCTTAAGGATCACTTCCGAGCTCATTGCAAATAAGAAAGTGCTTCTACTCAAAACTGAAACATAAAAACATTAACACATTAGTTCAGTTTTTATCATTGGAATTTGAATACTAACTCAGTCTTGAGGCTTAGTAAATCTTTAATACTTTGCAGTGGTTCAAAAGCATTCAGATATCCACCATTGTGGTATTTAGACCCAAGCATAATATATGTCTACATATATATATTTATTGGACTGTCTTGTGTTGCTTCTGAGCAAGGAGTATTATGCATGAACCAGTTTGCTTTTTGTGAATTATGATTATTTTTCAGAGCATTTTAAACTTACTTGCCTCCTCATACAAAGATTAACTAACTTATTACATTTCAGTTGAATGGTTTGTTGTAAAATGCTCATTTTATTTCTATATAATCAGTGAAAACATCATTACTTTGATTTATATTGCTTCATAAAATCGTTTTGTGTGTATATACTATACAAAATATGTACATTAGTTTGGAAGAACTGGTGTTTATCTGTAATAATGCAAGATTTACAGTTTTTCTTTCCTTGTACATAGCTATCTCTAGCAGTCTTTATTTTCAATTGTTCATGCTGAACTGAAATGTTATGCTGTTCTAATGATAAATTAAACAAATGTATAATTCCAACAAATTATAATTTGTTTCAATTTTGCATTGTATTTTTAGTTAACTTAAATAATTTTCTTTTTCTTTTATTGTTGTGATCTGTTGTCTGTTTTGTCTGTTGCATGTCCAGGGTTCTAAGGTTAGTATTGCCACTGTAAGTTTCAGTTTTTGCACTTTCAAAAATAGCTTGTTTTTATCATTTAGCATTTTGGCTTTTCTTACTGTTATTTTCCTATATCATGTAGTGACATGTAAGTAAGAATATATTGACTGTATTTATTAATTTCTCCTTACATTCAGTAACTTAGTGCATCTGTCATGTATGACAGTTAAGTTAGCTAGAGGACCAAACATAGGAAGGTCTGTGAGCTAATCTAAGTTATAAATGTGATTCTCAGTAGAAAAAAATTCTGTAGGCCCTGAATGTGTAATTGCATGGTAAACTTGTTATTGCACTTGAACTATCCTGATTAGACATGAGGTGGTGATAAGTTCCCTTTCTTAAGTCTTCTTAAGCTACATCAATCTAAAATATTGCTAATACCTGAAGGCAACTTGATCAACAATCAAACTTATTTTAAATGTTATTAGAATATTAATGTACTGTTTTAATAAGTAGAGATAGTAGTAAGTTTTTCTGCAAAAAGTCTGTTAGTCTTTTAGTTTTTCTCTTTATATATCTCATCCTCCCCCTCACCCCCCTCCCAAAAAAAATAGAGAAATTTTATAAAAGATCTTTATTCAGTAAGAGGCTTTCAAAAATCTTAGTAAAATACACCGAAATATATATGTGTATATATATATATGTATATATATATGAATTGAATTCATTTAATAACTTACAAGAGATATACTGAGAAGATTTTAAGATCACAATTGATAAAATACAGTTAAAACTTGAGAAAAATCAACAGCAGTCAGTCAGCTGGTTGCTAGCAAACCTGATGCTATTTGAAGCATGAGTTCAAAGTTCAAGTTTCTGTAATCACCTATGATTTTTGTTCTAGCAAGCTGTTATAGCGATAGATTTTTTTCAGATCTGTATTCTTTGAGTGAGTGCTTTTAAAAACAATGTTTCAGTCTCTTATGAAAAACAGTAACTTATTTTTCCAGAATGTCAGAACATGTTGCACACAAAAGAGGGGAGACCTGGCTAAAGAAGAGATTGGAAATAATTCTGGGAGCTGTCACTTTACTACCATTTGTCTGATTTCACTGGGCAGATCAGACAGATGACAGCCTTTCCCAAATCACTCCTGTAACAGACATGTTACGTCCTTAGGAGAAATTAAATGAAGTGTTATCTATCATTGTGATGACACATGCCATGTAATATCCTCCACGTTTAAAAACATTTTTTCCTTAATACCATTTGGCACAGCTTACAGTCTTCATGTTATACTCTAAGCTGTTCTAAAAAGTAGTTGATGTATAAGTATAGTCATTTTTATAGAAATATTTCTTTTTCTTCTGAAGTGTCCCTAATGGCATAAAACGTGTGTTGTAAATCTCTCATATGTGCTTCTAAGCAGGTGTGGCAAAAGTGTCAAACAGCACAGAAGTGATGCTTTTCCAAGTGACCAAACTGTATTTAAAAAAACCCATGAGGTCTGAAATCTTGATGGCAATCAAGAATAATATGCCGTTTGTAGACAGTTTTTAAGATACTGTTTAGACGTATTAATGTGGACAATGTCAAGCACTAAATCCACTTTTCAGTGCTGTTGTTAATTAAACTTCATGTTTGCTCACTTATCTGCACTTAGACATCTGAATGCTATTTAAAAACATGACTCTAGACATCAAAATGTATTTTTTTGAAGAAAAACATATCCCCTTTTTAGATTTCAGAAATAATGAGCTCATTCAGCATTTTTCTGTGGATTTCCATTAAAGAGAATATAACACTATGTTAGAAAATAAATGGTCTGTTTCTGGGCAGTGTAAGCTGCACACTATGCACCTGATCACGTTTTCACTCCTTCCCTGTTGCTGTAGTGAGGGAAGAAACCACGTTTTCTGATTTCTAGGAATATTGGTGCAGTTCTAGTAATACAGTAGGAGCATTCCCTGGAGAGAATCAGTTCATGGTAGCAGGACAGAACTGCTTGCCTTTTTTCCCTTCTCCAGTCCTCACATTTACTTGTGTGTCTAAAGGACTGTCGAAGCTATATGAACTTAATTTTACGTGTTACCTGCCAGGTTGGTTAGCCTGGAAGAACAGAAGCATATCTTGCACCTTTGCCTAGTTTTACTATCTGAGCACATTTTGTCTTTGTATAATTGCTAATAGCTTTCCCATTTGTCTTAGACTTCTTATTACCTATTAGAGTACATAAATGTAAATAATTTTCTCATTCTTCATGCTGTCTTACATTGAATTTCACTCACAATTTACATTAATGGTAATAATGGGAGATTTTTTAACAACTTTCAATGTATTTATCATTAAGCATAATAATTTAGATTTGTACATGTATATGCCATCATTTTATTTCAGTTGTGTTCAAACTGTTTAATTCAATTATCTCCTTTTAAAGACTGAACTGGAAAATATTGAAGTGACACAAGGAATGTCAGCAGAGACAGCAGTAACTTTTCTCAGCCGTCTGATGGCAATGGTTGACGTACTAGTATTTGCCAGTTCTCTAAATTTTAGTGAGATTGAAGCTGAAAAAAACATGTCTTCTGGAGGTCTAATGCGACAGTGCCTGAGGCTTGGTAAGTCTGCAGACAGTGCGTATTAAATAATTGCTTACAGATCAGTGAGCTCAAGCTAGATCAAACGGTGACACACGTCACTATTGTACAGGCTGTGATGTGATGAAATAAAAATATCTGTTATTGCTGATTTGTTACTGTTTCAAGGTTAGTTCATTTCAGGCACGAAAGTTTATTACAGTGGTATGGCTAAAATTGTTCATTCCTTTATACAGGTTGTGTACATTTTCAAGGAGTAAAAATATAAAATAAATTGAATTGTGAAGAAATGTTTTTGCTAACTGTTTTGCTGCGTGCCTACTGAGACCGTATCCAAGTCTCTGTAGATTTGGAAGACTGTTTTAAGGCAATGTAAGATTAAAAGCTTGGGATGTGTATACAGGCTGCAGATCTTAATATGTATTGCAACAGTCTAGCATCTTTCTTCAAATTTACCATTTGCTACATGCTGTTACAGTGAATTTGAAAAAAAATAAAATCTGAAGAATTCAAATTATTATTATTATATCACTCCACCCTGGTGAACATTAACTTTTCACTATAATCTGACTCTCTTTCTTTAATATTGTGTCCCTACATACTTTTTTGTCTGCCAAATAATGAATAACCTTTATACTTGGATTTTGTCCTATTATTATTCATATTATTTACTAGACTCTTGATAATTATCCTGTTACTAAGTCCTGAGGTTTATTCTCAGTGATTCCAGCTGCCCATAAACTCATTCAGATTTTAAGTATTTATAGCTGACCAGTAACATCACAGCTTCAATTTAGAGACAAATCATTTTCAAATTTTAATATAGTGATAGAGCATAAAGCATTTTTTCAACTAAAAGGATGAAACCATTTATATTTTTTCAGTGCCAATGCAGTTGAATGTGAAAAGTGCTGCAGTTACTACTGGGACATGTTTATTGACATATAATGACTGCTAATAAATATTAGGAAAATGAGAATTATTCTAACTTGTATCATTTTCATAACTTTTTTAGTTTGTTGCGTGGCTGTGAGAAACTGTTTAGAGTGTCGACAAAGGCAGAGAGAGAGAGTGAACAAGACTTCATTAATCAGCAGTAAAGCTCAGGATGCTCTCCAGGGTGTAACTGCTTCAGCAGCAACCAAGGTAATCCAGTCTTGTTTACCAACAGCGCTGATAGGACTGCACCACTACATTTTATGATCAGAAAATAATTATTACTGCCTTCTCAAGTATTTGGCAAAAGGTTTGGTGAAATAGCTTTTAGTACTTAACTGAATATAAGTGAAACTATGTTTTCATATTCTTTGGAAAATAGAGATCAGTATTTTCTTTTTGACTGAATGAAACTTCCTTAATATATAACTACAGCTTCATTAATTTGTTGATTTTTTTTAATTTGTTAACAACTTTGAGAAGCTGTGAATATTTAAACTAAAATCTTAAACAATTCAATGTAGCCCATTACTAAAATACGACATTTTAGCTGACAAAACAAATTCCTATTCTGGATATTATATTTTCATAGAATTATAGAATCATCTGAATTGGAAGAGATTTTTAAAGGCAGTCTAGTCCAACTCCCAACAATGAGCAGGGACACATATAGCCTTATCATGTGCGCAGAGCCCTGTAAAGCCTGATCTTGAATGTCTCCAGGGACGGGGCATCCACCACTTTTTTGGGCAACCTGTGCCAGTGCCTCACCAATCTTATAGTAAAAAGCGTTTACCATATATCCAATCTAATTCTCCCTTCTTTCAGCTTCAAACCATTTCCCCTAGTCCTATTGCAACAGGATTTTTATTAATATTTTTAGTGCTTTTTCTTCTCTACTGCCTTTTCCAGATAGCATTTACAAATTCAGCTATATTCACAATATTATTTCATTAAATCTCACCAAAAACTGATATTTTTCATGTTTTCATATTCAATACAAAGCTAATCTGTATAAAAATACTTTCAGAGGCATCATTTGTAATTCATTATCATTTTTTAAATGAAGCATACTACTTAAGACATGTAAAAAATGATTTGCTGCTATGAAACAACTATGATTCCATGATTCTGTAATATGAAATCACCTTATGTGTGAACATTATTATCTTAACTTTTGCAAAGCATACTGTTCTGATATAATAAGATAATTTAACAATTTTTATCTAAATAATTAGGAATAGAACTGTAATTGAAAACATTGATTTATTTATACAAGCCTTGTCTAACAGTGAGAGCACATTTCTAGCTAAGAAGCGTCTAAGATTCGCAGTGGTATCTATAAATGTTATCAAATTAAGGTTCTAACAGAAAAGCTTCAAATTATTTTGGGAAAAAAAAATTTCGCAACTTTTTTATTTGTAGACTCCCCTTGAAAATGTCCCTGGCAATCTTTCTCCCATAAAAGACCCTGATCGGCTTCTTCAGGATGTTGATATCAATCGTCTACGAGCAGTTGTTTTTCGTGATGTGGTGAGCAATGGATTTCTTTCTGCATTTCTTTCTTCTGCAGAATCGTCACTTACATTTTGAAAGAGATTTTCATTGTTCCAGAATTAAAAATACCCTTCATTTGTCACACTTTATGTATTATCAGCAAACCATCTGCTCACGTTTTTGTCACTACCAGCCCTCCTGCACATTAAGATCATATTAAGCCATTTGAGATTAGTACATAATTTCATTTTGCAGTTAGACTTGATCTTATGTTAGTCAAATGATCACAACTAGAATAAAACAGTTAAGCCCTAAATTGAAACTGTATTGCTAAATAATGTCAGCTACTTGTCAAACCAGAGTAGGAGGAAGAATTACTATATGCATTGCAGAACTGCAACAAATTGATTTTTAAAGTGAATTTTTACTTTTGCTGAATCTGAATAGATGTTTTATATATAGATGTATAAAAAAGTTTGGATATCAGCAACTTTTTTACCATAAAACTTTGCCACAACCTTGTTTGTTTCTGAAGGCTGTGCAACTGGAATTATTATTATGTACACGCAAATAGATTAAAAAAAAAAAATTCTTCAGACCAGCCTAAATTTGAGCAGATTGAGAATGGGATGTAAGAATAGTTTGAAGCAGAAGAAATTAGAGCTTGAAACAAAAGCATTTATCGCACCATCTTGAAAGGATGAGGTTGAATTTGGGTGGTGATCTGATATCTGTATTTTACTTACCTAGAGAAGAGAGTAGAAGAAACATTTTTATTTTTGTTTTTTTCTGATCGATCTGTGAGAGAATTTACAGCTATTTTAATGGTTGCAATGACATGTGACCAAATTAAACACCCAGGAGATACAGAAAGCAAGCACTGGATTTGTGATGGGAAATGTGCTATTGTGCAATTATGTCAAGGTGAAATCACTATGGGAGTAAATAGAGGCTGAAATCCTAATTCTAGTATGCTTGGTCTTACACTCCAGTAATGATAAAAGATATTTCAGTTGAAGTAAAGTGGGTTGCGATTGAGAAAGGCCATATTCAAGCAACAGGCAGTGATCATAAAACAGCAGACTGCATGATGTGGGTGGAAAGGAAAGCAAATGTCTTCTGGTCCTGATATTTATATTTACATAGAGCCCTGGAAATCTAGGATTGCTGCTGATAACAGTCCTCTTGAAGAGTTCAGAACACATGAGCTGGGTTTTATTGCTGGGAAGAAGACCATGGTCATAACCCTCGTACTTTTACCAGATATGTTATGCCTTTGTATATACCCGTTCTTGGTAAAGCATTGACAAACTTAGCTTTCCCTTACAGCAGTACCCCTTAACTTCCTGTAGTAGGACCAAGCACCCAAAAGATTTACCCTAATGTTCTTAGGGCATGAGAAGTCAGTTTCCATTACTGTTGAGAAGAATTAAGAGCACCCTCTAAGCAGAATAAAGCCTTTAGTATGAAAAGGCCATTGACTTCACTGTCTTGCAGATTTGAGTATTTTTCAAATTACCTGTAGGATTAAGTACTTAATACATGTTGTGTGCCTATTACTTCACTGAAAATCCATTAAATCTTCTATTTAATCCATTTGCTACTATGTTAACAGATGTAACATTTCAGAAAGGTATTATTTGTAAAGCTTTAAGATGATCTTGAGTGAAAATTCCATGAAAATGTCCAGTATTATAGAACTGCTCCTTTTTCTCTAACACAGGATGACAGCAAACAGGCGCAGTTCTTAGCTTTGGCAGTAGTCTACTTTATTTCAGTTCTGATGGTCTCCAAATACCGCGATATACTAGAACCACAACGGGAAACTGCAAGATCTGGGAGCCAGGCAGGTAGAAATATCAGACAAGAAATAAATTCACCAACAAGTACAGGTACATTTGTTTTCACTTAATATTCTTTAGATATTTTAGAGCTGTAATTATCTCACTAGAAACTATTTTCAATCAGTTTAAAATTACAATAGAAAATTACATGCTACTTTGTTTCTCTAAAATGATTTGCTTCTTTAACATATACTGGCTGATTTCATTTATTCTATGTATATGCTTATGAAGTATAACTTATTTTTATATCTTTTTATTTGCACCTTGCCTTTTTATGCTTTCATTTCTTTAATTTGAATATTTTAAAAAAAATGATGGGGCCTAAGCTGTAATAGTTGATAGAAGATAGCTGATCAGCACAAATTCTTAGTCTGTCGTTGGTAGTAAGAGCATGTCTTTAATTCTCTACACTGAGTAAAAAGCAAACAGCTTTTTGCAAATGTAAATAAGAACTGTTCGTTTGAATGAGGGTGCTTGTGAAAGGTTGGTGATGGTGGACTTCTTGCAGTCCGCTATGTTGGTCCCTGCATTTAAAGCCTACTGAAAGAAAATCAGAAAAAATGCATTCATTTCTATTGCCTTCCTTGATCTGTTTGTGATTTTTCATTAGTGGTGTTATTTTCACTGGCCTTCTTCAGCCTGAGTGGGAGGGAGCCTGTCAGATGTCAGAGCCTACCAAAAATAAGGGATCCAAACTTTACACCCACCTTGTTATAAATACTTTATCAGTTCAGTAGGTTTTTCAGAAACCATTGGATTGTTTGTAACTTTACCTTCTGGGCTAAAAGAGCTGAAAACAATAACTGAACTTGTATTCAATTTTAATTACTTTCATTATTTATGGAGTTTCTTCATAGAATGTATGTTCCAGTTTGTTACATTTATGTTTGTTCATTATTTTCTGATTAATCATTATGTTTTAATTTACCACTTCCACATTGGTTTTGAAGTTCACGTGCTTAAAGGTTTTCCATTTTGAGTAGAATAAATGAACATGTAATGTATAGACAATTTTGAGAAATCATCATTTCTTGTGCCTTTCTTTTCATGTTCTGGTTCTGCAATAAAAAAGCTGCTCGCTTCTGTGAACTTCTTATTTCATAACTGTCTTCTCTGTATGTGCTGTGCATAGATATATGTCTTTTTTCCCATTTGACTGCTGCTTTTTGAAGTGCCTTAATAATAGGTTCGCTGTTTCCTATCTCTTGACACAGAACTTGTTTTCTTCCTTTATAAGTGCATTTTTCTGTTGATAATACCAGATTTGCATGTTTCAATGAGATAGGATTTCTGTCATGGATCCACAGTGGACCAGGCCACACATGAATACTAGCTGGCTCACATTTGATTCCATGATTTTCTCCACAGTTGTGGTCATACCATCTATCCCTCACCCAAGTTTGAACCATGGATTCCTTGCCAAGTTAATTCCTGAGCAGAGCTTTGCCCACTCATTTTACAAAGGTAATATTAACATCATCTCCTAACCTGTTTGGGTGTTCTTATTTAATGTAATGTAATTCAAGAAATAACTGTGATGTAACTGTTTATAAATAAGTATACGCCTCAGGTTACATGGAGATCAGACCTGATGACACCATCAAAACTTTAACTACATTTCTCTAGGAAATCTCTTTCCCACTTTTTGCTACAATTTATTAACTTTATATCCTATGAACTAAATTTTATAAAAGAGCAGTGAGGAGGAGAAAGTGAATTTTGAAAATTCTACATAGCTTTTGTTTCTGCTTATTCTGCTACAATATTATTAGGTCCATAAAAATAAAGTCAGGCTTATTCTAAAAACTACTGCATACCACGTAATGTAGAACTTTTGCAGTAGTATCTTTCCCCATATCTTTTCCTGTTCTTTTTCCTTCCTTTCTTGCCTTTTTTTTTCTTGCCTTTTTGATGGTATGTAAAGCTTTGATATTGTATGTACTGTGAATTATTTTATGCTTGTAAGTTAATGTGCTGTGCTTTTCTTGAGAGAACGCTTCTTTGACCAGAGCAGCTATTATGTGTTTTGGGCCGTTTTTGTTTGTTTGTTTGTTTCAAATGATACAATATAATGTAGGGAACATGTCATTATTTGAAAAAAATAGGATATCTGACTGTAAATTTAGCAAAGTTTGCATGTATATTTTCCCATTTATTTGCGTGCCCTGTACTGTGAATAAATAAATGTTATATAGATTAAAAATCTGATAAAAATGTTCATGATGTAACCTCGCAGTATCTCAGTGGGTAAAAATATTGACTTATAAAAAGCTGAAGAAATTTAAAGTCGCATCCTGTTTATAAACAGAAATAGTAATCTTCTGACTTTACTAATAATGTAATTTATGTTATATACATGATGTCCTGTTCAAAAGTCCTGAAGTCCTGAAGTCAAAATTTGCACTAGATAAAGTTAAACAATCACTATGTTAATCTAGCATTTCTTAACTTTCTTTGAATTCATATACTTATATTATAAATTGCTTTGAATTATAATCACTTGTTAGTGTTTATGATTTTGATTTAAAAGTCTATTGTCCACTATATAAAGGAAAAATATATTTTTTTTTTCGATTTTTCAATTTGCTTATGTAATATCCTTTGTTGTGTCATAGTAATATGGGTATGATTCAATCCATCATTGGTGAAACTACAGAATAATACCCTGTAACAGTTAAATCCTGCTTTCTCATCTCCTTTAGCAGCCATAGAGTATTTTATTTTGATTACCTGTTACCAGAAAATTTGAATTATTCAGAATGCCTCAAAGCCATTATTATGGGGGTGATGAAGCCCTGCACAGAGAGGTAGTGGAGTCTCCTTCTCTGGAGACATTCAAGACCTGCCTGTACGCCTGCCTGTGCAACCTGGGCTAGAGAGCTGCTCTGGCAGAAGGTTGTACTAGAAGTCTCTTCCAACCCCTACAAGTCTGTGATTCTGTGATTATTAAAAAGAATTAAAGTTATATTTAATACAAATTTAAAAATGTGTGCAGAATAAATATATTTCTATTTGTACAAAGGTTGACATTTGAAATAATGAGTGGTAAAAGGAGTGGATAAACAGTTTTTCTTCTAATTTGTATGACACAAAATAGATATAACAAAATCAGAAAAAATGTCAGAAAAAATCTTTTAAAATGGAGGCAGGCATACAAAGTCTCCAAAATATTTCAGATATAGCCTTTTTATTTATAGATGTACCCTCCATACTATTGTCCATAGTACTTATTTACCTCAAATTCAAGTAGAATATAGTTTTGTTTAGGGTTGAATCTTTTAAAGGTTCAACAGAACTACAGAAAAAGCATGAGTGAGATAAAGAGACTGTATTGAAGAATTTGGCTTTATGATCAAATTATTAGATAAAGGAAATTCTATCTGTAGCTAGTTATTTTACTTGTCGTTGTCACCATATTCTTCAACATTTCAGTGTACAAGGTTTCAGCCTCTTATACCTAACTGCTTATTAATAATTAAATTCCACTAGAGAAGTTTCTGTTTTTTGAATTCTGTACCCAGTCCCTCAGTCTTGAAACTGAACAGGAGCTGAAAAGGAAAAAAAAAAAAAAGCCAACACTGTCAGAAGAAGCTTAAAGTCAAAACCTATTTTTTCATTTCAAGAATTTTTCATTCCAGTGGCTTAGCCAGTCAGTTTTATTTTAGAGATGTGATATGCTTCCAGACTTTGGCAGCAAACATGTAATATATGAAAATTACATAAATATAAAATACAGTTACATTTTAAGATGATTCAACTTATTATAAAGCAATAAATGTAAACATTTAAAAGTCAGTATATATTTTTGAAGCCAAATCCTATTTATTAAAACACGAATAAAAATTCAATTGTTATGTGCAAATAAAGCATCTATAATTAGTTCATTCTGGGTTACACTAATTGGATGTAAAGGATGCATTCTTTGTCAGTTCAATACAGCAATTTGTATTACTATTGTTAGAACTGTACAAGAGCTTTTTGTGAAAGATCTCTATGAACTTGGGTAGACTGGCTGCTTTAAGGAAAATGATTTTTAGTTGATGAAATCTATTTGTAAATGAAGTCCAGAAAACTTGAGGGGTGACTAGAATATGAATGGGAATATTAGTAGCATTTAAATAAGAGAATGAAGTTATTTTTATCAATGCTTTTTTTTTCTTTAACTTGACAGTTGGAATTATCTTTTAGTAAAATATATTTAAGGCTATATGAGAGCATACCTATCCCAGGGACAATACAGTGTTTGATTGCTATATGTGTCTTACATGTAACTGCAGCTGGTGTCAAGCACAGGTTCTAGGAATTCTAAATAGTGTAGTACTTGATGCTAAACATTTCGTTTCTTATAATTTATAGACATTGGCCTTTCCTAATTTATAGATGATTGCATAAATAAATAAAATGTAGAATTTACTAAAAAGAGTTTAAAACATGTTATGCAAGGATATATTCTACTTATAAATGTTTGTGGGCATTAAAATAAGGACTTCTGTTTGTTTTTGAACCAAGTATTTTTCACAACCTATATGTTATCGTATACTGTTTAAAGGAAAAAAGGAACAGCCAGGAGCAAGAAGAAAAAAAGTAATTCATTGGTGTCGTCTATACCATTGCATCATTGTGTTGATTGGCATCCATTTAGCAATAAAAAATGTATTTCTTTATGATATTCTATTCCACTATGTGTTTTTCTTTCTAAGCTGATCTGTGAGGAGAAAAATGTCTTTTTTTGTAGATGTATTCTTTACCGTATGTTTGTCTAAAATGCTTGCATTTCTCCTATCAGTTTCTGATAAATCCAAAGGATCTATAATATTCTGAAAATAATCTGTGTAGAGTTGAACAAAGTAAAGCTTGTAAAACAAGCAAGCTTCTTTTCTTTTTAGGTCATACATATATGAGTTAAGAGTCAAAAGCAACCCTCAGATTCTAGCTCAGATTCTGAACTTCATAACTTTAGGTTTTTAAATAAAATCTTAAATATAAATAAATTCAGTTCCAAAGCTTTACAGTGGAACTTTATAAAGCACCTTGATTTTCAGTGGTAATTTTCACAGCGGTATCATGACATAGCTCAGAAAGTTTTATGAATGAGTTTGCAGGCTTATTCCACCTTCTGCTTCGAGTGTCAGATACTGAGTCATTCCTTCAGGTACATCATCAAAGAAAAAGACATAAAACACACCTACAGCCCCTATTGTTGCCTTATTTATTCTGCAATATCTTTGTACCCCATGTCATTCATGGCTTGATGCCAATCACAAAAATAAAGAGCTCATATGATTCTAATGCTGACAGCTTGACAAATTGTCAGTCAAAGACAACTGCTTGTAAGAGTTCTCTGGAGGAAACTTAGTCTTTCTCATCTTTTCAAAGATACATTGCCTATTTACCGCTCTTCCTTGAAGTTCCGAACCAAGTGAGACAGGTCTTGGGCAGCAGGATGTTTCCTGGAGGACAGAAGTCAACTAATTTGCAAGCACTGGCATATCTTTCTTCCTTTGTGCTCTGCAGTTCCCTAATAAAGTGAAATCAGGTGAATCCTGAGATATGCAGCACAATCTGCAAATCTATTCTAGATAAATTTATTATCACAGTTTCAAATTAAAAAAGCAGATCAAAACTATTCTCTTGCTTCTGAAAGATGTCTAAGAAACACAGTCCAACAACATTCAGTCTTGTCAGACTTCCTGTTCACAATACCAAACAATTAGGATTTATTAGACTTATAACAATTCCTTTGTATTTGTGAAGATTTTAAGATAGAGAATTTGGATCAACTGTTATTGAAATGTAGGAGCATGTTCAGTGGCCTAAAATATTCCATGGCCTACAGCCATCAGACTTTTCCATTCATGAGACTTCTCCAATTGACTGTGATGAAGATAAGCTCTATAATTAAGATATGGAGCTTGTAAAAATGGGTATAGCATTAAAAAAATCTTTCCTAAAAAGGGATTTCTTTCACCTGACTAGTTAAATAAAGAAGATAGAAAACTAGTTAAACAAGACAGAAAACTGTTTACCATTCTCACTATTTCACACGTCTGTCAGTATTGCCGTATGAGTAAAATCTCTGCACAAAATTTTGTTTGTATCTAGACAAAATCTGCCGTATGATTTGTACTCCCTGAAAATTCTTTCTCTTTTTCGACGATTATCATAAGTTTTGTCTTCTCTCATGCAGTACTAAAACGAGTTCTATTAGCAGTAAAGTCATCCTTACCCATCTTCGTCCCTTCAGTCAACTTCCTTGTGAATTAAGTAAATTTAGTGCAAAATGATAAAATATTTTTTTCCAGAATTGCAACACGTTAAACAGCTTAGAAAATCCTTTTTTTTTTTTCCTTTTCATTTTCTGTGATAAGATTGGGTTTTTTTCCCAAAACTGATATGAAAATCTCATATACATCTAGACGGTATGAAGGTCAAGACTGGAAAATTGAGAGTAGCTCTTCTTCTTATCAGATAGAGGTTAATCAGAGTATACTTTTACAGCAGAAATATAATCTCAGTGAAATAATCTGTTTTGGGAAAGTAGAGGAACGTTGTGTTTTCATTTAGAGCAGTTAATCAGCCTTATTATATAAAATAAATTAACCTCTTCATGCTATGAATTTGAAGTTTTGGTTATGGTGATCGGGATCACAAAGACGAGTTTTCTCAATTATGGTCATCATGTCCTCATTACACTGAAGGTCCTATTAAACTATTGTTTCAACAGTACTTCCATGTCTACAGCAGTGGAAATGTGTGAATAATATATTTTTGCACATCAGCTGACAACCTGTAAATTCCTGAGAACACAGTTAATATTAAACAAATAATGGCAAAAAAAAAAAAAAATCTTTAAAAATTCATGTTATCACTTATATTCAGGACTGTTTTGGAAATAAAAGCTTTGTAACAGTTCAATTCTCCTTGTATCATATTGTGCAGAGAAAAAACAGTATGTGGCTTATCAGAACACTTTATCAAAAATGGATTAGCTTTTCATCTCCCTTGATACCACTGTCTGTATTTTTTTCCCAAACTGCTGTAAATGAACAGGTTTTTAAAGGTGAGTGCTGCGGATGGACTGAAAGCTATTGATTTTTTTTTTCTTGATAGAAGCAGAAATTGCTTTTTCATCTGAGGCAAGTGAAACTTCAAGTTTTCCTGATCTTTTCTGTGCACAATGCTGTGGGTATTGTCCTTTGCTACACCATAATTTGAATTCCTAGTGTTGCAGCATGCAGATTTTCAGGCTATTTTTAAACTAACTGTTTTACAGAGGATATCAGTCTAACGACACAAAGTTGTACAGGACTAATTTACCCTGCTTTTCAAAATACCCTTTGCCTCCACAATGTCATGATTAAATTTGTCACTCTAGAATTCACAAAATCTAGCTGAACATATGCATGAACATTTGGGACATAGATAATAATCATGTGAATTGTAAAAGTTGAATTGTATTGAGTTTCTGCATGCTATTTAAGATTATTTATTGCTTGTTTATTTATTAAAAAAAAATATATATATATATGCCACCATATCTGATTCTGTGATTCTATGATCTTAAAATATTCTTCCTCTCAGAGACAGGTGTAATGGGTGGCATATAATTTTTATATATTTTTATAGTTTTTACATTTTTTCCTGTAATAAATACATCTTGATCTAATATTTATTATTATGTCATAAAATGACTTCAGGCATCAGAATATAGAGTTGCACTTGTATTTCACTGTTAATTGATCATTCATTGCGTACACATGAAGCGGTTGTATTTTTATTTTTTTGGTCTAAGAGTAATATTTTTATTAGTATGTGCAGATTACAGATGTTTTGTTCTTTAGTTTTTATCAAAGTAGTTCTTAATCAAGAACTTAAGAATCAAGAAGCAGAATCAAGACTTTAATTAAAATCTGTCTATACAGATTTAGAGTTATGCATCTTAAGTGGCTTTTTTAATACTCCTTCTTTGAAAAGAATAGGAGCTGCCTTATCTCCCTGTCTGAGTCCAGGATTGACTGTGGGGAAAAAACAATATTTTAAGAGTTATGAGGAATTTGAGCAAATTTCCAGAGAGCAGAAAGAGGAGACATGAACAGATGTTCAGCGCAGAAACAGTCTGTTAACAGCTCTGTCTTCTGCCATGTAAGCTCTTTTGTGACTGGCTTCCCAAGTTTGATTTCCCCTTCTTGTATCTCCTGCTCCATTTTGCTCCCATTTCAGAGCCTTTTTTTTCTGCAAATGTGTTCTGCAAAATAAAATCACTGATTCTCAGATAACCTTGCCTCAGAAATAACAGAATTCCATGAATTCCATTATTGGAATATGGCCAATTTTGATTGATGGTTATTGAATGAAGAGTAATACTCTTTAGGCTGCTGAAGTGAATATACATTATGTGATTGGGTGAAAACCAGCATGACTATATAGGGATTTTTTTCAATGGCCTATTGTAACTTCCACAGATTTTTCAAAGTTACTGAGCAAATATAAAGCGGCTTAGCATGCTGTTTCTTCTAGTGTGATTCTTCTCACTGTTGTGCCTTGGCTTCTGATTGACTATATTTCCAATACAACTTCCTTCTTCTTTCAACATAGTTTTAAATCAGACCCTTACTACTCCCTGATTCTGTCTTCATATTTAGTTTTTCATTTCTGTATAATTGTGCCTCTTCTCATATGCAAAAACCAGTAGATCTGTGTTGCTAGGAACACTGATCTACTTTTCATTTTCATTATCTCTTTATAGCCTAGAGTTTGGCTAGTGGTTAGTTGGCTGTACCACTTATGGAGGAAGCTGTAATATCATGGCCTTGATGGTCTGAAAGCTTCTTCAGCCTGCAATGTATGTCCCCTGAAAACTTGTATAATACTGAGGAAGAATATTTGAAATGCACCTAACAAGGTAATTATCAGTGCCATAAAGGGTCTGTACAGAAAACAGTGCACACATCTTCCAGTGCACGTGCAGACTGCAAGGTGATAACAACTCTTATACCTGAATTGGCTCCAGAGCTTCCACCAGCAAGTGTTGCTGTATTGCTTGCATCAGAAATTTCACACTGATAGGGACAGTGCAGCTTTCATATCAATTTCTTCTTGAGTTGGAAAGTAATGTATTCAGCCATAGTGTAAGCTGTTAAAGATTTTATATTGGTTTTTTTTTTCATCTTATTTTTGTATAAGATGTTTTTTTTTTTAATCAAATTAAAAACAAATAAAGTCCATAGGAATATATACGCGATTTCTCCATTTTTAAGAAAATAAAGATTTAAACCAGAATATTTTATGTTGTCACATTTTATAATGGCAAAATCTTATGTGTTTGCCACAAACATGAAGTATGTCATTATTCTGGAATAAATTGAGTGGCTTTGCATTGTTCAGGCGTTTAGAGGCAGTGAAATAACTATTTAGGTATCTCAGATAGTTAAAACATTTGCAATACACTTCATAAATCACAAGCAAACAAGATATTTTAGAGAAGAATTGTGACAGATGAGACTACCAGATATATAGTATGTCATTTAGTTACCTTAAGCCCATATTTTTCCCATAAGGTAGTAGGTGAACTCATTAGTTACAATGAGAAACAGTAAAGAGAAGGCATCTGGATTCCAACTGCATGTTTCTGTCAGGGTTAAGATCACTAGATCTAGTAATGTTTCTGCTTTGTCTACTGACATAGCCTAGTGCTGCACAAAACTGATGAGGTTTGCTGAAAATTTCCAAGCTTACTGTCAGAATGCTCTAACGTCGACAGATGTAGTCAGTTACATTTTTGCTTCTGCTCATATTTAAAATTATCAGTTTCCAAGTTGCTTTGAGTATTTCGGATTATTTTATGAAAACATTGCATGTTTAAGATTTTTACTGAATAACAACATGAAGTACTTACTGATTCCTTAGTCCTGAATTATGAGTGCTACAGAAGTGCTGTCCCAAATTATAAATGAAGAATAAAACTTACATCTATGCAGTGCTGCAACTCAAATCTGTTGTCTTTTCTGACCCATTCTCAAGAGATTAGAATTTACCTAAATTACCGGTAATAATGAGGAATGTTATTAAGATACGTATTTTTAGCCATATTTTTCTGAATTTCACAAAAACTACTTATTTGAGAAAAAAATATTCATCAGTTTTATCCGTTCTGAATTTTATTTTGTTTTGATTTACAAAAAGTAAATGTGACATTTTTAATCCTTATTAATTTGGCTTGATGATGTTTTGAAAATTGGGCTAATGCAGTGTTAAGGTAATTTTCACAGTTTGCTGTTCATAATGGGTTTGCACCCCCTTTAACTTAAATTATTTTTCTGGAATTTTCATCCAAAAACTATTTGTGTAATTGCTGCTGTATACAATTCCAGCATTAATCTGCCCAGACTGTATCCATGAGCTCTTATTTAATTTTTTCTGCAAGAATAGATTGTTTTTTTTTGTTGTCCAATAATGGATCTGCATAGTGGAACTTCATCTTTCTCAAATATGGCAGTGTGTACAGAATTCTATAATGGAAATACCGAAGTCTTCTCTAGTGCTACTAATAATGAGCTGTTTTAGGAATTACTTTTTTCAGGAATGTTTGGAATCATATTTGCCTTTTCCTTGACAATGTGGTATTAGTAACTGAATAATTACTGAAATTTACTTCCTTGGCTGTATTTTCTTTAACCAGTAAATATTAAGAAAGCTCTTAGCTTAGCTTTTTGGTGTTCTATTCCATTAATAGTTTTTACTCCAAAATAAATTCTAAAATCTTGTTTACTGTTGAACCTTTGTAGTTATCCAGATACTTTTTTCGCCCCCATTTCATAAAAGGAAAAAACATGTTTGGTACTCTCCATTCATATGTTGCTGTTTCCACTTAAATGTATGGCAAAAGTACTTCCAGTTAGACCACTAATTTCATGAACTGTTTTTTTTTGTTTTTTTTTTTCAAAATTGTTTGAGAGTCAGTTAATTCCCAAAGTTTTGATACATTTAAGTTTTCCTTATAGTCTTGTCAGGGCATTTGAATTTCCAGAACAACATTTCTGGGAGCTTTACTGTCTTTGGTTTTCTGTTGGACATAACTTTGCCATATAATATACCATCTTCTTCAGTGGAACCTTACTTTATTTTTTGCTGTTCATTACTGGACTTGAATACAGCAGAGAAAGCTGTATAACTTTTTTTTTTTTCCTTGTAAGTTGTATATTAGGCTCAAATTATGTGTTCATTTTATTTTTTCAACTGTGCTTTGAACAATTGTAAAAGTGATCACAGATAGAATATTTTTGTTGGGGATTTTATAAGTTTTGCTTTTTCTCATGGAGCAAGAGTTAAAACATTTAGCTCCCTAAAATTGCAGCCACAATTTTTACATTCTTTATTAGCAATAATAAATTCCCACTCAGCTCTTCAAGCTGTTCAGGTCGGAGTCTGGATTATCATAAAGTAGTCACAACTTCATAAACAATGCCATGGTTCCTGTTACTATAACCAAACATTTTTAAGCTGTGGATTCTGTCCTGGCCTCTTGGCATTTTATGTAGCTGTCTCCCCAAGCAGGTAGGACATGCAGGAGATGCAATTCCTGTTTAAATAGGGCAGCAATCATCTGCTACAATCAGTCCTACTCTTCCCATCGTTTCAGAAGTGTTGTCTTCGGATGGATGGAGTTTAAAGAGACAAACAAGCAGAAAATTCATTAGGCTCGTGCTGTGGATCAGATGTCCCTCTGTGCCAAATATGAGCAGTACTAAGTAGTTATGGCTTTTTTTTACTTCCTGACCAGCAGATGCTAAGTGCATCAAATGCAGCTCATAAATCCAGTTTCTACTTCCTGCTTCAGAAAACAAGCACATATCCATTTGGTAACAAGTGTTTAAGGCAATTAGGAGCAAGAGAAGGAGGAAGTGGCTTCAGTCTTGTGGCTGTTAAAAGAAAACAACATTCCATATAATGGGTCATTATGCTTTGTATTTTAAAAACATATTGTTTTCTATTTATATCTCTTTGTCAACACTTGTAAGTATGATTAATTTTACAGTAGCCTTAGTTCAAATGCATACAGAATATCACATGGAATTATTATTTTTTTTTTTCTGGCTTTCTGCATACACAGACACAGGTTTCCTGGTGATAAATATGTAGATATTTTACACCTGATTGTATTACAGAATTAGTAATAAGCTATGTGGTTGTTGTTGAAGTTATATCATTAATGGATATTTTATTTGAAATTAACAGATAGGCAAAGTTTAACCTAAGTATGTTCTAAAATACTTTCCAAACTATCTAAACTTACTATCTCCAAACCATCCCCTAAAAAAGTGTACCTCCTTCATACATCAACCGGCTACATTTTCTAATCAATGGAATGGATTAAATGAAAATAATGTTGTTTAAAAAGAAATTATAAAATCATTTTGAATGCAAGCTTATTAAAAAAGATAAATATGCAGTTTAATCTCTTTTGCTAACTTTCCTCTAATAGTATAAAATTATCCTTGTCTAATGAAGTTGTTGTCTTTTTCACTGCAGTAATGAATAGAGGTATGCTTTCTTGGTTACAAGATGTTGTAAAGTCCATTTCAATCTGGAAATGTTCCAAACTCAACAGATTTCACTATCCCATCTTCCCATCTCTATAAAGCTGAGCTTGTTTTCTTCTTAACACTTGCCAGAATTTTTGCCTTTTGTATTGAAGGAGGAGTTATTTAAAGAATGAATAATAACAACGTTTTTTATTCACGAACAAATGAATTTAATGTAAATTTAACAAATTTAATGCATTTAATAAGTACATGTGTGTGAAATGTGTATAAAGTGCATTTTAAACAAAAGGACAAAGCAAACTAAATGTCTAGTAGTTTTCTTTTGAATGCAAGTTTAATATTTGATGTGAGCAATAAATATACTATGTTTTTGTAGTAATCTTAAAGTGTAAGTGGTTGCATTTCTCTTTTTCAGTAGTCTCACAAGTGATACTGATACACAATTTCTATCAGTTATGATTTTTAATGTTGTTCTTGCTCACAGAATTCTGCTATTTGATTACTGTATGAATTGTGAACTGTAATCTCAAAATGACAATGTTCTCACTGAACTTGCACTTTGGGCTCCCTCTCACAAGTCTTTATATATACCAAAGAGGTGTTGCAATCAAAATGTTTTGTATGAAAAATGAGTTTTCAGGTGTAAACTACTGAGATTTGTGGGCATTCTAACACATGTTTTTGTATTATATTTGTAGGAAAAAAAAACCTAACAACTAAATTATAAATATTCTTCAAAATCTCTATTTCACTGCAGAGACACCAACTGTGTTTCCAGAAAATATTAAAGATAAAGAAACACCAACACCAGTTGAAGATATTCAGCTAGAAAGCTCTATTCCTCATACAGATTCAGGAATTGGAGAAGAACAGATGCCTAATATTTTGAACGGGACAGACTTGGAGACCAGCACAGGCCCGGATGCTATGAGTGAACTGTTGTCTACTTTGTCTTCAGAAGTGAAGAAATCTCAGGAGAGCTTAACTGAAAGCCCCAGTGAAATCTTGAAACCCTCATCATCAATATCCAGTATCAGTCAAAGTAAAGGCATCAATGTCAAGGAAATACTGAAAAGTCTCGTGGCAGCTCCTGTTGAAATTGCAGAATGTGGTCCGGATCCAATCCCTTACCCTGATCCTGCTCTGAAGAGAGAAGCTCAGGCTATTCTTCCCATGCAGTTTCATTCATTTGACAGGTATGCGGCTTGTTTCATTATTTTATATTGATTAAATTCTGTTCTTTGAAGGATTTTTCAAACATTCTTGTTCTTCTATAGTTTTGTATTCGACTGTTAAAAAACAACTGCATTACTTCACCTTTTTTAGCAAATCAGACTGCATAGAATAGATGGAAGTGATTCTCCTGGGTTTTCTCTGTTTGCAGTGAATAATACTCCAAACTACTTGGAAAACAAGCCTGTTTCATAGAAATATTTTGGCAGTTAAATCTATTTTTTTCCTTTAGAATGACATGAGGAGGGAAGGTAGTATATGCTGATACAAAACAAATTGGTTGAATATTTTTTCAAAGGGTTAAATCTTGGATCCATCACTGTACTTGTTTCCTAGTATTGAGATACTTCAGCCATGGCAAATGATTTGTATAGTCACAGTGAAAACCATATTTAGGTCTTTAAAAAGGAAATATACTGTAATGTATGAGTTTAAAAATGAAATGTTGAACATTTACACAAGGATTCCTTTTTCTTTCTGTTTGGGCTGTAGATTCCAACCTTCTAATAGGAATAATTTATGTTAAATATCCAGCCCATCCCAGTTATCAAAGTTTCACTTCAGGGTAAGATGTGCAACTGACGACATTTCTCTGGGAGAAGGGTAACCTGTTTTATAGTGGGCTTAACCTTAATCAGTGCAAACATTTAACTCGTGCTGATGTGATTAATTTTCTCATATAACAAGATTCCTGCAGTTTCTTTGTATTTTTTTTAATCTAAATAAAAAATAAGAGGAATAGCAACTTAAAGATATGCTAAAATATGTCTTGAAACTTAACAACATAGTTGTTGCAAAAAGTATTTCCTCTGTAGCTACAAGAAATAAAATTCTGAAGGGAAAATTGAAACAATTAATGATAAATTATGATTTATGAGAAAAAAAATCCATCTGCATTTACAGAAGATCTACACAAATGTCAGAATTGTCTTCATTAAAATCTTAAGAAATAACAATATGCAGTCAATGTTTCCAGCATAAAGTGTAAGAAGATGCATGAGCATTTTGGAACAAAAGTGAAGCACTTTTTCACATGAATTGCATAGAAAAGCTGATGGCTTTTGTCTGTATGTATAGATTAGCAAAGAGGCTGCTTTTCTGAAATAATTCAGTAAACAATCAGCATCTGTTGTAACAAAGAAGATTGGATTGATATGGGAAAAGAGGAATGTGCTCTACTTGCAATGAATATCACCATTTCTAATATTATTTTAGCTCTTATAGCCATTTTAGAGGAAGCCAATTTAGCAGGTGTTTCATTAAGAGTATATTTTTTGCACATCAGTCTGCATGTGTTGTTTAGACTAACTTCAGTGTGAAGTGAAAAATATTTTTTCCTTTCTGATCAGGAATTCTTCTTTCATCCTGAGTGAGGTGCCATAATATTCTGAAATTTGAGAAATATCTTTCGGTACATTGAATAGTAAATAAATACATGCTAAATGCAGAATTAATAGCACAAAACTGTGAGCACAGAAAGTTTACTTTACTGGAATCTATTAAGTTAAATTTCTACCTTGGTCACTTAAAAAAAATTTAGATGTTTATTATTAATTCACAAAATACAAGAAACTTAAATTAACATGGTGGCATATTGCCTCATTAGATGTCCTTGTAGCCTTTAGGGAGAACTTATCGGGAAAATGATTGGAGTGATGAATTTGAATTCCTGAAGTACAGTTTTGTTAAAAAGCATTAAGTACTACATAGGGAGGATTACAGTAGGTTGACCACAGTCTCCTTTTTGTGTGGGCACTTCCATTAGATTGTTCTTGAAAAAAGGCGTCTGCTTACGTACTGTGAACATCATTATAGAAGTTCAAAAATAATTCCATAGAATTATGGAATTGTTTGAGACATGCTGCTTGTCTAGAGTTCACACATTTTGACAGACATTTCATACTTAATAAGTTCACTTGGGACTTAGAAAGTTTTGGGGTTTCTTCTGTTGGTTGTTTGTTTGCTTGTTCTTTTCTGTCCTCTTACCTGCTGACCAAGTTGTGATTCCATTGTTACCTGTACAAAATGTACAGCTGTATTTGTATCTTGGTTGTAGTGTATCTTGTGCTACATCAGCTTTTGGTATTATTTCTTTCTTCAGAAGAGAAAAAATGAAAAGAAAGGCGGTTGTTAAAGCTGAGACAAAAAAAAAAAAAAGATCCATTCTATCAACTTTGTTAGGATATATATATTTTTTTCTGTTAAGTAGAACATGTTGCTATCTGATTTTATTAAGATGGTTTATGCTTTTATTATAACCCACAACTGTGACAGCAAAACTGACAGATTTAGGCAGGTCCTACAGGCTCAGGAATGGACACTACTGAGCTGTTGTTATCTTCATAAAAAACACTAGTGTTCTTAGCTCACAGGATGTCAACTTGCTATTTGGACCTCATAGCTATATCCCTGACTGCTGACCATTGTTCATGCATTGTTAGTTCTGTACTCTGCTCATGGTTTTAAAGTGCTCAGATGAATTTTGTGGTAATCTGTAGAGGTTGGGTTTTTTTGCTTTTCAAAAGGAAAAGCAGAGTGAGATCCCAACCCTGAAATTTTCAAGTTGGGGTTGGAAACAAAGGTTGTTCAATAATAATATATTTAATTAGATTTAATTGAAATATGAATTGAGAAACCATTATGGCTTTTAGCTGTGATGTTTATGAATGTTTTCTGTTTTCTGTTGCCTCTACTATTCTAATCAGCATTGTAAAAATGAAAAAAGTTACAGGTTAGTTGGTTGTCAGTGCTTCTTCCTGTCAATAGACTTGTGTTTACTGGTATGAACTAATAATCAAAATAATATATACTTTGTTTAGAAACTAATGCTATTTCTGTGAATCATATTTTTGTAGGCTCTGTTGCTGTAGTTTATGCATATTTTGGTACTTCACTGAACCTCGTGGCCACTGATTGTGTTTATCCTCTCTGGGGAGAATTATCAGCAGTAGAGTATATTGTTTTGCCGGGTTTTATTTGGTTCGGTTCAGGTTTTTTGTTAGCTTTCATAAAATACACACAGTCATTCTGTATTTATAAGCAACTCAAGATTGCAGAAATGTATTTTTCACTTTAATTAACAGCTACTCTTAGTGATTTTTATTAATATTATTCATTTTATGTTTACATGTAGATGGCTACATGCTAATAGAAGAGTTGTGGTAATAAATAATTACCAAAAATTTAAGAATATCTTTGTTAATCTAAAGGTTTTTTTTAGCTATAATTGCTCATTTTATATGCAGGAAAATAATGCATGAAGCAAACTCCAATAAATTGCATTCAAGTTAAGAATTCTATTTTATCATTCAATATGATGCATTTTGCTCTGCACGTTCTTGCAGTTGCGCATGGTTAATATGTTCACAAAAGTCATTGTCTAACACGCTGCAGTGCATTCTTGGAGTTTGTGCAGTTATAAATGAAATATAAAAGCAGAAAATGTGTCCAACATATTTTATCGAGCAGGACTTCTGTGCAGTTAATGTATGCAGCCATTCAAGCACTATTGAATGTAAATGATGAGGTGATATTGATGAAAGGAGGGGATTGAGGTCTCAGGGGGCGCTGATGACGGATTGAACAGAAGTGGCCTTGCCCCGAACGTAACTCAAGTCTGTCGTCTTCACTGCTCAAAGCCATAATGGGAGGTGGCAGTCTGAAATGAGTTGCCACGGCAAAGAGTATTATTTTTGAAATGCTTTCACACAAATCACTAGGCCCTGCATACAACTTAGTTTCATGCTTTAATGTCATCAGGAGGCACAAATTGGTGTGTCTAATTGTTTGCCACCTGCCAGCAAAATGAGCTGCCAGCCAGCCAGACGGGTTTGATTGTCTGTCAGTGATTCAATAGATTGAGAGTGACAACATCAAAAATTCCACTTCAAACTCTGGAGCTCTGAGCAGCTTTTCTGAGACCTCTTCCCCACAAGTGCTTCTGGACAACTGCATTTTTCAATTAGTTTTCTATATATTGCTGCCTTCTGCCTCATCTGTCTTAAGGTAGCTGTAATTACATTATGAGCTATATAAACAGATTTCTGGGGCATGTGAGCCCAGATTCTCAACGTTATGACATGTCTTTCAATGTCAAACAGAATTCCTTGAAAACGGCATCCGAGATGACATTTTTAGAAACAAACACAAAAGGGTTATTTCACCTAGATTTGCAACTAATGGGGCATAACTCACCAATAATTCCTCTGTGCCTTCTCATCTTCCATCTGATAAAAGCAGTATCTGTTATTGACTTTAGGGATTGGGGACTTTCTTGGGTTTTAGTCAATTTGAATTTGTCCCACTAGACAACTCAAACCACTAACATTTGTGAATTTATTTCTGATTCTACTCAGGACTGCATTCTAAAGTTTACTTTTTTATTTCCATTCGACTTTGTTTCCTAGTAGACAGCTGTTAAAACAAAGCTGTTATTGAAATTGAGAGTGCTCTTGCTTGTACCTATCTTTTTTTTTTTTTTTCAAACTGAGATAATTTATATATATCTTCGGTACTTAGCAGAATTACTAAATTGGAAGCATTCTTATATAAGCTGAAAACATTGAGTTCCTGGAAGTGAGATCAGTTATTTTTCTCCCTATAAAATACCTTGTTTACTTTTAAGCACTACATTATCGCTTTCTAACTTGGAATATTATGGAGTTTTATAGTTTCAGTGCTCAGTAAATTCTTTACAACCACATCTTGAAATGTTTTGAAGGAACCCCTTTTGAAGTATTTTAAACTTGTTTTTTGTTGACGGTTTGTTTTTGGTTTTCCATAGAAGGTTCTTGGGCTCAGAGGTATTTATATGATTAAGAAGGTTGACATTATGTGAAACTCAGTCAGATGTGTTCTGTCAGATAGCATGAAGAATGAACGTATTTAAGGTACACTTAAATAGATTACTATGTTTGTTATATGTAGACTATTTTTGGAAGTATTACTCAGTCTCTGTGTTTTGATGTAAAATATATATATATATTTATATATATATAAATTTTACTGATCAACAGAATAGGAAAAGGACAAAACCTGTGAGAAAAGAAGCACTGAAACTCATGCGAAGAAGTTCAATAATGATCTGTTGTATTATTGGTCATCTTTGGAAGATTGCTGCCATACATTGATCTTTATCAGTTATTTAAATAAAATATCTAAGTTAGTACACTACATTCCTGTTGTTGCCATTAAATTCTCTTGAACATGGTAAAAAATAGCTCTGGTTTTCCTGAAAATTTTAAGGAATGAAAATGAGCTATGAATAAGTATGTTTTAGTCTTCTCCCAGTAGAAAACATTAGTTTTTATAGTAAAGACTTAAGAGCCCTTCCCTATTTCGTGAAGTAGCAGTTAAAATACATCCGAAAGAATGGGAAGTATGGTTTCAGATCCTGTTAGACAAAGAAGGTAGGTAAAGTTGCATTGTCTGTATTCCTGGACAGTGCCTTAGCCTCTGATGTACTAAATAAAATAGAGGAAAACGTAGGAGGGCTACTGCATCCCAGCTGTCCATTTAGAATAACTTCATCCTTTATTTATTAATAGGTTTGAGTCAACCAAAATTTGGTATATTAATCCTTGAATGTTTTTCATCAAGCTGTTATCATGTTCTTTTCGTATGCCACTTAGCAATCTGTGCACAAGCAGCTCTTTCAAATTTCTTATAATCTGTGTGGTCGGCATCTTTCCATATTTAGGGCACAAAACGTTAGCTATTATTTATCCGAAGTTTCTGTATGCTTTATCAGGAGAAGTTAGCATCTTTTTATTCTATCATATGATACAGTAGATATGCAGCTGAAAATCATACTGGATTTCTGTCTCGCTTCTTTACCTACATAGGCCTATATAAAATTGATGTTAAATTTGTATTAACTTTTAGAGAACTGCTACTTTTTAGTGCTTGATTTTCTTATTGTTTTTTTGCATCATAGATACATGATTACATACCTTCCTCAGTCACAGTCATCTCATAATATTTGCTACTGTTTTTTTCTTTATTCAGTATTTTTTCTGGCATTTAATATCTTACATTTTTACTTATATTCTATTCAGATTCTACAAACTCATTACATTTGTAGAATTTCCAGTTTCTTTATTCAGCCATGACCATTCATCTTTCTTGATAGCTTTTTATCTACAGTTTTTTCTTGTTTCGTGTCAATATTTTGTCTTATTTTAGATGCTTCAATTAATTTATCCTAAATGCAAGGGAGGTACAAGGGACTGCAAATCTCACTGGGGGTGAACACTAAGACTCCTGCTTGATCTGAGAATAGAAATCAAATGCCTTCATTTCCTTATTCTAAAACCACTCCTGAGATTATTCACTTCCTTTATTTAGAAGAAAAGCAAATTTTCTTTAGTAGATTAGAAGCACGTTATATAGCTTAAAATTTGGAAGTCTTGGTGAATGCATTTTATAAAATAATTTAAAAATCAGTAACTGGATATTCAGCACTAAGATTTCACTTGGACAAGCCTCAAAGATTATACAGTTCAGTGATTTGTATACGTTCTTCAGTATACCTCACATTTCCTTATCCAGTTTTTCTTCTCCATGACAGTTGACTCTGAGTTACATCTTTCCTTCCCAATTTCAGATGAATCTTAATGCAATTGAAGGTTGCCTAAAGTAGGATTCAAAATGTGGTATTAATACATGCTAACAAAGAAATATTACAGATTCGAACCACAGCCTGAGGCTTAAAACAGGAACAACGAGTAATCAGCAGTATAAATTTTTCATGGTATACTGAACATGTTTATAGGTATGACAATTGCCCATAACTTTCAGAGAAGAATTGCTAATATTTATTTTCAGAGATCAAATTAATCTAATTGTAGAAACAAGGTAAGATTCAATATTGCAAACAAATCGTCCACCATTTTCGACTGTGATCTCTTCTAAAACATTTGGCCGAAGTTGCTGTTTGGAACAGAATACTTCTGTGAAAAATGTTACTGATGCTAGTACTGCTTTTTGAACAGTATTTCTGGAAAACTGAAAATTGTTCTGGAAGGATAATTAAAGACCCTAGTCTAGTTCTGTTCCACTGATATGTGGAAGTGCCACCCAGCAGCTCAGGCTGCCCAGGGCCCCATCCAACCTGGCCTTGATCACCTCCAGGGATGGGCACCCACAGCTTCTGTGGGCAGCTCTGCCAGGACTTTGCCAGCCTCTGAATAGAATCTTCCTAATGTCTAATCTAAATCTACCTTCTTTCTGTTTAAAAACATTATCCCTTGTCCTGTCATTACCTTACCTGACAAGAATCTTTCCCTCTGTTTCTTGTAGGACCCCTTTAGCTACTGAAAGGATGCAATAAGGTCACCCTGGAATCTTCTATTCTTCAGACTGAAAAACCCAAACTCTCTTAGCTTGAGGGAAATTCTTCTACTTTCTGCTGCAGGGGAAGGAGAGTAGGGGCAAGAATATTAATTTAGTCTTAAGAGGTTTCACGTATCCCAGAAGAGTGTACAGCAATTCTAGTTTATTTGCTGCTGCTTAGCTAGATAGTACAAGACATCCAGTATAGGAGGCTTATAACTGACCTCTAGATTGACCAGAGTGATTACGCTTGAGGGCCTTTGAATTTTAAAATGGAGAAGAGATTCAGAATGTGGATCAGAATGAGAGAGAGAAAATATACTGCTATACAAACTGAACTGCCTGTCACTGGCACTGAGTAGATAAAATTTTAAGATAATTTGAGAACAATTTTCAGTTTCCACTTTTTTTTTCAGTTCAACACATTCATGGTTTAATTTTCAATATAAACATTTCATGTGAATTACTAAACTACAGACAAATTCTGTAGCCATTTGCTGAGATTATTTAATGCACTGTGTGAGTGGTTTTCAGGTTGAACCAGCACTCATGTTAAACATGATGTGAATTACGATTACTTCAGACCTAGATTTAGAATTTGAAAAAGACACTCAGAGAAGCAGAATACTCATTAGTACACACATTTCTTTTTAGAATTGCAAACTACCTGATGAACTGCAGAAGAAAATTAGTTGCTACAGTCAATTGCTGCTAAGTCTTTCCTGACTAACACACTGATGGACATTTGGGACTGGAATTGTATGGTGCAGAAAAATGTGAACCATTTTGGAATGAAGTCTGAAATATGTTGTGTAAAACAGAGCCTAAAAAGAAATGTCAGAATTACATATGGTATTTTCTCCTAGCCCACAGATTTCTGTTCCATCATGAGAGAGATATCTGAATGTCTGTCTGAGTTGAATATAAGGCATCTATCACATTAAATTTCTTTCATTCATATTATCTTCAGATAAATAACTGCATCTTTCATAAACTTGCTTTTTCCTTCTGCATTCACCCTACAGGCCATTTGAGTAGTTTGATTAAAAGAATGTTGATTTGTTTTGTTCTTAACTTGAAAGCGGTCAGTTATTCTATTTTCACTTTTCTTGCTCTGCTACTTTGATTGTTTTGCTTGTTTTCTGTTTGTTCATTCTACTATGTTGTGCATACGTCTACTTAGTCTCCTTCATCTGCATGTTATTCTGTATATTCACTCACTTTGTCTTGTTTTATTAGTAGAAACGAGACATTTTGACAAGATTACCGTGTATGACATGTCAGAAAAATGCATTTTCTTTCAGGCTAGGTTGATCGTGTCTCACTGATATTACATACTCTTGTGGCAAACATGTTTATCATTATGTTTATTCATAATTTGTAATTTATTAACACCTGACCTGTCTTCATGTTCTGATTCATACCTTAAAAGGACATCACCCACATGTAGAACATTAGTACTTGTGAGACATGGGGGAAGGACTGTCCTTTTTTTGTGAAGGGACCTGATTTTCAGCTTTAAACTACACTCTTAATAAAATAGTTTCCTAAAATTTCTGTTGTGTCTGAGGAATGAAGTTGATATAGACTGTCCTTGCTTTGCAATGTTAGATGATCTTTCAGATGCTGTGAAAGACATATGAGCTCTCTGAAGCTAAAGAGAGAGACTTCAAATTTTGCTTCATATTTTTTTGAAAGATAGTAAAGAAATAGGAAACAGTTTTGTAACAGTGTGTCAGCAATTTAACAGGTTGAAGTAGGAGACCTTGTAGGATGAGAAAATATTGTGCTTAAAAATAAAATAAAGCAACTAAACAGATTTCACTCACTCTTATCTCACATTTGCTAGCACTAGATTGCATCCATGTATGGGTCCACCTTCTGATACAATGATGGGTGCAACATGGACACCTTCTTTCTTATATCTTCTGGATTTTTTTTAAATACTATATATATTTTGTTACAGATTTTTGGATATTTTTTTTACCCTTAGGGAGCTGTCAACAATGTCTCAGTGCTTCCTCACCTCTATGGGTCATTCTGTCTCCAGTTCTGGGTACCTTGCTACAAATGTTCTTGGGCTGCTTAATGTATGCATTATTAACATTGGCCAGTCTGAGATTGCTGTGTGTTACCTTTTTGTGCCTCAACACCCAGATGTCATAGGATGGTTGAAGTGAGAAGGGACTGCTGGAGGTCACCTGGCCCAGCACCCGCTCCTGCAGGGACACCCAGAACAGGGCACCCTGCACCATATCGAGTCAGATCTATAAGGTCCCCAAGGAGAAGATACCACAGCCTGTGTCTGTGTTCTGTCACCTGTAGGATATTCAAATTTGTGTTTCATTGGCACTAATCTTACCTTTCTTATTGCAGTTCTGTACAAAGATGCTGTTGTCAGGGAACGATTTTAGTTTCCTTTTGAGATTAATGTAATCAGGAGATACTCTTGCTCCAGATGTATAAGATTTCTTGTGTTTCTGTGGCACTGTAGGGACTCTACTCTTGTCAGTACCTACTCAGTATTCCTGAACTCAAGTATTCAAGTATTTGAGAAATGAGTTTTCTGTTGAATAATTAATTGAACTAGAGATATTTTTGGTGGACAGGAGCTAATCTTAGGAAATTTCATATTGTTACATAGTAGATTAATCTACTACTCTACTTTATCAATAGCTATTGAATTCTGCAAACTCATCTTCTCCTGAAGCAAACAGAAGGAGACAGAAAACCATCAATATGCCTAGATTTACCTTTCTGAAATACTTGCTTCAGGGTAGTCTTAAAACTGTTGTTCAGTATATAGAGATGTTAGCTGGTGCTGATCGACTCTGAAAAGAGTAAAGAAAAATTGTTGCTTATGAACACATTGTACACTGCCATCAAGAGATCATAAAAGAATAACAGTTGTAGATAACTTTCCTAATAACATCATTAGTACAGTTTGCATTACTAGGCCTTGAATTAAAATCCAGCAGGACTGCTGATTTAGAATTGTGTAAACAAACTACATTACAATAAAACAAAATAAAAGAATGTAAGTTCTGCACCTTTTAATCCATTGTGTGCTATCATACTTAGGTGAAAATGTAACAAAATAACTACTAAAGGAACTTCTAAAAAAAAATGTGGCCTGATTACTCCAAAATAGTTGCATTTTCTTCCTACTTTATTTGGTTTCAATTCTTGGTTTTAAATGGAAATGTACTTGTTTAAATAGAAAATATGTATGATGACTAAAAGTCTTTTTATTTTTTAACATTTATTTATTATTTGAATAAGTATTGTTTCAGACTTTGTTTTCACTCAAATTTTCTACTGAAATAGAGGGGTTTTGTTGTTGTTGTTGTTGTTGCTGTTTTTTAGGAGATGATATTTTTTGTAAATAAATTTAATTACTAAATGGAAAAATGCAAATTTACCTGTCTGCACTATTCAGTCTTGTGTTGATAAAGTATTAAATGAATGTCCTGTAATCTTTTCCTCCTTCTTCCCTTCTAATCATTGCAACGATTTTGGTTTTGAGATTTGAAAGAAAAGTCCTTTAAGATTACATGGGGATATGTGAATATGTTTGTTCGAATGACTGTGTATGTGTGTGTATATATATGTGTGTGATATATGTCATTTGTTATTATATGGAAAGCATGTCCTCTTCTAAAATGCTTACAAATTCTCAAGGCTGCTTTTTAAATATTACTTTTAAATGAGCATAATATCCACGTTCTGTGATTAAATGTTTACTTGTAGTACACTGGCATAGTATCCTAACACTTCCTTTGCAAATCTAGGACACAGGTGCTCTTAGTGTTGTCAACAGCTTATAAATGAATGTTGAGATGTTTCCATTTTGGAAGCGCTAAAAGAGAAATTGAGTTTCTCAGCATCACATAAAATTGCAGACAACAGTCAGTTGACAGAGTCTTCATCTACCCAGAAAGATTAAGGAAATTTCCATTATTATGTGTTCTTACCAAGAGCATTATAACAGAGCATGATATCATAACAAACAGAAGTTCTTGTTAACTCTGCTGTAGAGTTTTCATAATCTTCTGTTCCTTTTCCTGCAGGAGTGTGGTTGTGCCAGTGAAGAAGCCCCCACCAGGCAGCCTGGCTGTGACCACAGTTGGAGCCGCCGCAGCGGGGAGCGGTCTGCCGCCGGGTAGTACACCTAATATATTTGCTGCAACAGGAGCTACACCAAAAAGTATGATTAATACAACAGGTATTGTCCTTAAATATTTTTGTGACCCTCATTTTTCCTGTCTGTTCTTTGGTTTTGTTGTTTTCAGTTGTTTTTATTTTTTTTTCAGCCATCTTTTCTGTTACTGTTTCTGTACTTTTCCAAAAAAAAAAAAAAAGGAAGATTAAATATTGCTTAAATATTGGCCTTTGTTAGTTACAGAATTTTCTCTTGGTTTATGTTTATTATCTTTGATACTCCACATTAGACTTGTGCAGCCTTTGAATAAGTTGAGAATTCAAGTGAACTAACTTTTCCAGTGCTCTGTGGTAGAGGATGCTTCTATGATATATAACAGTAAATACCTCCTCATGCATGAAAGAAATAAAATACTACTAGATAGGCAAATATAATACGTTGTGGAGTTCAGTATTTTTGTCAGTAAAAATTACTCTTTAGTTTTTGGAAGGTTTTTTGGTAAAATCCTACCTAATTTAATTCCAGTTGTGTCTTCTTCTCAAGAACAGTTTATTGTGACCTATAGAAGGAGTAGAGAACTTATTAATTATTTAAAACAGGAACAGTAGAATTGTATATCACGAAAAAGCCCATTGACCACGGGTGCTGTGGTTTCCTACCATAAATGAATCCTTACTGTGAGAGCAACTGATGTTTTCTTAAACTCCTTCAAAATGTCTGGCTTTGCTATGTTTTCTTTCTAAACTAAGCAAAAACACTTGAGAGAAGAGCTCTCTTCAAGGATATCACAACTGCTGACAGAGGTTGAGAAAATGAAAATCTCCCTGGGGTTGCAGAAAAAGAGGGGAAAGTTTTTGGCATCTTTCTACTTTGTGGAACAGTATGAAGACACTCATTTTTCTTCTTTCCTTTTGCAGATTACCTTTAATACCTGGTAATAGAATGTTTTTCCTTTTTTTAAGGATAAAAAATATCTAAAAATCTTACAATCCTAAAGCAGATGGGAGTAATAGGGACTCTGAAAACTGTTATCATTTCTATAAATGCTTTCTTTTTGTGCAGCCACTTCTGTTAATCTTGAATGGATTTCCTTTTAGGTCCTCTTGTATCATGCAAAAAATATTCTACAATGAAAATCTTGTTTTCCAAATTGTATTGAGTAGTGTGAGCTTTTCAGTCTCCTCACTGATTAAAGATCTGGAGTGTTTTGGCTGGAATGTAGTAGCTCTTCTTTGTAAGTAATAGCATTTAAAAATGAGTCATATTGCTGATACCACTGTTAGTAGAGGACAGTCTTTCAGATACCACAGTTCACTGTGGATGAAAGGGCTTTTTTTTTTCCCTTGTTTTGATTTTTTTTATTGATCTTATTGTGCTTTTTTTTTTTTTTCTGGAAGACTTTTGTTTTGTTTTATTTTAGTACAACTGTTTTTGTCTCCCAGTCTGTGGATTAGTTTGATTTATGGGAAAGTATTGATTAGATGGAACTCCAGCAAGTATCAGATCTAATTAGTCAGAACTATATGTGTGTTGAACTTCTTGTGATCTTATTTGGAAAAGTCTTTTATGCCTGAATTCCCCCAAATGAGACATACTGATTAATTCTCCAAAGAAATAGTTTTAAATGTATTTCCTCTCCAACATATATTTAAAGGCTTGAATTTATTATCAACAGTTTAGAAATGCTAAATGCATTAATGGCAGTAAAACAGCATAACATTGAAAATGTGTAAGTATTAAAATGTTCATTTTGTGATTTTTAACTAAGTTAAAGCAATGACCATATATGTCAGTTTTTGAGATGTAGATGTCAATTGTCCAGATGTTTCCTGGTTTATATACTTGTAGACTCTGTGAGATTATCTATGTAATTAATTATTTTAAAGTAGTAAAGGAAATTTCATTAAACATCAGAAATTTTTACTATTATGAAAAAGGAACATTATACAATTTTTTTAGAAACACTAGGTGTCCCTCCAAACCTATTTACAGCTGATTTTACAGTATGCCAAAGATACTGTGCCATTGTAATTTTAAATTTGAGATCTGTTCTTTGCTGGACTTCTGAGGAAAGTGTGGGGATTTTGTTTGTTTGTTTGAAGATATTCATGGATTGGAATCAGTGTTTATGTCCCATCTGTTATCGCTGTCATAGTCAATGTCTCTGTCATGATGTAATGAGATGTGTGCTACTGATGCCCTTTCAGTGCTTTGAGTGTTTCTGTTGAGAGGTTTCCTTTCTTCATTTAAGAATCTGTTTCTGCTGTTACAGAATTTCTTTCTGCCCAAATTCTCAACACTGTATTGAAACATGTAGTCCTTGGTCTGTTTGACCTTCTCTGCTGGGGGCATGGCGTGTTCAATAACTTAGCAAATATTCTTTTTAGACAAAAAACATAATGAGAAAAACATTGGAAGGAGATGAGAAATAAAATTGTGTCACTTATGAATAGAAATATGTATATAATATAAATATGTAAGTAACATAAATACCTTTGTATGCATACACACGTAACGATGACGCTCTAATCTTGCTATGCAGTTTTTTTTTAAGCTCCCGCAATCCCAGCTAAGTTAATGCTGTTCCTAGGCCAGGAGAGATGACCCACCTTGTATTTTTGTTTCCTTCTCAATGTGTTTGGGTACATTTGCAATTTGTATTCAGTCCAAGCCTGAACCCTAGATGTAAGCCGTAACCAACCTCTCACTCATGCTATTAAAACTGTAGAGTAAATCAGAATAAATCACTTCCTAGTCTAAACCCTGAACCTACCATTATCTCTATAGCCCAACAAAGCCTAGTTCATTTTGATATTGTTTTGAATATAACTTGTTTTAGTTGATTAAAAAAAAATATCACTATTACCAGTATTTGACCTCAACTTCATTGTCAGGAGGCTACTTAAGCAGTTAAAAACTGTAAAGGCTTTCATAAGATTTTAGTTATTATTTGTAAGAAGCTGAACAAAATATATATATATATGTATATATATATATATATATGTGCAGATATTTACACCTGTATCTTAGTTACTAACTCTGACCAGCAACAAGGAGTTACCAATTATCATTTAAAAAAAAAGTTAGAGCAATGCAGTTGATCCCTAAGCTTCAGTTTCTCAGTTTCCTCCACTTTTCATTGCTAAATTGGCTAAATCTTCCTCATTGCTTGTCACCCTCATCTCAGCAGCACAACCATCCCTCCAACTACACCACTGTTGTAAATACCTGTGTTACCATGATGTGTTACACGGTGACTGTGCAGCAGAACACTGACAGCATTTATCAGGATTCTCTTGCTACTGCTCGTGGCCACTGTATGCCTTTTCTGTTTTGCTTCAGAGAGTCTGAACTCACAGTGCCGTTTCAGCAAACATGATAGATTGGCATTTAGAGTCTAAGTTTAGCCCTTAGCTCTGACCCAGATCACATAAAGTATAAATGTACACTCTGTCTGTATCTTTTTTTCTGGGCAGCTGTTCACAGCCCATTGAAATGATACTCTCACTGCCCTCCCTGCTTTTTGGGTCTAAAAATTCTTCTTGACTTGAGGAAAGAAACTGAAAAAGTAAAAATTAGAATCTTGTTACTGTATTATTATTCTTTCAAACACTGCTTTCCACCATTACTTGCTGAAGGAATGTGCATTTTCTATTTTCTCTGTTATTTTTTTAAATTTCTATTTTATTTTCTGCCTATAGTTGCATCTGGGCAGCCAAGAAGTGTATATATATAGAAAAAATATAATAGTTAAGCTTCCATTCTCCACTCAAGCTCATCTTAAATATACCTCTATTTTAGCAAGATCTTGCTTTACATGATGATGTAAAAATATTTTCATCTTTGGAATATAATTTGGGAATAATGAAAATGAGGTAAGGATTTATTTTGCCTGACTTTCAGTAGTTATTTAAGTTTATTATAACTATATCAACAAAAATAAGGTATTAATTTATATTATACTCACATTGAATGTTTTTAATTGTTTTAGAAAAAGTAACATTATTTTCTTACTTAAAAGTAAATTAATAAGAAAAAAACTCTCTAAAAGCTATAAAATTCTCTAAAAGCTATATTTTTTCAGACTGAATTAAGACCTGTATTTTTTGGGGAACAGGTGCAGTAGACTCAGGATCTTCTTCTTCCTCTTCATCATCCAGCTTTGTGAATGGTGCTACCAGCAAAAATCTCCCAGCTGTCCAAACTGTTGCTCCAATGCCAGAGGATTCAGCTGAAAACATGAGGTACATGAGTTCTAACTTCTACTATTGTCATTTCTCCTCCTCCTACGTCATACATACAAAATAGTATTAAAAAATATATATGTATAAAAATGTATTTCAGGTTCTTTCTTTCGCCCTACCATAGTTATTCATATAATTCAATATATATTTACAAACTTGTTCAGTACTAAGAATATACTAAAATAATATTTAACTGAAAATTCTAACTCCTTAGAACTATCTCACACACTAAAACATTGTTAAGAGCTATTTATTTGTTGACCAGTTTTTTACAATTTTGAAAGTAAAAATCAGAACGCAAGCACAGCTGGGCAATAGGGCACTGGGAAGTTGAGATAAAACCTCTTCTGAGCAAACAAAAGCCCTATTTAGGTTGGAGAGGGTGAAACCGGACATGCATTCATGCAGCTAACTAAAAGGCACACTAGATCTGAGTTGGTACAGCAAGAGGCAAATGCCATGGTATAGCTAATATTCCCTCAGAATTGCTCTCTGAAATTCCTACTGCATGTCTTTGTATAATAGCTTATTTTGCAATACAATTTTAATACAATTTTAGATTCAGTTCATAAAATTGAAAGAAGGATTTTCTTCTTCCATTAGAAAGTAATGCATCCATCCTTCTTGCAAGGTCCAGATGATAATTGTGAGTGTTTGGGCTGCCCTGGATTATTTCCTTTCTTATGGACATTCATAAGTACGCACACAGAAGTTAGGCTTAATAACCAAAGAGGTGAATGATGAACTGGTTGGCAAAGAGCAAATTGATTCTTCTGTAATTTCCCATTTAAAACTTATGCTTTTGATAAGAGGAAGGTAAACCTGTATAACATTTAATAGCATGGTACTGTTCAGTGTAAAATCCTGCCAAGGATGTAATTTAAATGGTTCAAATAGCAGTTAGTTTTTACAGCAGCAAATTTAATAATTTCCAAAATTCCTTGTCAAATTTTATATGAAGAAGTGAGGTTTTTAGTTGGAATGTTATCATTTCCCTTTAATGAATCACTGGTCTTTGTACTCTAGATTTTTATTTAGATTTAACAAAGAACTATTTCAAAAGAGCTGTTTGGGTTCCCTGAAATTTATACTGTATATTACATGAGGTTTAATAATATCTGTTCATAGTATTCTTGGTAGGCTTTATGTAAACCTATTTTCATGGCTGAGTTAACCAAACTGCATGCTGAATTTTCTTTCTAGATAGAACTAAATCTCCTCCATTCCTAGTTTGTGATCAACTCTAGCACTAGCCTGTAAGAACTCTTCCTAGTGTTATTTGCTTTTTTTGCTCAATGCTTACTAGTCTGATACTACTACTGTGCTCTTTCAGTCTTCCCTGTCCCAGTTTATTACTTTTATGTATATAGGTATTACACGTAATTTACTTTCTGACACGTGTTGACTTTAACTTGCAAAATAAAGAATCTTGAATTTTGGTGGTATTAAAATTTTATCTGCATTTAAGAATGTCTGCAAGTGGAGAGGAGAAAACTGTGTTAATTGCTTCAAAATATCCTTTAAAACTCTTAGTTCAGTCATGAAATCCCCAAAGAGAGTTTCCAAGTGATTGCAGAGTGCATTATGAGAAATAATAGACATGAGACATTGTGCATGTGTGTGAACCAAAAATTCAGTAGATGAGCCACCTGTTTTCCTGAATCATGTTTGTGTCTCTCTTTATGCTTCATTCTTAATTCTGTTTGTTATTTTTGAAACTGGAGGACCAGAACTCCAGTCAGTTTTCAACATGTAAATGCACCGGGGATTTATATCAAGGCAAACAACTTTTTTCTCTTTTTTCTTTTAAATCCATTTAAATATTAAATTCTGTCATTTGATATGCATTTTTAAAGAGTGCTAAACTTTGAACTCACATGTTCACAGAATACTATCCAAAATTCCCTGTTAATAGGTTCAAAATATACTAAAACCATCAGCAATCCATTAAATCGCAAGGTGTTTATTATCATCCAAGGTGTTGATTAACAGGACATCCAAACCTTCCACGTCACTGGATTCTTAAATAGAAGTTGATCTTCCTTTAAAAGCTTCCTAACATTTTTTTTAATTGTACATAGAGTTATCAGAGTTATATGAACTCTAAAATTAGAAACTTGAAATAAATTTACAGTGAAAGCATATTTTAAAACATAGCTTAGATGAGTCTTGATTAATCTAGCAGGTTTTTTATCTCTAGCAGCAAAATCTTAGGATAGATTCACGTTACAAATGAAAAACTCCAAGATAATCATCAGTATTTCAAGTAGAGTCAAGAGAAGCTCTAGCATAAAACAAAGACTGTTGAAATGAGAACCTCCTTTAGAATATTAGAAAATTAATATCTGAATTTGAAATGGGAAAGCAGCATGTTGAAAGAAAATAAGCTATAGGAACTCAATAAAATCACTGTAAGCTATTGAAGAAAACCTTTCAATGTGTTATAATGGCAACTTTGCTTTCAAATGTAGGAATATTCATATGACCCAACTGAAAATGTCTATATTTATTTATAGCTTACAGATGGTAGATATGACTGAAAATTTAAAATTATTGCACCTTCTCTTCTGTTCTACCAATAAACATAACTTCTTCCTATTTATGTTTTCCTAAATGCCAATAATATTTTGGTCTTTCAATTCCAATGCAAAGAAAATATTCCCTGCCACAAGCAGTCTGAAAGGGAATATACCAATATTCTGATTAGTAGATTAGAATAGGTATGTACTGTAATTTATATTTTTGAGTAAATATTTATTTCTCTGAAGCAACATTGAAAGTTTTTAATCTTGCCATAAGAGTTTCAGAGGACACAAGTCTTATGCCCCATCAAGATTTAAAGGGAAGAGGATATAAAGAAGGAATCCAATTGACTTGTTGATCACATTGCCTCAAAGCTGAAGCAAAGAACTTTGATTTTCTTGAATCCTGTGCTAGGTCTAACTCATGCATTTTCTGTCAACCATTTAAATACTTGATGCTATTATTTGAAAGCTTAAAGAAAAGAGTAAGACATTTGTGATTGCTTTACATGAATGAACACATTTCAAGCTTTCAAATGTGTATAAAATGTAAGGTGAGATAGGTGCAAGAGTTACAATTGGATATCTCACCTTCCTATCATGTAAAAATGATAAACTTTAAATTATAAACAATAATTGATGCACAATAAAATGGTGAATGTTTCTTCTAATAATGTTGAAATGTGAGAATAGTATTTGTACCTGTTTTGGAGTGCTCTGTAAATGCTGTTGAATTCGAGGCTGCCACACTGATGGCACTGAAATGACTTTTTTGTTTAGATTGAGCAATTTCATCACCATAATATCTAGTCAAATTGTGGTCTTCCTCATCTCTAAAGAACCACAGAACAGCTTCTAAAAACAGGTGTGGTTTGATGTCATTTAACTTTCAGTTTTTAATTTTTCTTCAAATGTTTCTGTTTTTCCATAGTATCACAGCAAAGCTTGAGAGAGCCTTAGAAAAGGTGGCCCCTCTCCTGCGAGAAATTTTTGTTGACTTTGCACCGTTTCTATCCCGAACGTTATTGGGCAGTCATGGACAAGAGCTGTTGATTGAAGGTACTGTTTCTGTTACAAGATTGTATTCGTTTTAGCTATTAGTATTCTGATATGAAAAATGTTACTTTTCTATGATTTTTGTTAAGTAAATGAATTGGTTGTTAACGTCTTGTGGTTTCAGTGACTCTCATTTAACTTTGTTTGAAGTATTTTAAAATGTTTTGTTTCCACCTTTTTTTTTTCCCTCAAGTTGCTGTGTAAGGGTACACCCTGTCACCTTGGAATGCAAAAACCTCTCCATAATGTGCTTTTTCCTTCTCAGAATAGTTCTGTGCTTTTCATCCTGACTTTGAAAAACTAGTGAAAAAATACCATAGAAAAGTGTACTCAATTTTCATGGAAGAAAGTAAACTAAGAATATGATCTAACATTATTGATATGTGCATCTAGATTTGGTAGAGCTGTTGGTAAAGAGTTGTCCCTAGGGAAATAAATAGCAATGATTGATTGATTAAGAAAAGTATCCTTGAAAGTGTTTGTTTGTTTGTTTGTTTTGTTTTGTTTTTCTTTTTGAATGTAATGTCAGTATTACTACTACATGGTTATAAAATTTGGGAAAACAAAGAAGCCTCATAAGCGAGACAGTAACTAAGGCAGAAATTACACTAATCTTGAATAGGGTAAACTTATGTGGAAAGTAATGAATCAATGCTAATGCTGCCAAAATATTGAACTGACATGAGCATGCACTGTTCTTATATCATATATCCAGTGGCACATATTCAGCCAAGTAATTTTTTTTGTTCCATAATTATTTTCATGTACAGTATAGTTGTTTACCAAGAGGAAAAAGTTATAAGTGCAAAGCTCATAGTGTGTGAAGATCTACACAAGAAAAAACACAGTTTTTGTTCAAGTATCAAAACTTCTATTATATGTGCATTTTCTCTAAACCCTATACAGTATAGTCTTTCTAGGGTCTTAGTTATTATTCCTCACATTGGGCCTCTTTTGTTCTTAATGCTAGAAGTATTTCACTTTGTGATTAAAATCTTTTAAATTTTTTTTGTTTGTTTTTAGTCTAGGTTTTTAATAACAAGGAATGTTAAAGTATCATTCTCAGAAACTTCATACATTTTTTATTGTTTATTTCATAGCTATGAGTAAGTTGCTGCTCTCACTTTAATGAGCTACTCATTGAGAACATTGAGATGACTGTAAAAATGTTTCATGGATTTTATCAAATCTTTCATTTCAGTAAAGTTCACTGCAAAATTTGTAGCAGATTTACCCTATTCTGTTTGACAATCATTTAATTACACTTTAGCTTTTATACAATGCAGATAAAATTGTCTTAGTTTCACCTCATATCTTTAGTAGATTAACAAGTTCTTGAAAATTAGACATTCCTCCAACAGTTCCCTGCATATAACATGACTGAAAACCTTCTCATGGAAAACTTCTGCTGATTTGTTCCTGAAGAAAATGATATTCAGTATCTTAGTAGTGACTTCCTAACTTTTGCATGGAGTTGAAGTGACCAGGCTGCAATGGTCTGGTCAATTCTAGAATGAATACCAAGACCACTCTTATCCAAAATCATTAACAATTCATGTTTGTTCACGTAAATTGGTAGCAGAGGAATCCCATCACATTCAAGAACCCTATCTGATATTACACAACATTTTTTTGTTGAACTCTTCATACATTTACTTACTGTAATAGTATTTTTTTGTCTCTTTTCCCTAAACAACTTATTTTTTCAAAGTATCTCACACTTTACAGTTTTTCAAATATGTCATCCATTTTCCAAAGTGTTATATGCGTGGAAAGTGTTCTAATGATAGTTTAAAAGTGACTGATTTGCAGTTGACTACAAATAGCTTCAAAGTATAGCAAAAACAGCCCAGCATTACTGACGCTCATCAACAGGGGTTCTTTAATGCCTCAGAGAACAGAAGTTGCAAAGGTTAAAGTTGTCTGTATAGAATCTAATTGGAAACAAACATGCAATATGTGTAGGCCACATTTTTAAGCCTAACCGTACTCATTGTGGAGTTCCATTTAACACTTGCACAGGTATGTTTTCACTAACTTGAGTTTCCATATGTTCAGCAAATACCTTCCATGCAAAGTGCATTACAGCATTCTAGCTTTTAGGTGAAAATGTTACAGGCGAGTGTAATATGATCTGTATCCAAAAGAAAAGTTATATCCTCTTCTCGTCAAGCACAGATAAGTAAAAATATTTTCAGTACAGTTTTACCGAGTAGCTTAAACTGCAATAAATCCAATATTGAAACACAGTCAGATCTGATCCTTTCCCTTCTCTTTGCTGAGATACCAAGTAAACTTTATCACTGCTTTTTATTTTCCTGTAAGATTACTTGGGTAGAGCATCAGATGCACCTTCTCCAAAAAAGCTGTTGCAAATTCTTTGGCATACATTTAATATTTTATTACATATACAATTCAAATCAGATGAAACAGAAAACATTTTGTTGCTGATAGGAGTAGAAATTGTTTCCCTCATTAACTCACCACATGGCCTTATGAAAATATTCAATAGAAGTGATGATGGACTAGCTTTGTATGGTATTTGACGGGAGATTTCTTGAAATAATAAAAAATTGCCCAAAACATTCCTTTGGAAACCACAGATAGAACTTGAGTGCTAAATGGTACGATTTTAAAAGCTCGCAAAGACCTCAAGTACAACATCACTGTGGCATCTGCCAATGCTGGCACAATTTGTTCTGGTTACCTCAAACAATACTGAGTTTTGTATTAGGCAAAACAGAACAATAATTTTCATTTCTGTGCACAACTTCAGCCACCTTACTACCATCTGATTCTGCAGTCAGTACTTCAGCATTGATGTGCACATACAGTGGCAGGGAAAACAAAGAGCAAGGCACAAGAGTGACTGATGGATAGTAGATAGATAGACTACGTACTACAACACAAGCAACTGCCTTTATCCAAGGTACTAAAGAGAAGAGAGAACATGATGCTATGTGTGGAAAAAGAAGTTAGGTAATACAAGATATCTTAGTCTTTCTACTGACTGAATGCATAATAAGAGTAAATAACATTGGAAAACTTTACTAGAACTTCCCGACAAGTATTGAGAACAATATTACTTGTAGTCTTTGTAAAAGATTTAATTTTTTTTTTTTCCAAATACGAATCTTCAATCTAGCTTCTCAGGAGGAAAGATGTTACGTACTTGCCAAATGGTTTGGGGTCTTTAGTATGGCTTTGAAATCTATGAATCCCCATTTCCTCTGGACCATACACTGCATGTTATGGTGTTAAGTTTGCATTAATATTTCCTCTAATGTTGCAATCTCTGCATTTATTTGTATGGTCATAACAAATATACCACCATGGCTGCTAGACATACGTAGAGATCTGTAAGAAAGGCACTTTTCTGCTTGTTCTGCTGTTGGCCAGATATGGTTGGGAATATATAATGTCTTTGAGACATTGAGATGCCTGTTCAAGTCATTATGAAATAAGTCTCTTTCCTGATTTTATATGCATATATGTACACATATAAATGAAAGAGTAATTTTTATTTTTTAATGAAGCTCTTTGATCATCTCTCTGAACCTTTTTTAGTGTGGTCTGTGAGACATTTTCTCTTTTCTCTGCATAAAGAACTTAGTCTATTCAGACATGCATCATGTAAGGCTCATGCCAGTTAAAGTTTGGTTCTCACATTTGAGCATATGAATGCATAGCCATATATATACATTAAAATGTTTACTTGTGACTGTGAGTCTTATATGGGCACATTGGGTGGCAAGGACCAGCCTTTTACTCAGCCAGTTTATCAAAGGGTGATTGAAAGATACCTAGAATTTTAATATAAATAGATGTCTGGTTAAAGGAAAAATACCCAATACTGTCTTGGCTGAGGTGGAAGTTACATTATTTTTTCTTCATCATCTTGCATCTGCTCTGTACTATCATTCGGTGCATAGTATCACTGTGTAGCAAATAAATGGAAAAAAGCTCATCTGGTCCATCTGCAGATTTTATAAAATACTGTGTTGTTATTAGGCTATGGATAGCAGAGGGAAGGATCAATAAAACCAGTGATAGTGCAGCACAATCACTGAATGCTGAGGTGCAGGCTAGGGGAGAGTGCAATATGATCTGGACATCAGAGGATTCCTGTTAGAAGTCAAGGTGAAAGTTAAAAAATGTTTATGTGGGAAAGATGTTTTGCAGCAGTCAGGCTAGTGTCATTTACAGCGTGTTGGTCAGGATCAGGAACGTTATGGATGTTTTGGTTTGTATGGAGGCATGAACTCTGAACTAGTTTCCAAAGCTAAGGAGTTCATAATGCATTCCTCCTCTTTCCCTTCTACCTTTTGCTCCTTTCTCTGCATGTGATCTGTTTGTCTCTATACATTCTGTTCTGCCTGATAAGAGATCATGCTGCAGACATAGCATAGCTCAGCCTGTCAATTGCCCAGCCCAGTCCTCTGAAAGACAGCTTTTCTCAGTTTTTGGAGGTAGGGTTTCTGCTCATGGATTTCTTTTTATCTTCTCCTGGAAAAAACCTGCAAAAAGATCCCACTGAAATCACGGTACTATCTGAAGACTTTTAATAAGCCTTACTTAGATAACTAGAATGGAATGATGACATCAGAAAGTTTAAAAGCATGAATTATTACTTACTATATGTTAAATGACTTTATAGTGTTAAAAGATTTGATAGTTGATTTATACTCTGAGGATTCTTTTTACGTATTTTCATTTTCATACTAACTTTTAAAGAAGACAAGAAAACCCTTGAAATCCTCAAAATTGATATGATTAAAACTATTGACGCTGATTGAAATCCAGTCTACATATGTTGTAAGACCCTCATAAACAGAAAAATAATAAGGAATTTAAACCTCTACTTTTTTGGCTGTTCAAATTTGATGTGTTGGTTGGTTGGTTAGTTCTTATCATCATACTGGAAGGCTGCATATTGTGTTGTTTTTTTTCTCTGCTTTGGGATTGAAAGCGTTTCCTACTGAAGAATACTGACAACTCCGGTACTGATGGAGGCAGAAAGTAACGCTCATTTTTCAGAAATCTGGATAGTGAGAGCAATAAAATGATGAAAGATTAATTGGATATTCAAATCTACCCATTTCTTTACATGCACACCAACAGAAGAGTTTCAAAGTTTTGCACCTTTCACATTTTTTCCAAAATATATTAGTAGTGAAAAGATAGGTCCCAAATTTTGCTTTCAGAAGAACTGAAGAGCAAGTGCCACAGCAGTGTCTGTTATTTATCCACAGTGAAATCTTCAGCTATAAATGCCTCCACACCAGTTACAGAACATTTTTCTTTCACATAATGAAGCCTTTTTGATGCCTTTAAAAAGACTTCATTACGAATACCAGAAAGTGAAGAGGACACACATTCATCTGATTTTGAAGATTTAACTCTGGCATTTCTAAAGTTTTTGTGCACAGAAGTATGTTCTGAACAGATGTTTAACATGGCAGGAAACATTACTGATCAGAGATCCAGATAGCAACTAGAAAATGCATAGCATCTGGCACCTCCTTGAAAGTAAACCTGCCAATAATTAATTACACATATGAGCCACTCTTCTCCTGTCTAATGAATTGGACACTTACTAAGATGTATTAGACCACGTAACCAGGGTTAACTGCTCATGCCCTCCCTTTTGTCTTTGGCTTGTGTGGTCTCAGTGTAACTTAAGTGCAGAAATAGTTGTTGGCACTCTTGTTTTTTTGTCTTTGATTAAATTACCATTGTTACATTAGTGAATAATCAAGGCATCTCTAAAATCCAAAGTGTGAATAGTTCCATTAGGTAGCAGTTGGTATGGTTCTGTTGCTTTACCACTGGGGAGAAACATGACTGAAAACGTAAGATTAATTTTAAAGATTAGAATCAGACACATTAAAAAAACAAACAAGTGCACGTAACTACATAAAATAAGATTTACTGAAAAGAATCTCTGAAAACTGTCCTTGAAGAAAAAAAAAAAAGAAAACAAACAAAAAAAATACAGAAGCCACTAAGTGTTTGAAATTATTAAATTTCTGGTGAAAATAATACTGTAGAAATGACATGCTTAGAAAACACAATACCAATTTTTGCTCTTTGAAAGCACATGAAGTGCACAGAATATTGGAGCCTCTATGGAGGAAGACACGGATTTGACTGTGGTTCTCAGATCCCACTTACCTTCAGCAGTATTGGGCATTTTTTCCACAGTTTTTTCTAGTTTGTAGCATTTTGGCTGCTTGCTAGTTACAAGCCATTAAGGCTTTGGAAGGACAGGTCTTTTTGCCTAAAGAGTCTAGTAGAATGCCCTCCCTGATGACTTCATGTTTCTCCTGTATCTTAAGATTAGATGTCTTCTCATCCTAACTTTAAGCTTTTTCTTTTTCTTTTTTTCTTTTTTGTAAAGCTTTGACTCTTACTAGAAAACAAGAAAAAATATCAAGAAGCCTATTTGATGTTATATCAAGAAAATAGTTTTTAAATCAAATCATTCTTGAGAAAATTAATACATTAAAGCACTACTGTAACAATACCTGTAGGTGGACTCATCATATCAGGTATACAGCAGTGCTGCATGGTTACAGTGGACCAAAGAACTGTTGCACAACTTTTTTAAGAACAGCCACCTTTTTTACACGTATTCTTTTCTCCTCTACTGTCCACATCCAAAGAAAAACGAGGTGGTATGCCAAAAAGGTATTCAGTATCTACAGGATGTTCATGCTGTGACTGAAGTTCCCCACAGGCAGAGGTTCTCCGGTTCTTATTCCACTTAATTCATCATTCAGAACTCAGCAGGGGACTCTGCCTGATTTTGGACTTGAAACAGGCTGGTATTTGTCCCACCCTTTGTCCTCTACAGGCTTGAAAATGGAATCAATCTACTTTATTATCCTAGCAATATTTTCCAGAGAACTACCTAACTCTCGTAAACTATAGGGTGCAAATAACATCTCTGTATCAGATTTTGCCCTGAAAGATACATTTCTCAGGAGGTGTAGTTTAATAATCCTTTTCCCTGGTCTCTACATCCAGTTTCTTTACAAAACTAATCTCGTTAGGGCTGGTCAGAGTTTCTCCTTCTACATTCCTTCAATTTCTGTCTCCTTATCACCTGCTCTTATGACCCAGACTGAAACATTTTAATCGGTAACCAAGTTTAACAAAACTCCCTTGCTCTGATGATGTAAAGGCACTTCGCAGTTCATTCCATTGGATATAGATATACTTGCTTCTGTTTCCAAAGCAGTAGCAAAAAATATTCTGCCAAAACTCTTGAAAGACTGAACTAGAGAAACTACAACATCTGAAAGTTTAAAAAGTTGGTATATTTTCAAGATTCATTTTTGAATGGAAAATGTGTTACAATAACACAAACGTTAATTAACCTTCATGCTTTATTCATCTAGATGTCTACAAACTCCTTACAGAATCAGAATTATTTTTTGCAAGGACTAAGATAGCTAAAAGAGAAATGTATCAACGTGTTCAAGCTATTTTTATGTCAACATTTCCTTCCTCAGAAAGAAAAAAAATAAAAAATGAAAACACTAAATTTCTATGTCTTACATCATGTCTTTTTTTTTTTTCTGTTGGTATGTTGAATTTTAGGATCAAATCCTATACTAATAGTGATGTTTGTCTGTGGAGATTTTCTTGCAATTGGAAACCCTCATGCTGAAAGAACTTGTCAGGCAATACAGACACTTGTGATGTGTCAAATTAAGATAGCAAAGTGATGTCAAACCAGGTCTAGGGAGAGCCTATAACAATGTTACTGTCAAGTAAATAAGGGAAACTGAAACACAAGAAATGCAAGTTATTTCAAGACATCTGTAGCTGTGTATAGTTCTGTGTTTTGAGAGATGCTTTTTTAAAATGATTACCATTTGTCAGAAAGGCTTCAGGAGAGGAGAACAGTCTGATGTCTGCCAACTGAGGTCAGCAGAGTTCTTTGTGGAAACTGAGATTTTTGTCCTCCCGTTATCAAATTATCAGGTTGCAATTACCACCTAAACAAAAAAAAAAATATTCACTCAGCATTTTCTTCTTTTTTTTTTTTTTTTCTCATTCCATCCATTCAAATAAAATATCCAGGGCAGTGGCTGTGGCAAAAATGTAGCCACACGTTTAAGAGCAGTGAACAGTAAAGTGGAATGGAAGGGAGAATCAGAAGACTTCCAGGATCATATTTGCTTTTGTATATTGAACTCTCAGGTGTCTTCAATAATTCTACTACTACTACTAATAATAATAATAATAATAGTAAATATGCATATATTTATATATTGGAATGATCTTCATTAGGATTCCTCCTGGTTAAATAGGGGGGCTTGGATTTTCCAGAACCTCAGTCTGAATGCAATTTATTTTTAAGTTCTTCCAGGATTTGAGCTTCCATGAAGTAAAATATTATTATTGTTGTTGTTGTTGTTGTTATTGGGTTACTTATCTACCTGAAAGTACTCTTCAACATAATAGCAATAGTTCAATTTTATAGGCACTTTCAAGACTAGAGGTGTTATAGTTTGATCAGCTGCAGTGAAGTGTGATCTCTGCTTTGGTTGCTTTGATCTATTTACTAATAGCAGGCTTTAGAGGGGGAAACACATTCACTTTCTGAATTAAATTATAGTATATGATAGGTATCATTGTAAAAAAAAATCTGTTGCACTTAAATTTAACAAGGAATTGTTTTCCTATAATTAAAACTACAGTTGTATTATTTTAAGAATAATTTTGCATCATTTTGTTAATTGGAATAATTTCTCAATTGACATATGATAACTGATATTAATCATTTTGAAAGATTTTTTTAAATGATCAGGTATAGCATTTTGGTAGCATTAAATTGACTGTTCCTTCCATCGAAACAGATACTTGAAAAGTGATCCAACTAAAGAAATACTGTTTTTAAAACAAGGGCAGAGCAACACAATTGCACGTATTGATTAAATCCAAGTGGACCACTGGCCAAGGAAAGAATTGCCACAGGTTCTTATTGAAGAAGTGGATCCATTTTGAAAACCTTCACTGAGAAATTAAACTGAATGTTGGTGGTGATGGCTTTTATTGTATAGATTAAATTATCATTCATCAAGGAGGAGATCACTTATTTGCGCAATACTCTGACACTAATGGAAAATTGACAGAAATGTTACACAGCTGTACAAGATGAGACTCTTCAGCGCGATGAGGCACCAGGATCAGTTTTGCCAATGTCATTACAGATCTTAGGACTGGAGTACAAAAGTCTGTGATTTTAAAATGTAGTTCTTATATACATCATAAAAAATTCCCATTCTGTGGGTCTGCTCTCAAGAGTTTCTGTCACTCCATGATTCTGTTGGGATATTTTATAGTCCTCATTTATATTCCTTTTAGTAATTATAGTCAAAAGAAGTTTAGCTTTCCTTACTTCAAGAATGTAATACCAGAAACATTTACAAAGTATTACTAGTGTTTTAAATTGAATCCAAGTGTACTAAAATCTCTCTTAGTTTGCAAATTTACCTAAAGAGACTGAAAAGATTTATTTGGGTTTGAGCATATTAAATCTATTGTTTAGATTGACCTATTAGGGTGTGTATCTTAAGACACAAGTTCTAGAGATTTCTCTTGATATTTTAAAGGTACTTTATATATGATATCTTGGATGATAATTCACCTGTATTTTGGAGCACGAGGTGCAGTGAGTATTGTGCTGTGCCCAGCATCATAATAAGAATAATAATAATAACTACATCCACCACAATCTTCCACCAAAACATAAGAAATATAATGTTCTTGACTGACTACAAGAGTACTGGATCAAATTCACTGATTTCCTGCGTCATCTTTTGTTCTGAAAAGGAGATCTACCTACACAAAGGATGGGATGTAGTATTAACACAGCCATCTTTTTTATCCCTAGAGTTGGTGACAATGTTATATTCTGCCAGTCATGTCAAGGGTACTGAAGTAAATTGCTAAATCTTTAAGCCTTTGTTGTTTTAGGGAATATATTTTCTTTGGAACAGCATTTCCTTTCATCTGGAAGTGGAGCTGTAATTATTGTGCAATGTGCAGACTATTTGCTATCACTAAACATTTGCAAACTTCTGCTTTTCATGAATTAAGAACATTAGTGTAATTTAAACATCTACAAACTATGATATACATATATATATATGCATATGAATAGTCATATTTATAGTTCTAAAACAAGTTTTGCATGTAATCTTGCAAAACACTGTATTCTGTTTAATTCCCATCTTGCTTTTGGAGGAATAATTACCATCTTCTTAAATTCTTGCTCTTGGTCTCTCCTTCTTCAAGAACAGTCCATCAAATACAAAGTTTGACCAGAATGCAGTCTTTTATTGTCAGTTATTCAGTCATTTAAAACTGGAAAAAAACAATTCCCATTCCTTATTAGTAGCTACTAAATTCCTTTTTCTTCTGGAAAACTGGATGTCTAACTCTATTTGATACAGTTTTGATTCCTCTTATTTTTTTTCCTAGCCAAGGGTTGTTGCCTCTGTTTTCTAATAATCACTTCGAAAAGGAAAATCAGTCATTTCAGTTAGTAATTTCACATATTTCCAAACTTTTCACTTATCTTTATATTTTTCCTCCATACTTTTCACATCCTTATGAACTTGCCAGAGACATGATTAAAACTATGAAATTGAGTCCAGGTTTCTTTGAATTACAAAAAGAAGGAATACTGTAGATTTGAACTATCTAAATAATTTTAACTAATGGTCAAAAAGAAACCACACACACACACACACACACAACAGAAAAACAAAACAAAACAAAACCTCTATGCTTATTTCTCTGATTCCAAGTTCAATTTAGAACAATATTTCAAGAAAAAATTTACTATGATTATTCTAGCAGAAGAAAAACATCTTGCAATAACAAACTTGAAAGAAAACTTGCATTTCCAGTGAAAATATCACAATCATTTTTCTATAGTGTTATCAAAGCTATAACATGCTTTTGTTTCTGTCACTTGCATGAACAGTCATTAAAATTTTGTACCATTGCTGACAAATTTTGAAATGAATAGTAGTCTATGAAAAATGAAAATACATAGTTCTTTTGTGGCAATTACCTGTGGAAAATTCCTATTTTGTCTCTTGGCACATGAGGCACTTAGTTACCAGTAGCTATGGTGAACAACTTGAAACAGTACAAATTTGTTTAAAGTACATGAAAAACCCTAGCTGTAAGAAAGTAAATAACTGACTTTATGGAAATAAAAGAAATAGAGTTCAAGTATTTTCTGAATCTTTTAGGATTTTAGGATCTTATGGTCATTTCTAATTGTGTTACATCCACTTTTTATAAACTGATAAAATAATGTATACAGTACCATGTCTTTACTTTGTCATATAAAATAAAGCTCCTGTAGTTTTGATGACATCATGTAAAGGCCAAGTTTTCACTGTGATTAGGTCTAATAGTTTAAACTTTCTCAAGCTTTTCTTTATCTGAGCCTGAGACTTTTCAGTTGAGTTGAAACTATAATTGAGTAAAATATTTATGCAGTTTCTGCAGTCTCTAAAGTTTAGTTAATTACATCTTTTTTTCTAAGCTCAGCATAAGCTACAACAACTTCTGTCTTTTTGCTTTTGCTCGTATTACAATTGGTTTCAGTTCCAATAAGGGTTTAAGTTGACACAAAGTAAAAGCATTGAAAGAAAACGCAGGCAAACTTTGATAAAGACCAGATGAAATTGCGGTGGTATTCAGTTAGACTCCTACACACATTGTATTAATAATAATGAAAAAGAAGTTCAAAACCATGATCTTATTTCATAAGGATTTTTTTAATGATTTTATCAGCCTACATTATATTTCTTTGCAGTAGAAATTCACACTGACTAGTTCAGCATGGTGACTTCAAGGTTTTGAACCCAAGATTTGATTAATGCCACAGGCATGACTAAAATAGTAATGTTGAAATTAATCTTTTTTAGACATTAATAAGTAATAGTGAAAAGAAATAATTAGCATATCTTTGGGGCATTGGAAGAACACTGAAAAAGAAGTCATGTAAACCAGAGCATTTCAAGATAATTGTCAGGCATACATCATTTATTCCAGATTAGCTAAGGTCATGCACTTGATGCTCCCAGTTTTTGTATCTGTATATGTGGTCATTGTTGCCATCAAATGCTGAATTTTGTTGGCTATATTTAATGGACTGAGAACAGACTATGAAGAAAAGCACTAAGAACAGCAAATATAAAGAGCACGTACTCCATTCAGTTAGACAGTGACCTTTTTAACCTTGCTGTATGCAGGAAATATCCACTTGTATTTTGGTAATTACATTAGCTTCCTTAATGGCATTTGATACAGATGGTATAGGAAGAACTTATGTGCAGCTGAAGAATGCAGGCAATAGTTGTAGTTTGAATTGCAAATACTTCTTATTGGAGCTAAGTGGTGGGGGAAGTGAACCAAAAATAGATTTCTATGCTTTGTTCAATCAGAGAAGCCATTATTTTTTAAAGATTTACATCATTTTTTGTTTCTCCTTTTATTAAAATTAATAAAATTTTGAGCACTAAAAATCTATGAAATCCCAAAAAGTATAATAAGGAAGAATGAGTCCTTTGTTCCTGCATTTAGGTCTTATGAAATTTGTTTTCATTCTGATTCATGCTGGAAATTCTGGTGTTGGTTTTATGATGATACCTCAGTTGCTTTCTTCCTTCTCATTTGCCTGTAAAATGTTCTTCCTTGCTCTTTGTCAGTTAGAATATCTACAGTCTGAAGAAGGAAACAATTCTAGTACCAATTCTAAAGTGTTTAGCAAAAGCTGGGCATCCCAGAACAGAGGATTGCACAAATTTAAAAATATAAGATTATGAAAGTGATTTTATGCCAGTTCAACAGGAGAGGTGTGATGCTTTCTCCTTAACTCCTACAACTTCTGTGGTATTTTCATAAACCAGAGACTCCATTGCCAGTTTTTCCCAACAGTCACAAGTGGATCTAGTCCTTCTTTAATCCTGACCTGTTTATATTGTCCTCTACAACTCCACAAATCCTTTGACAGGTGAAGATAAATTGTGCTTTGTGTTACACAAGAAAGTATATATATTTCAGATCTTTCCTGCTTCATCAGGAATAAGCAAAGGTGGAAAGAAACAAAAGGGACACAAAAATAGAGGGCTTGGCAGCTAGAAAGGAAGAAATGGAGCATATAATGGAGGGCATGGACTTTTGCCCATATGATTCAAGCTGATGGAGTCCCTGAAGTGTGAGTAGGATGTTGATAAGCAAGAGACTTATGACCTGAAACAGTGACTCTGATCTGAGTGCTCTGCATTTCCATAGTCTGTTTTACTTCAAGCAATGTACCCTATAGAACTTAAATAAAAAGGTGAATAGAAAGTACCTTATGCTTTTATTTTTTTCTTCCTACTCATCAAGATGCATGTGGGTCTCCATTTTCTATTAAGAATTGTTCTATCTTTGGTTATTTATAACTAAGGAGTTACTCACTTTAATCTGCTCCTTCTGCTTTGGGCTGAGCTCTCTGTAAAGGGTATTCCTGGTATCTATATCACCATTTTCTTTTATGGGGCTCTCCAAACTCCCTTTGTTCTCACATGCTACAAGTACCACAATTTTTACATTAGTTATTCAATTTTGATGTGAAAATGTCTATTTAAGTATTTAATTTCAAATGTCATTGGTTATCAGAGGTATTAATGGATATTATCAGTGTCTTATTCCATCAGCAGGCAATTACAGAGCTGGTTACTATGTAAGGGTATGCTGATGTGCTAACTAGATGTCGGGTTTGTATCCTCTCAGAATTTTACCAAAACTAGTTCATTTCTCCCTTCCAGTGCCAGAGCACCACATCCAAACTCAAACTAGATTTGATCGAGTGTACAAGAAGATATCAACTGGTGTCCAGACAAAGAGAGAAGTTATCAATCAGACAATCATTTTATTCAGCCCTTAGAATCATCAGGGTTTTAAAAAGTTAGGCATAACTTAACACATTCTTACGATTTTAAATGGAGAACTTTGCACTAAAATGATTGTTATTACCTTCAGAGTCCTGTTCAGTTGTAATGACATAAAGACTTTATAATAAGATTATAATTGTTATTTGGATGATATCTTTCAGTGTCTTTCAGATACAGGAAAGAGGAGGACAGACTCTGTAGCAGGGTCTGTTGTGACAGAACAAGGGGAAATGGTTTCAACTTTAAATAGAGTAGATTTAGGTTGGATGTAAGGAAAAAGTCTTCTACAGTGACAGTGGTGAGGCACTGGCACAGGTTGCCCAGAGATGTGGTGATTGTCCATCCCTGGAGACACTCAAGGTCAGTCTGGATGGGACTCTGAGCACCCAATCCAGCTGTAGGTGTCCCTGTTCATTACAGAAGAGCTGGACCTGGTGAACTTTAAAGGTACCTTCCAACTCTGAGGATTCTATGATTCAGTGATTCTATAATAGCAAGTACTTATCCATCTTTGTACCATTTTAGGAATATCTTGTGTCTTTTTAGATATTTGTTCGATGTTCCAAACTTTTTCCACATTGTTTGAAATTTATGGCTGAAATATCAGGAAATATCTTTGAAAATTAAAAATTTACAATTCAATGAATGAAACCAGGAAGTACTCATCATGTTTTTTTGCTCAAAGTGGAGTTTTGGGATCAATTTTGTAAGTTTTGGAAACCATGCAAACTTACAACTAAGTTTCTGTAGACGCATGTCATATAACCTTGTTTCATATTTTACTTGGTTTATTTTTCTTAATCTATATATTAATGTATATTCTGTTTATTTGTGCTTGTAATATGAAATCAAAAGGTAAAGGTATATAAATTTACAAGACTGTAACATGGGAATTTGGTTTTGAGAGTTTTGATTAGATCTTGTTCTATTACATCTGAGGTCTGATTTTGGAGAAAGATGAATGAGTGACAGAAAACATGTTTGTATGTTCATTGTTTTTGCTTTTTTTTTTTTTCTTTTTACTGTAACAAAATACATAGTTTGCTCCAAAAGTAATATATTCTATTATTTCCATGGACACACCAACATGTACAAGGTGCATGATAATGTTATTACAATAGAGCAAATTCTCAGCTACAGAACACTATTTTTCAGTATAGACACCACCATTGGCTATGGAACAAGATGCCGAGACAGGTGATGAATGCCCTGTCCTTGCAGACATTCAAGGTCAAGCTGGACAGTGCACTGTGCAACCTGATCTAGCTGTATGTGTCCCTCTTAATTGGAGGGGAGTTGACTTGATGACCTTCAAGGGTGCCTTCCAACTCAAATGATTCTACAATTTTCATCAGCTATGAACCTGCCAGCCTGCATGCCATGCTTGTAAGAATCTGCACCAGTGATGATCACTGTTGCTTTTGCCACTGGTGAAATATGCTGCCCACAGCCTCAGTGTGCTCACATCCACTGTTTTAGACTCTATAAACATTCAGCAAGCATCTATGAATGTCATTGGGAGTCACTTTTTCCACATGTAGGAATTCAGTGACACACTTTTACTTCATACGCACCTTTCTGTCATACTGCCCCAGTTATACCAATCTGTTGCACAACAACAAAATGTAATGGAATATTGGTGGGAATATTCAACCTCTACTACCATATCACCAGCATCCACCCCTGATGAAGTGGGACAACATCATAAAATAGGAGGCATTACTTTCAGAGCTGCATTCACAATAAAGCATGTTCTTTGATGAAATATTTGATATATCTGTCTTGCTCCTACCTGCATTAGCTTAACGGTTTGGTTTGCTTTTCTGTTTGGATTTTCTTTGTCAGTTTTCAAACAGTGGAGGTAGCCTGCAGGTGATAAGTATCCCATTAATCTTTCTGATCCTCAAGCACTTGAGCATGAGAATAGCTGATCAATTACAGCAATTGTCTCCCTAAATGAGCTTTTCACATCTGCCTCTTATTTCATTAGTTAACTGTCTTCTCATATATCTGATAGAATGGAATCCTAGTGGTTTCTTACAGCTTGTTCTGTGTTACTGTACAATGAGGATGGGGTTGTTAGCAAAATGGGCACAAAAGGCTATTTATCTGCTATCCACAATAAATATATGTGCTATTGTGTAGGAGCACTTTCGTCTCTAAATGCTGTTTGTTGAAACCTACTTAAAGTATGTCAGCTTACTTAATTTTAAGCCTTATTATTTCTGTATTCATCTTTTTTATGACACATAAAAAGCATTTCCGTGCCCTAAGCAATGATATCAATATATTGCCTATGTGATTATAAAACTAGAAGCTACTGAAGTTAGAAGTAAAAGCGTAATTTATTTATCCTCTCTTTAAAAGACATCTTTTACATTCTTAGATATGTTATCCTTCTCTCCAGAAGTTAATCAGCATTTCCAAAGCCACAATAAGAAATATTCAAAACGGTGGTAATGTGAAAAATAATGACAATTTAAATTAAGAAAAAAATGTGAGCAGTGACTGCACTGCAGAATTCAAGGTTTTCAAGAAGCATGAACTAGAAAGATTCTAAATTTGCTAGGAAATAGACTTTCCAAGAGTGCATTTTTCATTACTGCTCAAAGTTTCAAAGTCAGTTGCCAGATGAAAATTGGATTAATTTCTGTTCAGAGACCTTCTTTTCTACTTGTTAGTATCTGATCAGGTTAGTCTTAAGCATTTACAGGATTTGATTTTCAAAGATTGCTTTCTTATGCTTATCACATAGTTAGTTACAGAGTAACAGAGTTACTTTGGATGATGTAAATAGACGGCTAGATAGATTTTTCTTATTTATCTTGCTAAATAGTAATCTGAGCTAAAAGACAAAAAGGTGTGATCAAAAAACTCTCTGTACTGATCCTGATACAGCTTTTTTTAAAGGTGATTCTTTGACAGTTCCTGAGCATTTAAGTGTATCTGAAATTGAAATTCTCAGACAATTTAGCTTAAAACTTGTTTCATTTAATTTAAGTGATTAAAAAATACAGTACAGAGATTTTATGGAATTTCTGAAACCATTCAGCCATAGTTACGAAATACTAGTTATCTTTTAAATTCACTTTTGACTATTTCTTTGCAGGTCTGGTTTGCATGAAGTCAAGCACTTCCGTGGTTGAACTTGTTATGCTGCTTTGTTCACAGGTAAGACATTCTCTGATTATAATTTTAATGGTTCTTTAGCATACTGCTGGACTACAGCCAACCCATGAATTGTGCATCACTGTTTGCTCCATTCTTCCATTTCCATATAGGAAAATACAAACTGATCTGTTCTGGTATCATATATACTATAGATTTTTAAAAATATTTACACAGCATAGTGCTTCCATATTCACAGGGTATGCAAAGTATACTTGCATTTGTTTTTTAGAACCGTATAGATATACATTATCTAGTTTTTCTGTGTGTGAATTCTCGCTCAAGCCAGCTCTTATTTACAATGTCTGAAGATAATATTATTTTCATAATTAAAGTCTATCTTTTTAATTAATAATTTAATTAAGCCATGCTTTATGGTGGCTTTATTATTTCTGGTACATGATGTAAAATACTACATATTTTATACTGCTGTCAATAAAGCAAAAAACAGAGGAATATGGGTGAAGTATTCCTTAACGAGTGTTAAAAGTACAGTATTTCTGTTTCAGAAAATTCTGTAGCTTTGTTTGTTTGTATAGCATAGCAGTAACTGGTTTCTCAGAAATCTGAATCAATTAACATTTTGATTTGCTCTCACAGTTAAAGTATTCAAAATTAAAATAGTTCCACAGAGTATTTGGATTCTTTACATATCAATTTTGATCTTGTTTCTCTAAATTGTTATTGGCTATCTTCCTCTTCAAAGCTTTTTACATTAAACTGACGATAATAAGCTATCCCCAAACATACTTTATGTAATATAAGGCACATACAATGGCCTAACAGATCCAAATAATCTAAAAGTTCTTACAGTTCTCTAAAGACTTACTACCAGTGTATCATTTATCAAGTCCCCCATAGACTTTAAACATCAGTGAAACGTATACTGGGTTAATATATAAAATACCCACATTAACTCGTTACATTATTACCGAGGGAAAATATTTGTTTGCAGTTTTCATTGAGCATTCACAGATGGACTTTGAGTATCTGCACCAAAAATGTACTGAAAAGAAATGCATTTTCAGGGGCAAATGAAATGAAGATCTACTTTTGATGCATCTATCTAAAAATAACATTTAAAACACTTTTGGGGGAAGGTGGGGGAGGGAGTTCCAACTTACCTGCTGTTGCCAGTCTGTAGCTTGCATTTCTTCAAGCTGCTGTCATAAGGAAATCATTAGATCCTGTTTTCCTTTGTGTTTTATTTTCCTTCTTTTTTTTTTTTTTTCCTTTCTTTTTTCTTTTTTCCCTGCTTAGCCAGGATGAATATTGGTTAGGGAAAAGTAAAAGAAACATACATCCCTAGCAGGAACCCTCGGTGGGGTTTGAACTTCAAACCCTCTCCAGCAGAGCACTTGAAAAATTTTTTACCTAATGGTTAAGTTCTGGGTTCCAGGAAAATTCCAAAAGATCCATTAAAGCTTTTGAGCCTTATGTTCAAGTCATGAAACCCATTTTTTTTTTTTTCTGTTTAACATCTTTTGAAACCTTTACTTGAAGGAAGGAATAACTTACAATCCCTTCTTCTCTCGTCTTTGGCTTTACTGCAGTTCTCAGGAATAAAGTGGAATGAAGCATTAGGGTCTAGTGTCTTTGATGGCCTCATCATCTAATCATAGGTTTAACATTACTCATTTGCTGGCTCCAGGAATTCCTGCCATTAAGGGCCCTAGAGATGAAACTTTGCCTCAAATATTGATTGAAAGGAAGAGGAAGAAATTTAAGCTCTTTCTGCAATGCCTTTTCTGTAGACAACTCAGTCAAGCTATGTAGCAAATGCAGCTAAATCAATTTGTTGGTTTTGTGACTATTATTCCAGTTATTTATAATTTCAAAATATTCGACTATGTTAAAAATATGATTCATTTTAAAACTAATACAATGTAAAGAGCCGAATCATTTTGAAATTCTAAACGTTAATTGATTTTCTTCAGTGTTTGCTTGAGAGCTTTTTTACATCTATCGAATTACTTTGAATTCTTTTACCTCAGCTGATATTTTAGGGTTGTTTCCTTGACTTATAAATAAGGACATTCTTGCATACCAGTGCCTATTTATATTTCAAATTCTTCAGAAGCTAATGCTGTAACGTTGTTGATGGGGTGATGTTAAATGTTTCTACAGGCATTGGTCAACAGGGGGCTGTACTGGTGTAAAGGCTGACCAAAAAGCATTGCTCTGTACAAAATTATGTATTTAGTCCTCTAGATGTACTAAACAATCTTCAGATCTGTTCATCTGCATGAAAGTCTTTGACGAAGTTTTCTATTTACTTTTTAAAATTATTTGTCAAAAGAAAACAGGAGGTAAATGCTTTGAAATACTGATAGGAAAAAATACAGAATATTGCTAGAAGAAAATGGCACATAAAACACATAGTACAATCCAGCCACTAGCAAACATCAGGAGACTAGAAGATGCTGTGAATGAAATATGAAGTTAAATCTTCTCTGCATAAAAACAGAAAGCACTACCTGAGCTTTTATGTATAAATCGATTAATATGAACTGGGAAGACTATGTAAAGTACTACATTTGTTTTTTTTAGTAATCCTAACATAACTAGGGCTTTTCTTCCTACCAGATTCCTTCAGATTCAAACTGAATTACATTCTACAGATCAGGTGAAGTTTGAAATGTGTCATTCAAAAGATAGATGATGATGATGTCAAAAGCCTTTGAAAACTACAATCTTGTTTGCACAGAACACAGTAACTTTAGACATTGAAAGGGAAAAGGAAATACGAAGTTTGTTTTCCTTTCATTTGCTACAGCAAATTAGATGCTTTTATGCTCTTTATGTTGGAAATTCCATGTTAACGACTACAGATTAGCAAGGATGTCAGAGTTTTTTTTCTTATCTGAGCTCCTGAATAAAATCAACATTGCCAGCGGTTCACGTCCAAGGTATGGTCTAAATTTACATGAAATATCACATTACAACTGTCTGAAGGTACATGTCATGGATAATTCAGTTCATATGGGCAGCCTTTTAGACTCAGAGGGATATGCAATCAACTCATTCCCCCCAAAGGAATTTGGAGTTTTTGTGAAAAATACATTTTTAGTTTTAAAGGAACTCGTGTAAGGATAGTGTATCATTTCAGGGCTTGAGAAAGAAGAAAAAAAATCTATTCTTTGCATCTTTAGAATATTTATTTTATTATAATTTACTTCCCTACAACTATTTTGTTTGTTTCTTAGGATCACCTACTTCACTACATTAAAATGTAGCTTACTTTGAAGACTGTATTTTCTTTATTTCTTATATAAACTAAAAGCATTCAGTTAAGTACTTGAAATATATATATATATTTTTCTGCATAATTGGTAATAAATGTAATGATTTTCACTTTTCATAAAAAACAGGCATTTTTGTTTGGATTTAGTCTATTTTAACATAAAATGGATGAAGATGTGTTACGTTTGACAATATCTGTGCTTGATTAGCTGGCCATTGTTCCCTCAGCCTAGCTGAGTATGTTACAGCTGCATCACTGTTGAAGCGTAGATTTCTTCAATAAACTATACGTAAAAAAAAATACACTTTGCAATGTAGTTCCATCTTGCATGAGATTTAAATTTCATTAGTTTTATTATTATTATTTATTTATAACCCAAATAGCAAAATTGTTTCTGATTACTTCCAGATCTTTTGCAAGTGTTTCTCTTTTGGAGATGTAGCTTCTGCAAAGGGTGAATGTTATCCCAAAGGATACTCTCATCTCATCCCACTTTATTTTTCAGTACCTTATCTAATAACAGGAAAATTATTTTCTTAAACAGAAAGTATTCTTAGAATTTAAGACACTGTGTTACTTCTCCTTTCTAAAAACAGAACACTGTAATACGAATAGTTGTTCTATGAAAAAATGCCGTCACTTGCAGTTCTAAAATATATTCAGAATGTCTGACCAATTTCAGAACTTAGTAGTTTCAATGCAACATTCATTCGTATTGATTTCTCCTCCCACCACATTAGAAATTTGATCAAGATCATAATTCAGCAGCCTTCAAAGAAAATATCAAAACTAGAATAAGAATAATCTATTTCTGAAACACTATGTTGAGGCAAAATATTTATTATAGATGTTATCCACTGTAAATTAAATTGGCTTTTACTAGAAAAATTCCTTGGGGAAGGGGAGAGAAAGAATAAACGTAACTAAGTAATGCTTTAATTAAAATCTGTCAGGAGATTTTCAAGTAAATGATAGCACACAGTCCTTCTTTTAATTACACATTATGTAGATTCTGTAAAGTGTTCCCTTTTTTGAAAAAAATATTCAACTGAAAGTGTCTTAAGGAAAGCAAACCATATAAAGAGTATATCCATAACCTGACAACTCCAGTATGTAATTAATGGGTAAACTGGGCTTCAGCTAAGCTTTTCAAGCTTTATTTAATAACGTGATCCTCATTTATGAGTTGTGTCTGTCTACATGGTTTAGTCTTTAACCTGGAAAGTCAGAAGCTGCTTGTGTTGAATACAGTCTCTTTCACCATATGACAGGCAGACATTCAGTACATACTTAATCAAAAAAGATCTTTGAAGAATCTTCTCCCAGTCAGCACAGCCCATAAAACATTTTCCAGCAGTTTGATGCATGTTAAACATAGTGGTTGTATGCTACTATGTGCATTACAGCAAACACAGCAAGAAAGTGACAAAATGGGGTGGAGTGTGGAGGGAGGGGAATAAAAGCTTTAGCTGTTGTCATAAATGGCAAAAAGGTTTGAAGCAATATCAAAAAATTAATTTCAGTCAAAGTAGAATAAATAAATAAATGGAAAGAAATCTGATTTCTTTTTTTGGTCAGAATTTGAAGGAAATTCTCACTATGTACATTTAGTGATCTGTCTAAGATCCAGTAATAAAGGCAAGAACTGTCAACCACTGGAAAGATTTCAGTACAAAACACCCTAGCAGAACTAAATGTGCATCCTACTCTACAGGATGGTGTATCTCTTGGACTTCAGAGACTGGCAGCTGCCTGACACAGAAACCAAACAGCAAAATCAATCCTGTCCTAATCACTAGAGTGATCAGGATTAACTTTTTTTTAGGAGGTGATAACTCCATGTTTGCTATTCGTCTTTTTGACACCTGCATTGTAGGAAAATTAATCAGAAGTTAAATAATTCCTTCTCTTAAATTCAAAGAACAATGAACCTGAAGCTTAATCTTCTTAGGATACATGCAGTGCAACTTGAAATTAAGGCTGGTCATGCAAATTCCTATGGAGGTGTATTTTTTTTCTGCCTAACTGTGAGACAAATCAACTGTTTCTTTTTTTGACATGTTTATCCATTCATTTTGGTGGATTATTCACTGTCTGTAATTTTACTGGTGCAACTACAAGAACAATATTGCATATTACATCACTGCAAAAACCTGAATTAAAATTGGTCATAAAGGGAAGGATGTTTATGTGCTTCTATATTATAATATATATATAATAATATTATATATATTATATTATATATTCTTTGTTCCAGTATATCTTGAAAAACAGAAGAAAAAAAAAAAAGAAAAAAAAGAACAACCAGAAAAATTCAAAAAAATTAGTAAGCTTTGGATTATTTGATTTGCTATTCAGATTTTTGTTTCCTGGTTTAGTAGGTTGAGCTGAGGTTCTTATCCAAAACCCACCAGAAGTACTCAAAGACGAGTCTTTAGGATTGCTAATCCTAAAGAGAGAAGATAGAAAACATTACCTATGTCTTCATGGCAGAAAGCTGTAAATTCAGATCTCTGCATCTAATGGAATCATACTCATTGTCTGCCATTTCAGTATTCAGCTTGGTCTTCTGTCTGGCCTGATGCACACTGCTGGAGGAAGAGTATCTTCTCCACACCTAGCTCCATATTCCTGTTTCCTCTTCACCAGTACACACAATGGTAAAAAAAAGTCACATCAGTTATAGATCAAAATTAAAAGTACCTCTGGATGAAATGGTAAATTTTAGAGTAGCCATGAAAGCAACAACTCTTCGCAAGTGGATAACAATCTCATCTCCCAAATGCTTCAGTTCTTTAAATATTTGAGCATATAATTAATTTCATCTGATAAAATAAACCAACTGATTACAATTTATTTGATTACTTTAGGTATGTGCTTAGATGTTTTCAGGACTGATTCCAAGTACTTAGATTGCTGTGAAAGTAATGTCTCCTATTTATTTCTGTGGAAACTACAACAGATACAAAGAGCATAATAACACTATTAGATAGATTGTATAGTCAGCTACAAAACACTATCTTTCAACATAGTCACCACCATTATCTATCCATTTCCATCAGCAATGAATCTATCAGTCCGTGTGTTATGTTCATAAAAATCTGCAGCAGTGGAGGTGATCCACTGTTACTGTTGCCACTGCTGAAATGCACCCCTTCACTGTGCTTACATCCATTTTGGTCTCCATAAATCTTCAGCAAGCATCAATAAATGTCAGTGCGTGACATTTTTTCCTCAAGGAGAAATTCAGCGGTACACCTTTGTTCCATATGCACTTCCATGTCAGACACCTTTCTATCAGACTGCCTCTCTGCTGCCATTTGACACACAGCAACAAGATGTAATGGAATGAGTGGGAAGGTTCAACCTCTAGTGCTATACTACCAGCATCCACCTCTGATGTTGTGGGCTGGCATCAGAAATTAGGAGGCATTACGTTCTGAGCAGCACACATAAGTAATGAAGGGTATATGAAAAAAAACAGGACAATCATTAATTTATTTCAGTAAATGTAAAGAAAAAAGAATTTTGTCATTTAGTGGGAGAGAAATCAAGGTAAAAGAAAAAGAGAAAAAATGGTTTTCACACATGGTACAAAATATTGAAAGGTTTAAGAAAACAACCAATTGTGTAACTTCAAAGTGACAGTTTCTAACTAATTTTTTATCACAGGCTCAAATCTATTAACAATTAAAACTATTAGCTAAAGTAGGTAATTTCTGTCATTCTATAAAAGTCCAGTGAGAAAGAAAAATGATTTCTACTATGTCACTGTCCAATCCCAAATATGGCACAACATGAACATTTATTTATATTCGGGTGTTGATTTGGGGCTCTTCATAATCCAGAACACGGTCTACATAAAATAGGTTGACATACATATTTAATGATGTTTCCAAAACCAGAAATGAACTCCAAGTAACACAATAAAAAGGCTAGTGCTACATGGAAAGTGGAAATCTTTTCTTTCACATTTTCTTTTGATCCAGAAGTTACATGATTTTTGTCTTTTGTTTAATTTCTTACTTGCTTCATTGAATTCTGGAATTTATTCAAAGATGACCATCTTGTATTTTCTTCTTTTTTTTTTTTTTTTTTTTTTAAGCTAAAGGAGTGTCAAATAATTTTCTTGCATTAATTAATTGTCCATGTGTGCAATATCTTCCAGCCCAAGTTTGGTCTTCATGTCATGGCCATCTGCTTCTGATAATCTAACTTGCAAATGGAAACCATCAGTGTATTCTTTCCATCTTGAAGGGAAATCTTATTTACATGATTATTCTGTGACGTGTCTCTCCAGATCACAGTACATCCAGAAAGCCGATTCTGTGTTTTGCTTTCAGTAGCAAGCAGAATCTCTTCTTCAATATCTTCCTTACATCTGAATGATCATGAAACTTATGGTAATTTCTCTAGCCCACCCTCATCAGAATATTTTTTTGTAATAAAATATTAAAAAGTATATTTATTACACATCAGTGAGATGCTGTGCTGAAACTCTTCCGGATAGTAGAACAGGCTGGATCAGAAAATTTTAAGAATTATTTTCTTCATTTTCCCATACATCTTGGTGTATTCCCATGACTATCAAGTTGTTTACAATTTATATGGATCTTAGGTAGATCAGAGAAAAAAAAACTGGAAAGTCAGAAAGTTTCAGGTATTTCTTAAATGGCTGAGGGAGAGTCCAAGAACTTATTATAGGAAAATATAATCACATTTATATAGTTTGTTGGGTGTCTTTCTTTTTTTTTTTTTTTTTTTTATAATGGAGGCAAAGTATGGAGCAGTTTTCTGTACATCACTGTACTGAAGTATTTTGGAAAACATCAGATTCATAGAATTATAGAATCACAGAATGGCTTAGGTTGGAGGGGACCTTAAAGCACACCCAGCCCTAAGCCCCTGCTCTGGCTCATATGCCACTCACCAGCTTAGACTGCCCAGGGCCCCATCCAACCTGGCCTTGAGTGCCTACAGGGATGGGGCATCCACAGCCTCTCTAGGCAGCTTGTGCCTGTGCCTCACTGCCTCTGAGTAACTAATTTCTTCCTAAGACCTAACCTAAATCTCCCTTCTTTCAGCTTAAACCCAAACCCCCTTGTCCTATCAGATTGATATCTACCTTTAATATCAGCAATTGGACTGGGTTTTAGCATAATTGGCCAAATAAAGTAACACAAATTGTTAATAATTTTTAAACATCTTAAAGAAAGAACTACCTTTTTCAGTTATGAAATAAACTCTAAAAATTATGGCTGTGTGTATTTTCTAACACATTTATACATCTGCTTCAGGAGAAAGGCAGGATTTCTACACAGCAATTAAAGTTACTGTTTTAATATCTGAAGAAATTTGGCCATTTCTCTGGTATTGTTTGGATAACGGAATTTTTTTTTTCGGTAGAGGATTTTTTTCTCTTTTCTTCTAAGGTACCAATGAAATGTCCCTCTGGGAATGTTTGACTTCATTTTCAAGATAAATTGAGCAATTACCACAGGTGATTTGAAGGGCAATGGGTTTGTGTGTTCCCAAGAAAAAGAAAGATTACTATACATTATTCCAAGTCAAGAAAATAAAAAGAAAATGAGTCCTGTGAAAAAGAAGTCTAAAACTTTCTATCATTTTTTTCTATATTTTTAAAGTCATATTCACATAAATTGTGTTGTGAAAGATTCATATTCCTTTTTCTTTCTGAGATTTGGCCAGAAGCCTAGTGGATTCCAATACACGCAGATTTGCCTTCCAGAAGGATGTCATCAGTCATTCTGTATCTTCCTTATTGTGGGAAATAGTCATTTTTAAAAAGATGACCATCATGAAATCCTAAAATCGATTCCAAATTTACTTGAAAGAGTAGACTAAAAATGCTTCTTTTTATAATGTATTAGCAGTATACATGTTAGTAAGGGAGAAGAATATGGGCAATAAAATTCTTAGATCTTTGCTCTTAGTTCTCATTTTCATTCCAAACAATAATAGAAGGTTTTTAGTCTCCAACAATTCTGCCAGGAATGGGAAGGATAGTCCTATGATCTTAAAACTGTACAAGCTGCTTTTATGAGGCTGCATCTGGGAATCAGTCAGCTTTTCCATTCATACCTACTTTTAATGAGCATATTTTTCTGCAATAAAAATACATTTCCTTCAATATAGTAATGTTTCCTCTGAATATTTCTGCTTGGATGACATAAAGTGAGCTATTTGTGATTTTAGGAGGCAACATGAACATGCAGTTGAAACTCAAGGTAAATTACATTCATGGCGTGAATTGCAAACATTTTTTTTTTAATTTCCACTTCCATTTTCTGATAGAAGGTAGCCCTTCTACAGCTCAATACAAAACTTTTCTCCAGACATTCAAAAGTGTCCAGAAATAAGAGAATCAATACAACTAAATTGTCAAGAAGTAGCAATTAAAATTCATCAATTAAAGAACTGTTTATTTAACTGTTTATTTAATTATTTAAGTGCATTAAAAAGTGAAAATTTCAGAGAAGCTGAAACTGATTGAGATTATCACTCCTGTAGGTTGATTATTACATCTGGTATCTGTAGTCTGTAATCATAGTTTGTTTAGAAACTGGCAAAATGTGAAGAAATTTTAGACTTTTTGAAGAAATTGGAAATGGTGAGAGCTGATGTACAGATTATGAAAACTCTGTGAATCATTATTCACTTTTTGTGAACTCATCATGTGTCAGATTTATCATTTGATTTTTACTATCATTAAAAGAATAATAATTTTGTAAAGAAAAATGGCTAATGTTATAAGTAAAAATCAGAGAAATTGTTGCAAGCAGAGGATGAATTGGAAAGGATTATATGAATTGAAAAAGAAAAAAAGGTTTGTTTGTTTGTTTTGTGTAGTAAGGATATTAAAGCTTTATAGAAACAGGATGAGGAAAATGCATGCAAAAGTAAAAATTGTAGGAATATCAGAAATAAGAAATGAGCATCCTAGTTACAAAGAAGCCTGAATTTTAAGTAGTATCTGTACTGTGTTATGGTTTATTGTCTAGAAGTTTGCACATTTTACTGTCATCCCATTGTTTTTCATCTCTTCTCATCCTATGCATTAATATTTTTTTGTAACTGTTTTCATCCTGAACCTTCTGTCAGGATATGTGTATTGGTACTTTCTGGATTCAGTGATCTTTTTAGAATCATAGAATCATAGAATTGGTAGGGATCTTTAAAGGTCATCTAGTCCATCTCCCCTGCAATGAACAGGGAAACATCAAAATCAGAAGGGAGGAGACCAAGCTCCTCCTGATGGGTGAGAGTTACCAATATCCTAATCATTTAGTACATTTTTGAGATCTTCAATATAAGTTTGCATAATTCAAAATATTTAGAATGCAACCACATAGATTCATAGATTCATAGATTCATTAGGTTGGAAAGGACCTACAAGATCATCTAGTCCAACCATCCTCACATCACCATCCCTACCCACCAAGCTACTAAATCAAATCCCTTAGCACCTCATCTAAACGCTTCTTGAACAGCGCTAGGGACGGTGCCTCAACCACCTCCCTAGGCAGGCCATTCCAGTGCTGGACCACTCTCTCAGAGAAAAAATTTTTCCTCAAATCTAATCTAAATCTTCCCCGGCACAACTTGTGCCCATTCCCTCTCATCCTGTCATTAGTTATCTGGGAGAAGAGGCCGACCCCCTCCTCACCACAGCCTCCCTTCAGGAAGTGGTAGAGTGCGATGAGGTCTCCTCTGAGCCTCCTTTTCTCCAGGCTAAACAGTCCCAGCTCCCTCAGCCGCTCCTCGTAAGACTTGTGCCCCAGACCCCTCACCAGTTTTGTTGCCCTTCTCTGAACACGCTCCAGGGCCTCGATGTCTTTCTTGTAGTGAGGGGCCCAAAACTGAACACAGTGCTTGAGGTGCGGCCACACCAGAGCTGAGTACAGGGGGATGATCACCTCCCTGCTCCTGCTGGCCACACTATTCCTGATACAGGCCAGGATGCCATTGGCCTTCTTGGCCACCTGGGCACACTGCCGGCTCATGTTGAGCCGAGCATCAACCAACACCCCCAGGTTCTTTTCCTCTATACACTCCTCAAGCCATTCTGCCCCAAGCCTATAGCATTGCATAGGGTTATTGTGGCCAAAGTGCAGGACCCGGCACTTGGCCTTATTGAACCTCATCCCATTGACCTCAGCCCAACTGTCCAGCCTATCCAGATCCCGCTGAAGGGCCTCCCCACCCTCAGGCAGATCGACACATCCTCCCAACTTGGTGTCATCCGCAAACTTACTGAGGGTACACTCAATCCCCTCATCCAGGTCATCAATAAAGATATTAAACAGTATGGGCCCCAATACCGACCCCTGGGGGACACCACTCGTGACAGGACGCCAGCTGGACTTGACTCCATTAACCACTACCCGCTGGGCACAGCCCTCTAGCCAATTCTCAACCCAGAGAAGAGTGAACCTGTCCACACCACGGGCTGCCAGTTTCCCCAGGAGAATACTGTGGGAGACCATGTCAAAGGCTTTGCTGAAGTCCAGGTAGACTACATCAACAGCCTTTCCCTCATCTACCAGTCTGGTCACCCAGTTGTAGAAGGAGATGAGGTTGGACAAGCACGACCTGCCCTTTGTGAATCTGTGCTGGCTGGGTCTGATCCCCTGATTGCCATGCACGTGCCGTGTGATCTCCCTCAAGATCAATTGCTCCATAACTTTCCCTGATACCGAGGTCGGGCTGACAGGTCTGTAGTTCCCCGGATCTTCCTTACGGCTTTTCTTGTAGATGGGAGTCACATCGGCAAGCCTCCAATCTTGTGGGACCTCTCCAGATGACCAGGAATGCTGATAGATGGCAGAAAGCGGCTTGGCAATCACCTCTGCCAGCTCCCTCAGCACCCTTGGGTGGATCCCATCTGGCCCCATGGACTTGTGTCAGTTCAGATGGAGGAGCAGGTCTCTGACTGTCTCTGCTGGGATCACAGCGCTTTGTCCCAGACTTCCGGGTCAGGGCGAAAAGTATCCTGAGGATAACTGGTCTGTCTATTAAAGACAGACGTGAAGAAGGCATTGAGACCTCAGCCTTTTCCTTATCCTCTGTGGTTACATTCCCTGCCGCATCAAGTAAAGTAGGGAAATTCTCCTTGGTTCTTTTTTTACTGTTAATATATTTATAAAAGGATTTTTTGTTCTCCTTTACTGCAGTAGCCAGTCTAAGTTCAAGCAGGGCTTTTGCATTTCTAACCTCCTGCCTGCAAATCTTGGCAAGTTCCCTGTAGTCTCCCCAAGTAGCCTGTCCCATCTTCCAGAGGACATAGACTCTCTTTTTCTCCCAGAGTCTCAACAAAAGATCCCAGTTCATCCACACTGGCCTTTTTCCCCTCCAGCTTGACTTACGGGACTCAGGGACAGCCTGCACCTGTGCCTTTAAGATTTCCATCTTGAGGAGGACCCAGGCTTCCTGGACCCCTTTACCCCTCAGGAGCGAGTCCCAAGGGACCCTTGCAACAAGCGTCCTGAACAGGTCAAAGCCTGCCCTCCGGAAGTCCAAGGTAGCAGTTTTGCTAGTCACCCTCTTGACGTCACCAAGAATAGCAAACTCTACCATTTCATGGTCACTCTGGCCAAGACAATCCCCAACCTTCACATCTCCTACTAGTCCTTCTCTGTTAGTGAAGAGCAGGTCTAGCAGGGCACCTCCCCTGGTAGGTTCTTGCACCAGCTGTGTCAGGAAGCAATCTTCCACACACTCCAGAAATCTCATGGACTGCTTCCTCTGCGCGGTATTATATTTCCAGCATATATCAGGGAAGTTGAAGTCCCCCATGAGAACTAGTGCTGGCCATCATGCAACATCTACTAGTTGCTTGTAGAATACCTCATCTATCTCTTCATCTTGGATAGGCGGTCTATAACAGAGCCCCACCACGATGTCACTCCTACAGACCATCCCCCTGATCCTTACCCACAGACACTCCACTTGGTCATTTCCAACCTCAAGCTCTTCAACATCAAGACACTCTTTGATATAGAGAGCTATGCCACCACCCGTTTTTCCCCGCCTATCCCTTCTGAAGAGCTTGTAGCCATCCATCCCAGTACTCCAGTCATAGGAGGGGTCCCACCATGTTTCCGTAATAGCAACAAGGTCATAGTTAGCCTGCCTTACAATGGTTTCAAGCTCTTCTTGTTTGTTGCCCATGCTGCGTGCGTTGGTGTAGATGCACTTCAGCTGAGACATTTGCCTCACCCTTTGTTCCAGCACAGCCCCCCTGGGCTCTTTACTGGAGAGCCCTGTTATATCCCCTACCCCCATCACAGCTAGTTTAAAGCTCTCTCAATGAGTCCAGCTAGCTCCTGGGCTAGAATTCGTTTCCCCCTTTGGGACAGGTGCATTCCATCAGCAGATAACAGGCCAGGAGCTGAGTAAACTGTCCCGTGGTCAAAAAACCCTAAGTGTCTGTCTCTACACCAGCCTCTCAGCCAATTATTCATCACCTGTGTTTGACCCATTCCGTGTCCTTCACCGCCCCAGAAGGTATGGAAGCAAATACCACTTGTGCTCCCACACCTTGAAATAATCGTCCTAGACCCCTGAAATCTCTTTTCATAGTTCGTAGGCTTCTTTGAGTTATTTCACTGCTGTCTGCTTGAACTATGAGCAACAGATAGTAGTCATTGGGGTGTATCAGATCTGGGAGTCTTCTAGTTATGTCTCTGACCCGGGCCCCAGGGAGACAGCACACTTCCCTACGGCACGGGTCTGGTCTGCAAATGGGGCCCTCAGTACCCCTGAGAAGGGAGCCACCCACCACGATCACCTTTCTTTCCTTCTTGGCAGCGGCAGTCTCAATGCATGGAGTCGACTGCCTTGCCATTGGTGACTTCTTGGGAGAATCTTCCCGCTCCTCCCCCCTTATTTCTCCTTCAACGTCCAACACTGCAAACCTATTGCTTAGAGGGACTTGAGGACACGATGTAGGCAGAGGGGGAGATCGCCTACAGTACCGAGCAGGGACTTTCTGCCAGCCCTCCTCATCCATCAGAAACCCCCCCTCAACCTGACGGGGGCAGGTCAGGGAGTCCACCACCAAATTCGGGGTATCTCCCGGGTGCCTTTCTCTCTGGCACTTGAGGGAGCTACTCCACCAGTCAATTTCCCGCTCGCAGTCCCTGATGGCCCTCAGTCTCTCAACCTCCTCTTTCAGCTCTGTCACCATGTTAAGCAGATCTTCAACCTGTTCACACCTCATGCAGGAGATCTGCTTGCCATCCTCCTCCAGCAGCAGCAGCAGGCTCTGGCACTCACTACAACCAGAGACCTGTGTAGCCACATTTCTAGGCAGACCTTCTGTCTGGGTCGCCACAGTCTTTTTACGGCAAGCCCTCTGTCTGGTAGAGACCATGGCACAGAAATAAGAATAATAAATAAAAAGAATAAATAAATATATATGTATGAATGATAATAAGATAAATAAAAATAAAATAAACAAAAAAGTAGAACACAACTGTGAGAACACAGAGACCAGTAATAAATAGGATGAATTCACAAGAGAGGAGGGATAGAAATCCTACACCCTGCTACACAAACTCCCACACTCCCACACTTAGCGCCTAGCTTCAGTGTAATAGAGAGGGGGTGGTACACAATGTCTTATTGCATATGAAGACAATTACTAGATTTTTTTTAACAATAAAATTAAAAAATGAAATTTGATAACCTCTTTTTGCTTTACTACAATGAAGTTTTGTCATACTTGAAATCTGTGTATGTTAGTCTAAATGTGCCTCTGTCACGGAGTCTCCTATCCTATGCCAGTGATCCAGAGGAATATCTTGTTTTGTGAGGTGCAGTATTAGTCACCCACATTGTCCTATCAAGCAGGAAATTTTTCCCGAGGGAAGACAATTCAACATATTCTTATTGTGTAGAGGAAATACTTTTGTACAAGATTTTGGTAAAGCATGTGATTGGTAACAGCAGTTTCGATGCACATAAAAGTCCCCCAGCTCTTGTTTTAAGGCCCAGAAGATTCATTATATGAGCAACACCAAAACCACCTGAACATTTAACTGCTAATAACAAAATGTCTATGCTTTGATTCTACTCATCCATTGCATAAATTTTCCAGTGGTTACTGCATCCATTACTTTTTCTTTGTGTATTTCTACTTTGTGCACCTTGAGAGTGAGAAAGATTTTTGGATACTGGGATAATGTAATCAAAATCATTTGACATTACTTAAGCATATAGTTTCAAGTCTTTATTTTCATTCTTCAAGTGTATCCTATGATCTGAACAGATGTTGCAAAAGCACCTTTAGGTTTCTTAGCATCTCTAGATATTTTATTTGGACTTTTGAGAAGAATCTGGTAAAAAGAAAAACCGGTTCCCCATTCCAAATTGGAATTCGAATCCCTGGATCATGAATTTATTACATTAAATTCTGCTTAAAATTGAGAGGAAATTGTAGCAGTAATAATCATAATATTTATTTGTAGATTACAGTAGCCTTGCAGCATATAGTGAGTTCATAATGAAGGAATGAATGAATCCTGTGCTTTATGGTCTGCACTGTTATTTCTTCCATTAATTTCTGGTAGATTTGTGGGCAAGTTTCACACATTTTCAGCAGAAACTGATGAAATTTTCCATCTATGGAGACAGAGGGAGAAATGCATTTGCTGCTATATGGATTTCTGGTGACATTTTAGGTAACAACAATACTATTAGCTGGTTTACTTGTCATACAGTATCTAACACATTTACATCAAGCGGGAATATCTGACAAAAGACTTGCAAGAAAACCTTCACATTTTGCAAAGACAAGTAGATAGGTTAAAGAAATATAATCATAATGGCACTGAGTGCCTACGTTAAGGCAGTTTAATCCTTTCCAGGTTGGTTTCTCAGAGTAATTTTATATTATATCAGGAAGACTTAATTTCTTTCTAAAACTATATCACTAGTCTGTCTTTAGTAACTGGTTTAGGAAAAGAACGAAATCTACAACACTGAACAAAGGAACTGTTATAATATTTTCTAGACCTCATTTTAGTGGCTTGAGCACTAATACTCCATGTTCCCTAATTACCTGTTTGGTAAAGGGCTGAGTATGGTCATTCTTTGGATATATTAACTGCTTCCTTCTTAAAGAACCTATCATGAGTATGACACTGTTTGTTTGTTATTTTTTGCTATTTTAAAATGCTTGACTAGGTCAAATCTGTGAATTTTCCTCATATCACTAAGAAGCATTCTGTTGATTGGTGGCTAGTTTTCACAACAGTTATTTAAGAACAAGTCATAATTATGTCCAAAACTATTTCTCCTGCCCATGTCATGAAGCAAGAATTGGGAATTCCTGTCTGATCTTTTTAGTTCTTGGGAAAATAAATGTAATGCAAACTAGTTCGGTAACTCTTATTCTCTCTGTCCATTATTGTTCATAATTAGGGTCAGAATAGACAATTTCTTTCTGAATTGTAATCCAGTTCATGTATTTTGTATTTTGGACATGTTTTATAGTCCTAAAGAAAAGATGTAAGGCATTATTACACCACCAAAAACAAAAGTTTTCTTTACTTTTAGAGAGATAGCCTGACTTTTTTTTTTATTTGAAGTACCAAAATCAGTTGAGAACCTAGAAGTTGTATGTAGAAAGTGTTTATGATGTGCTAAGTATTTTGTCTTTAATCTAGCGGTATGTTAAGTAAAAATTGTTATATTTTAGTATTGATGAAATGGCTTAAATCAGTTTCAAAAGTTTTTCATGTACATCAATGTTAGAAGTATAAGACTTTTAAAATCTGATGTTGTTAATACGACATTCTTATTCAGTCATTGTGGGGAAAAAAACAAATACTGATCTCAAGGGTAAATGGATAGTATACAGATTGTTCCCTGACTCACATGAAATGTACAAGATGTAACAGTGAAGCAAACTGAAGAAACTAATGCTTATGAGCTTTGTTGCATCTAATAGGCAAATGCATGAATGGAGAAAAAATATTTGTGGGAGTTTTTTATGTATTGCCAAGTCGAGGAAACTAAAGGTTGCTTAAGGATAACATGGAAAAGATTACCAGCTAAAATTTATTTGAAAAATACAATAAATTTTATATTTTAAATGATCATATCATTCTTAAGAAGAGCAGCATTAGATTAGGAAATCCAGCTAAAATTCAAGCTCCTTAGGAGTGTATCAGGATCAGCTTCAGAAATGTGGTTTAAAGTACTTGGGTTTTGATCATGTTATATTTTATTTTCTTAGGAATGGCAAAATTCTATTCAGAAGAATGCAGGACTTGCATTTATTGAGCTCATCAATGAAGGAAGGTAATTAATTTTAAAGCTTTTGAAAAAGTAGCCATTTTGTATTTATTCCATTGGGTGATAATACTTCTTCACCATCTGTTCCAAAAACACTGTGAAAGGGCCATATTAATTAAGAGATTTATTGTATAGATACTTTAAATAGTAAATATTTAATTTAGAAATGTACAAATTCTTAAATTTTTTGTTTATTGGAATAAAAAATAAGAGACCAAATGAATTGTATAGATGTTCAGATGTATTTGGGAACTTAACCACCATTTTCCTGATCAGCGCTGTTGTTTTACCCAGACAGTCCAGAGAGCCCAATCTGTAAACCCATCTGCTGTTCCATCTGTTTTAGAAGCACAGCATTTATTGTACAGATGCACTTCTTTATCCTATCAGTTCATGAGGATTTTATCTAGAATTTCTTGTCTGATTTTAATCCTGTAAAACATGAGACATCATGTTTGTAAGATCTGACTGCTTTTGCAAATTGTTAAGGTACTTTATCCTCAAGTACTTTTAATGCTATATATGTTTTTATCCTCTACACTTTGTAATGTTTGTCAGTTCTTCCAGTCAGCCAGCTGGGCAGCCATGGGGACTCTAAGGCCAAGCTGGTAGTGGAATGCCAAAGAGAAGTGCAGCCACTTGTGTAATTTGTGTTACATCTATTGGCCAGTAAATTAAATCCACACAAGTCTAGATGAGCAGCTGAAATGTATATATCAGAATATGCTCATAGAAGAGATTTTGTTTTTTCATGTTTGTTTTCCACAGCATGTTATTACCAATAGTAAAGTATTAAATCTTCTTTGTTATAGGATATTTTTTTTTGTGTGTAGCTGATATTTCAGAGGTGAAGCCATGCACTCATTTCAGAAACTAGAAAAAATTAGACTATAGAACATTACCATCTGGAAAACTGGGATACGTGTCTTTATACTCAGTTTTTGGGTGGTGTCAATTGTCTTAAATTCCCTACAGACACTGAAGTTACACTGTGATTGTAGCAGCTTGAAATGTAATCTTTTCACTGGAAATTATTTTTGCTGAAACTGTCCATTTCAGTTCACCCATAATAGGGCTCACCAGAGTGAGTTAGATCTGCACATTATTCAATAAATATTACATAATAATAGACTGAATAAATTTATTTTTTTCTTGGATAGTAGTAGAGAATCTCTTTTTTGTCTCAGTATGGCTAATGAGTCTAGATGTTACTGCATGCTCAATCTTGATAAAATGCTCATTCAGAACAAATAGCACATCTGCATATTTTTAGCAATTAAGTATTAAGGTATCAGTGGATCATCTTCAAAATGAGGTAATATTTAAGAACTGTTGCTTAAATGCAATCAAAGGGCTGTCTAATCAAACTGCCCTTAGACACATGTTCCTCCATATACTTTTGTCATAAACATGTCTTAGAACAAGTGCGTGCACATTGCTAGAATGCTCCTCTATGCAATCAGCCCATCCGTTTTTAATTTACCCTTTTGGGGATAAAGATAACAGTCTTTTAACTGGAAATTGTTATAAATATTTATTCTACTTAATAGCTAAACTTGTGAATGCAATTCATCAATCATAGCTAGGGAATGCAATTGTGCAACTGTCAACAATTAACAAGACATAAACAGTTGATGAATGTGCAGCTGAATTAAAGTGCTCCCTAGGATAACCTGAAATTATAAACTGGATCATTTAGAAGAATCTAACAAAGGATCTGTATAATTAAAACAAAGCAGGGTTAATGGGATGTAAAATTGCATATAATCATTGTGCAATAATGACTGAATTTTAAATTATTAAAATTAAAATGAAGATTACTTTTAAGGACTTTCTGGGAAATATCTGGGGGGACCTGAATAATAAATCAACAGTTTTGAGCAAGATTTTCATTTGAGAGTAGAGGGTAAGAATTAGGTATAATGTGGTGGATCATAATTTTAGAATATTCAGTTAAATGTCTATCTGTTCAGATATGTGCATGCTACAGAGTGATTTTCTGAGTACCTAACTTTTGTTTGTGTGTTAAATCATATGAATACCTTTCTGATCTTTGACTTTATTAGAAATGTTCTGAAACAAAATATTTAAAAGAGTTGAGTAAAACTCAATAATTATTTAAAAATTAACAGGTATTTTCATGTCACTTTAATCAGTTGTGTTTTCATTTTAAATCTGACGCTTTAATAGGTTTATATCTGGTTTTTCTCATTTTATGCAGTTTTGCTACAAAGGTCTGAATTACGCATATTTGTAGCACTGAGAGTATAAACAATCTGACAGAACTCTGTTGATTAGTCCTGAATTGTCTTCTGTGTATGTTTTCTAAAAAAAACACCGCCAAGTTAGATTTTCTCATTTATAAACTAAAGATACTATTTGTTTACATCAGATAATTATGGTAAAAATAGGTTACAATACAGATTACTGTGTGTTTGTGATTAGCAAATTGTACAAAAAAAGTCTGTTAAAAGAGTTATCAGTTTAACTAGAGCTTTAATATAACAGGAGTATCTGACTACAGATAAAAGTTAATACTGTCAAGAAAAAAATATATATATGCAAACACATTTAATTTCAGAGTGTAGAATGGCACCATTTATAATATCCTTGAAAGATTTAGAGACATGCTGCTTATGATTTTGAACTCTGAGCTTCTTTTATCAGTCTCATGCTATTATTATGTGATGTTGAGAGTACTACACGTCAAGAATTTCACTGGTAGCAGCTTAATTAGTATTCTAGATTTACATTAGAGTATACACACAAGAAGGCTTCTTAAATTATGAGTTGGATGCATCAGCACTGTTGGCTGTAAAAGAGGACATGGAAAGAGTTTGTTTAACTAGGAATGATGTGGATGGGAGGTGACAACCCACCTTTAAGTGGGCTGATGATGGACAAGATCAAAGGAAAAGGGGTGCAGGGTGACAAGAACAAGAGAAAATAGGAAAAAATACCTCAAGTAAATATGTGAACAGCACACAGCCTGAAAATAAGCAGAAGAAACTAAGTCTGTATTCAATTACAAAATTACGTCAGTGAAATAAATGAGATTTGGTGGGATAGCGTACTCTAAATGACTGAAGTGCTGTGGTGGACAGATGTGGGCATATACAGAATGATGTCAAGAAAGGCTAAGACTCAAGTGGAAATGAGACGTGGAGAAAGTATCAAGAACAACAAAAGCTGCTGCTTCTCCATTAGTTGTAAAAGGTTGAACAAGCAAAATCTAGCCTGTTACTTAATTGAGTAAATTATATAGTGACATAAGTCTGGGATGCTCAATGCTTTATTTGCCTTAGCTTTCACCAAACCCCTGTGTTTTTTTAAGAGTTCAAGGAGAACTACCAGTAGTGTATGAGGATTAAGTCAAGGATTCCATGAGAGAAACTGTCCCATGGAAGTCCATATTACCTGATGGAATATAATGGATGGTAATGAGAGTCTTGCAAGGGGTCTTACTGTCATCTCTGAAAAATCAAGGAAACTGATGGAGATCGATGATGCTTCGAGAAAGACGCATACTCAAAATAGACAAAAAAGGCAGAGAATTATAAACTTGTCAGCTTCTCTTCTGTCCCTTTGAAAATCACACAGCAAGATCTTTGAAGAACTTCTGACCATATGAAGAAGAAAGTGACTGAACAGAGTCAACATGGGTTTACCAAAGAAAGCTAAATCATCTCTCACCAACCTGTTTGTCTTTTATGATCAAACAAGTCAGTTTGTAGAAAGGAAGAGAGCAGTAGAAAGCCTTTACATTGACTTCAGCAAGGCTGGCATTCCATTTCCCACAAAACTCATGTATCACAATGAGAATGCTGCAGTCTGGATGGGTGGGCAACTACACATGTAGAAAAATGGGTGTATGATTGGATTCCAAAGGTTGTGGTTAGCTGGTCGTATTTTACCTTGACACCTTTGACAAGTGGAATATCTCAGGGGTCTATCCTGTCTCAGAGATGGATGTTACAGATTATTATCTGTTATTCACTCAGATTTAGATTACTCTCCTCATTCTACTTTCTTTTTCTTCACCTTTTATGTTTTCACAACACTAATATATTGAGATGATTTTGTCCTTTCATTTAAAATCTTTTTTTTTTTTACAGAATTTCCTCTTTTTAAGTAGCAGGAGTAGTCTGATCATAATACAAATGTGAGGAAACACAAGACTGCATTTCTTCTCACATTTAAATTATAAGCTTCATTTCCATAGTTTTATCTCTGTACTTAAATCTGGTTTCTGCCCATAGCAATGAAAATGTACACTTTTACATATTGATCTACCTGGACCTCCAAACATATTTAAAATTCACAGGCAGGCATCTTCTTTTGAACCCTGTTGCACTGAGATTTTTCATTAGTTTCCTGGAAAGAGTGGCAGAATTTTTAAAAAGACAAAATGTGTGTTTCTTTTAATTTAGATGAAATGCTGATCGAATCCTAAATGAGTTGTAGTAATGACTTAAACTGCATTCTTTTCATATTACCTCAACTGCGATTGTTGTAATTTCATAAAATTTTCATAAAACTTTCTCATGGACATCTATTGCAGTTTGGCAGTTCTGATGTTTACTTCGTGGTAAATGAGCTCACAGTCATTATTCATTGTCTGCAGTTCTTAAACACTTAAGCTCAGTGTTACAGGGTATATCAGTGATGCCATATTTGATTTATGAAATGCAATTGTAAATGGATGTGTAAGAATACCTCAAAGAACTCATTTAGTAGTTGGGTCTAAGCACACATGGAGAAAGGATGGTATTCATGTTTCTCTGTAGACAGTGGTCTTGATCACAGGAACCCAGAGGTTAGGAGAGAGTACTGAATCATCTAGAAATGCTTGATACGTTCTATTTAGACATCATGAGTACCATAGAAAGATGTGCAAAGGATTCCAGTCTTACATGCAAAATTCAGTGTATGCCTATCCAGCCAAAAATTAGAGCTGAGATAAAAATGTAAATATACATATAAAACTAAAATAAATATATATTTAAATAAACATGTAAATACAATCTACCTGTAACAATATAAATAAATATATCTATATGTAGATATAAGCACAAATGTGTTCAATCTTTCTCTCTTTAACAGCTGAATTCTGTTGTGGCACGATTCACTAAATGTAACTTGGTCTGTATCTGTGCTCCACCTCAGCTGTGAGATTGAGGTCCCTGATACATGCTTCTTTATAATTCCATATTCTCTACTACAGCTATCTTTGCTGTTTGGAAATGTTCTGTTTTTTCGGGTTTTGTTGTTGTTGTTGTTGTTGTTGTTTTTATATTTTATCTGAATAAGAGAAAATATATTAAATAGATCCCTTGTAGTCAACTCTAAGTGATACTCAGTCTTTTACAGTTTCTGTGGTATTTCTTAAACAATAGTTGTCCTCCGGAAAGTTTATATTGCTATTGTGTTTGTGTTGCAGACCAGTAGCTGCTTTTAAATTCTTCATCCTATCCCTCTTGCATGAAATCAGGCCCCTGTGCCAGACATTACCATACAAATTTTATGGGAATTTGCTTTTGAAGTACTTATAACAGCACCTCATTGTGCAGAACTTGGAACTGTTCAAGTAAGGCCAATTTATAGGTACCAATTTCAATTATAGGTTTCATTTCTTATGAATTCCATTAAGAGTAGTAATTGTCAAAACAACTGTGTTTGGTGAAAAGCAAAATATTTTCAGGATACTTCTTGGAAAAAATCAAACTGTGGGCATCTGATGAAAGTAAGTCAGAGAAACATCTGTTTCCCTGGACATGTGATCTGGCAGAACTTCAGGAATTAGTAGAGGAAGCAAGACCTTAGTTAAATTATAACAAATGTTCATTCTGTAATCTGTTTTGAAAGTTGCTGCTTGGGAATGATCTGCTTTCTTAGTTTATCTCAGACAAAAGAAACATTGGTAACATAAGCAGAATTGTTTTATCTAGCAGTGTAGCAGCTAAGAGTCCTTTTTCTACATGTTTAAGATTATTACTAAGAATAACTGACTACAAGATAGAAAGTCATCATAGAATAGTTGTCAAAATAAAAGTTTTCATCCTTCGCCTTTGGTAGGTGTAAAAATAGCTCTGCTTGTCACAAGCTATCCCAGTTCACATTTAAATGTTTCCAACCATTTTATGGTTTTTACAGGTTTTCAAGACAGTTTGGATGTAGTCTTGTAATTGTCTCTTTTTCCAAAATTCTAAAAAAAAATTGTCCCATGCTCTGATTATTTACTGAGTGATTTAGAACGTGGAGCTCCACATCCAGGCTTTTTAAACCTTGTGTCTGAAAGGCTGGGTCTTCTAATTATTTACATGTGCTTTTTCACATCTTGCTTTAACCTAAGTTTAACATAGGTTTTAAAGGGAAAGTTGAGGAAAGCAAGCCACATAGATTTACAATAAGTTCTGGCCTACTTGTAAGCAACATTTGCAAATAACTCTTATTAATGAATCAGCATGTCCTGAGACATTCTCTCAGTCTGCTCTGTCGCAATATGAGACTTTAGTTTTAGGTGAAAAACAGCCTGCTCTGTACTTGCATTCCAACAGATGTTGCAGCCTCATCATGATTATTTTACAGCACTGGCATATCTAAATTCTAGTTTTCACTTCCATTTTCTATATATTCAGCTGAAAATTTCACACCTCTCTGTACAGAAAACTCATTTTGCCATAGACGTGTACCAGGATTTGAGTCACAAGTGACCTCATACTGCTTTGTTGGTGAATTCCTTACATCAAGTACTTTGATTCAGTTTAAAAACAAATCAAGCTCATTTCCTAGTAACAGAGCTTTAGCCATGCTTCATGCATTTGTTAACATCAACATACATCAATCTTGTCTTGACAAAAAGAAATCATAAGTTAATGTTTCCTTAGTACTTGTGCATAGCTAAGGACTAATTGTGTGGGGATCAGTAAGATCAAAGAACCAAATTAATTACAGTTTCAACACTAGTCCACCTACAAGTCTTCTGAAGATGGCTAATGCAGGATGAAGATTACAAACGTGAATGAGAACAGTGGGTATAAATTCAGTCACAGTAAATGTTCAGTTGTCAATGATAAGGAGGTGTCACTAAATAATATGTTTTATTTCCATAGAGTAAAATAGTACTGCTTTCAAATTAAACACTTTCCCTCTGTTTAGCAAATATAAATGCATTTCTAACCTCAAAGTCATCCTTACTTTGTTTGCTGCCTCCAACACAATATGATGGCTTGGGAAAGATGCAGAAAATAGTCTTTTCCCCAAAACTGAGCACTGTACAGAAATTTGTGGATACAGAATATTGGGCAGTTGTCTGAAATATCAACCAGAATATAATGGATGGGTTTCAGACTTACACTAACAACTCTGTATAACAATATTAATATAAAATATTTACATATTACTTTATATAATGTGACTATATGAAAAACAGAGGTCTTATTCTTGAGCACATGTGACAAAGACTATGTTCATCTTCTGAAAATATGTGAGGGGGCAAAAGACCAGTCAATCACTGACTTTTTTTAAATTATTTTTACAAAACTCTAGAAAATAGACATAAGCAAAAGGAAAGTACTGCTCTACTCTAGAATTGCCTCAGAAAACGTATTTCCACTGAGATGAGGCATAATTAATGTTACATTGTAAATACTGCTGAGAATTTGTCTAGAATACTGCTGCCAGTTTTGACTGTGCTCTGTCAGAAAGGGTTAAATTAGTCTGTGACAAGTACAACCCAAAAGGCAATCTCTTTTGTGAGATACTGTGGTTATACAAGGAATGTTAACGACAGTTGATTTATTTAGCCTAGTAAAATTGGGATAGATGGAATATCAGGTCATGAAAGAGAACAATTAGGAAAAGCTAAGGCAAAGATTTGCATAAAAATGAAACAGTAAAAATTACTGAAGAGTACATTTGGATTAGAAAGAGTTTTAACCTTCAGAGGATTTTCCAAAGGTGTGCTAGAGACAAGATAATTAATTGCATTTCCATTTCATGAACTAGATTTCATGAAAATATATTTCATAAACTAAATACAGTTTTCAGAGTGTGTATCGTGCGCCTGCACGATGAAGTGAAGGAGCGAGTTTGCTGGTCTTTTTCCCTTTCTCTTATTTTCAGTACTCAAAGGAAACTTTTTTGGGTGTTTTAGCAGTCTTCAATACTACTGGAGTGTGAGATTTTTCCTGGTTTGGGATCCTTTCTGAGTAATTTCTACTGCGTGTTTTTGATATTTTTTTTTATGACAATCCACAAGATAGTCATAAGCACTTGTTCTCTTGCCAGAAAAGTCTGAGCTTTCTTTTATTTTAGTCTCATGCTATGCATGTGAATGAGTTAGTAGGAATCAAAAATGATAAGGGCATTACCATGTGTGTTCATGAAATGTAACACAGTTAAGATAATGTGATGAGTTATGCTGTATATGTATGAATTTAAGATTCACTTGGGGTTAGCTGGCTATGATTTTATCCAGGTAAAACACTTCTGCCATCTTTTGCATAGTAGAAAATTTCCCTCTCCTGAAGGCAACCAACCTAATTACCTGGGGTAGTGAAAAGTCCAAGGTCTTGAATGCCTACTTTGCCTCAGTCTTTACCAGCAAGACTGCCCTTCAGGAATGCCAGGTTCCATAAGCCAGGCTGAATGGCTGGAATAAGGAAGGTGTACCTCTGGTGGAATAATACTTGAGCGAACTGGACATTTGCAAGTGTATCGCACCTGACAGGATGTACTCACAAGGACTGAGGGAGCTGGCAGATGTGATTGCAGGGCCACTGTCTGTAATCTTTGCAGGTAGAGCAGAAAATAAGTGAGTGAAAGGCAAGATAATAATATGAGTGCTGTAGACAGTCTTGATGCTGTGCTCAGGCATACTCACTGGTTCCCTCTTACTTTCCATAGTCTTGATTTTGGAGCTTTGAACCTTGAAGACTCAGAGCATTTCCATGTTATCTGAATTTTGGCTTAGTTTGTCTCATGCGGTGTCCAAAAGTTGCAGCATCTCCAAGTGGTTCAGGGGTCTCAGTGTCTGGAGCACAAAGGTCTATTAGATGGAAATCCATGTGTTCAGTTTTGAAATTCTAGCTAGTTGCTCCTTTGTCAATAATCTCATAAATTCAAGAAAACATTATATAATCTGACTGGAGATGTTGAATGTTCAGTTCAAGTATCTTCTCATAGAATCATATAGAATCATAGAATAATAGAATCATAGAATGGCCAAGGATCATCAAGTTACAACCCCCCCTGCCACAGTCAGGGCCATCAACCAAAATGTTGATGGAATGGACCTCAAAGATCATATAGTTGCAACCTCCCTGCTGTGGGCACGGTTACCAACCACTAAATCAGGCACCTGATCAGATTACCCAGGACCCCATCCAGAATGGCCTTAAAGACCTCCAGGAACAGGGCATCCATAACTTCTCTCCGCTACCTGGGCCTCACCATCCTCTCAGTGAAAAAATTTCCACCGACATCAAATTTAAATTTCCCTTCTTTTAGTTTAAAATTGTTTCCCATTGTCCTATTGCTAGACAACTTTACAAATTCATTTTTTCCCGTTTCTACAAACCATTTAAGTACTGGAGGGCTGCAATGAAGTCTCCCCATAGCCTTCTCTTCTCTAAGCTAAACAAGCCCAACTCCCTCAGTCTTTCTTCATAGGAGTAGTGCTCCAGCCCTCATTTCAGATAATATCATTAAAGTTATGAATGCTTATTTGTAATTCATACATCTGAATGCTTAACATCAATAAAATAGCAAAGCATGTCTTCAACGGGGTAGATTAAAAAACAAATCTAAATTTTGAAGTGGACAGTGGCAGCACCTTTAGACTTTCAGGCTATGCTTTGTCAAAAACATTTTACTTTTGAGAAAAGTAAACAAGAGTTAGATATAAAAAAAGACTCATTCAAATCATGAGTATTCATCATGAAACCTTAACCCAGGTTTGTTTGTCGTTATCTCTAAAGAGAGATCCCAACATTTATGTCTTCCCATGCCACATATCCATATTAAATATTAGCTCAGAAATAGTATTTCCCTCCTTCACGGCTGTCAGAATACACCGAAGGAGGCAAGAATAGGATTCAGATTTCTCATCTTATAGGTGTAACATCCAGTAATGATGCATTTCATTTCTAATAATCCTGACTGATTTGTAGTGCTTTTAAGCATCAGACATCAACTTTAAGGTGGGACTTGCTAGTCATTTCATATTTCTAACATAAGAATCTCTAAATTTGTTTCCCTGATGCTGCAACAAGGAAAAACCTAGACCAATTGCCAATTTAACTCAAAGAGAAAAAGTTCTTCCTGATCCTAAACAGACAGTCCTGTCAGATCTTTGCATCCTGAAAGATACTTCCTCTCTGCTGATCTGAAGAGCAAAGCAATTTTGAATAGAGTGGGCAACCTTAGGTACATTATATAGGGACAAGAAAATAATTGGTGTCATAGTTCCTGTCCAATAAAACATCAGCATTTTTAACAATGTAGTGTTGTTTATGTTGCAATTTTACTATGTGTATCATGTTACTAGAGGTTTTTTCTATGTGTTTTACTTTAAGGTCTGTGATTGAAATCTGCTATCTAATTTTAAATCTTTTCATTTCATGTTTTGTTGTTTTGTTTTTTTTATTTTTCTTTTAAGATGTTATAAGAAAACTTGGAAATATGCATTTCTTACATAGTTGTTTAAAAAACATTTATTACTTTGCAATTTTATATTTTTACATTTGAATATTTGTATTTAAGAGTACAGTGGTGTCAATTAGAGTTTAAGCAGTTGTCTAGATTTTTTAAGTGATGCTGCAATATTTAGACTCCTGTTAAAAATAAACTAGAAATATGCTTCCATAAAGACATATTCTTTCAATAAGAAATAGCAAGCTTTTTCCACGTGACATGATTTCTTTGTGCTCTTGCAAATACCAAAAAGTTTTGATTAAAGTTACATTTGGCAAATAGCCGATTATTGTAGTTACATGATTTTTTTTTAAGCAAATTTACTCAAATAGCTCATTTGAAGTACAACAGATACAAAGGCTGATCGTGATTTTTTTTATTTTAGATTATTATGTCATGCAATGAAAGACCATATAGTGCGTGTTGCAAATGAAGCAGAATTTATTTTGAACCGACAAAGAGCTGAAGATGTCCACAAGCATGCTGAGTTTGAGGTAATCCTGAGAGTCGGTGCATTTCGGCTTTTCTGTTTTCACTCAGTTGTCACCTAGACTGTAACCCCACACAATAAAACTTTCTTCTTCCAAGAAAGAAATTTATATTGAAGGCATTTCAAAACTAGTTTTTAAAAGCTTTGGTAAATGTCAAACACAAGGAACTGGTTTAATTTCTCATCTCCTCACTGAAATTAATGAAAACATTTACAGCTTGAAGAAATCCCTTAATCAGAATGTCTTCCAAACTGATGTGGCAGACTCCTTAACTTCACAAAGAACTTTGCTGATTTACTGCAATTGTAATGCAAGCCTCATTACTAATTATTTCTGTTGGATTTTATCAACAGTATACGCAAGTTCAGTATGAAGAAAAAACAGATAATGCATATAGGCACTTCTCAGAAAGTTAGAATTAATATTTTAGGATATTTTTGGTAGAACATTTTGGATCTCCTCAAACTTTTATACATTATATATTTAAACATTATGATACCTACTTTGTCTGCTAGCTAGGAGTCTTTAACTACTGACATTAAGATTCTGTTTATATTGCCAGATCTTTTTTTTAAGTATTGGGAGAAATAACATAGCATCTGGATCCCGTAACTCTTTAATGTCTAGAATTCCTTCTCCTTAAGAGGAGTCAAATTTCTTTTTCTTTTCTCATCACTAAGTATTGTAATTTAAGTTAAATTACTTGAAATGAGGCAAACATACAAGAAAGCTATTTCAAAAACATTTTTTGCAGTTCCATACTTAACATGTTTTTGATGACTCCCTCAGTATTAATTTAGTTCCTATTTTAAAAAGTGCAAATATATTCATAGTTAAAATTTCATTTCTGACAAGACTTTATCCACTATGGTTTTGTATTTTCATGCTGCCTTTATCCAACACTTCTGTATCACTGTTATTTGCAAATCTGCCTGTTTTTTGCATGCATTTGTATTTAAACAAATATACATACACAATTTCCTTGTATTTTAATTCACAAGTGACTTTCTATTGGGATGAAGATAGACTTATTTAGTGTTGATGATAATAAATGGCCATATCAATTTATTCATCTGTCAGAACATGTCAACTAGCACCTGGTGGCTTGAAATAGAATCCAGTAATCTTAGTTTTGATGAGGTTTTTATCTCATTGAAACAGCTCTCTAAAATGTACAGTTTGATGTAGTAGTTCTTGTGCTCCTTGACCTAGCTGAAAAGTGTGAGACACAGAGATATCTGTTGTCATTTTGAATACACATAACCTTTACTTCATTCTGTCAGAGCAGACAGCAGACACTCGTCACATGGGATTGCAACAACTTTATTATAAGACATATACTGGATATTTTGGACTTAGATAAAATCACATTTACAATTAAGTGTGTGCCAGAGTGAAGTTTCATATTGCCTCAACAATAAATAACATTTGATATTTATCAGGGCATCATGCAGTAACCTAAGATGACAACAGAAGATTAAGTTATCTGTTCTTTGAAGAATACATTGAGATATAAGATCTGTCAGAACTCTAGACAAAATGAGAATATTCAATTAACTTCCAGCTTCTGTTAGCAAATAAGATTTAGAATATTAACTAAATTCTCTGAAGGAATAGCCTTAAGTCAGTCTTATTGTCTGGTAAAGAAACCAAAACATTTTCATATATGAAATGTTTCATTATTTTTGTCACGTGAAAAGACTCAGCTACATGTTTTAGATAAGTATGCTAAAGTCTGTAAGTCATAAAAAAAATTTAGTGTCATTTAGTCTGCTAAGTATGAGCTTCAAATGTACTTAAATAAGATGATGGTTAAAGTCTGGAAGAATGTTTTATATATTGTCTTTAATAACATTAGATATATAACTGAATATTTTATTATTCATCCTACCTGAAAGTAGTAAGAACAAAGAGATTTCTGGTAGTTTTCTCTTGCATAATTGTAAATCTGTCATTTTGTTTTAATAAGTATAAGTTCTGGGTTTTAGTACATGTTAATTGTTGCTCCCAGCAAAACCGAGTGGCTGTTTTATTTTTACCCTTTAAACTTTAATTGAATAATTATGGATGAAATCGTTTGGCCCAGACTGCACTGAGTTACTGTGTTGCCCATGTAGCAAGGGAGAGCAGCATATAAATGTTATCCTCCCACGATGGATGTAATCAGGGCAAAGGAAATTCCTCCTAGACTGGTTGTTTCACAGTTAACTTCCATTTTGTTAACCTATGTAATTGTTTAGGAAGAAAAATGAAAATTTAATTTTACTGTCCAATGAGCTGATGAAATATTAACCTCATTACAAAGGCAGATCATTGTACTAATTGGTGCTCCTCTGTACAAGAAGATAAATTGAAAAATGAATTAACCCTTTATGAATTAGTGTAACGATTGTTCTTTTTCAGATAGGTTATTTGAAATAATGGTGATCGTGCAGTGGAAAGACCACTGTTAAAATCTTAGCAAATGGTAATGAAATCTGTACTAAATGGGCAATGTGCAGAAATAGGAAGAATAAAGTACAATTACCATGAGTTTTACTAAACTGTAATTGCTTTTTTGTATTAGAAGATAGTGGTCTATTCAGATTTAAGTGTAGAGCTGTGGGGTTGGTTAAACATTCTAAAATGAGGCACAATAATTGTGGATGCAAAAATTGAGGTTTTTTTTAAAGATATTCTTAAAATTAGGCCTTTTGAAAATAATCTAGCTTTTCTAATTTACAGCTAGAAAATGGATTCATTTTAATTACCTTGACTACATTTACTTCCTTTAGACTACTAAAGGATCTTTTTTAGGAGGAGAAATCAGATAGAATCTTAACATGGTTTTGAGAAAAGAAAGAGAAAATTTACATTGCTCTTATGCACAAAGGAAGGATTTATCAAAACTAAAATACACCATACATTTTAGGCAATTTTAGAAACAAATGTGTATGAATAACTACAACATTTATTTTAGAAGTAGTTTATTCTTAAAGGAAACATGATAAAAAAATCTTTTTCAGTTGAAATGGTGATGAGGGGCTTTTTTGTCCATTAGGATTATTCAGAAGTTGTGTATAGGTCAAGACAGGTTTTCATTTTGTGAGACTGGACAGAAAGCACTCTTCCTTGTTTAGTAGTCAAAGGTCTACTCTCTTTAATAATCATAGGAAAAAATTATCAAATTTGATTTGTGAATTGCAGGTTTTATTGCAGCTTAAAAAACAAACGCAGAATATTTTTTTTTCTGCAAGATGAATTTAAAGTTGAATATTGTGTTATATATGAAGTTTAAATTATTTTATATACATTATATCTGTATGTTATATATGAGAATGTATGAAAATGTTACAACACCAATCCTTAACACATACCCATGATTACATACACACAGAGGGTTTTTTTGTTGTAATTTGGTTGTACTTTCCCCTGATATTTCTAATTCTAATGTTCTGAAAACTTTTTCATGAATTAAATATAGTTGTAGAATCATTTAAATTAAATGCTTAGTCCTGTTCATCTTAGAAGTATCTTAATGAGCTCTTTGGCTTTTCATATAAGGAATTTTAGAAAATTACCATTTTCAGGTGATTCCCAAATATCTTTTATCAAGTAGATGCACTTTCATTCCTAGTCACAGTGTGCTCAATATGCCGCTGACAGAAGAGAGGAGGAGAAGATGTGTGATCATCTTATCAGTGCCGCAAAGCATCGGGATCACGTTACAGCCAATCAGCTGAAACAGAAGATACTCAACATTCTGACAAACAAGCATGGTGCCTGGGGAGCTGTTTCTCACAGGTAAGCTGCTAATGTAAACATGTGGGTTTTAAACATTACTTCCAAAGTATAAGAGATGCTGTCACCATATAACTGAAAAATGAATCTGACAGGAGTTAGAATTGCTAAAATGTATTCTCTATAATTAGTGGTTGCTTCAACTGTTTATTGAGAAGCCTTCTTTTATGAAGATCCACAGATTAAGCTCCTTGAAGGATTGCTAAATAATACTTTATTATATTTCAAGTAAACTGCAATGACTATTTGTTGATTATGTATAATGCAGCTTTACTAGTGGTGTATCAGATGTTTTTGAGGCTCCCTCCAGTATTATGGCCTCTGTGAATGAAATGCTCTGGATGAGATAAGAACTGCAAGCTTTCCATACAAATGTTGAAAGAGGAAGCAGAGGACCCATCCAGCATTATAGTCAGTATAACAATAACAAGCAGAACCAGAACATGAGTTGCTGTTTCATGCTTTCCTCTGTTTATAGCTTTTTAGTGCAAGTGATGAAGTGGTAAGATCCACCAGTAAATCTTAACTCTGCAACAACAAAACTGTTGTCAATCCCAGCCATGTACAAAGACCGTATGCTTAAAGCAAAACTTCTGTGTCTGCCTGATTTTATCAAGTCTGCAGCTGAACATAACCAAAGTGCAGCTCAGTTCTGCAGGCACCCCTGTAAGGAAATAAACAAATAAAAACAGCATGATCCAAAATGTATCTTTCTTATTCTATGTAAGTGATAATGTAATATTTGAGATTTTAATCAGAACTATACCGAATACTGTTTTTAAAACATTACTGTATTCAACGTAGAGATGAAATGAAACATCTTCATATACCATGCCCAAAAACAAAGCCTTGCTTTTCCGATTCTGAATTACCGAAATAGCCAGTGGCTAAGGTGCTGACCCTCATCTTGAAGAGTTGAGCTCAAATTGCTCCTTTCCTTCATTCTGAGCAAGGTCTTGAACCTGGATCTGTCATGTGAGTGCTCTACAAAGCCAAAGGCTGCCAAGTCTCTTTCTTGGATTTTTTTTTTCATTCCAGCTAATTAATAAATTGATTATTTATTCAAATTACAACTGGACAAACAATAGACTGAAAAAGTTTTGCTTCCAAATTTCTGATTTTTTTTTATAGTTTGATTTCCTACTTGAATCCCACTGGTCTGTTCTGAGTCAAAGAAAGCAGAACAGAAAATTCTTCTTTAGCTCTGAAAAAGCTTTTCAGTAAAAGTCTGGTTGAGACTGATATGCTGATTCAAAAATTTTTTCATAGATGAACATTTTCTTTCAGAAAACAAAACAAAACAAAACAAACAAACAAAAAAAAAACAAACAACCCAGCAACATTTGAATGTAGCTTGAATACATTCCTGAGACTTCAGCTTATTAGAAAAGATTTTGAATAGTAAAATGGATACATCAGTAGCAACATTTAATAAATATTATATATCCTGTTCATTCTTTCTTTTTTCATTGTGCCTAGTTGATTCTTGCAGTTATATAGTGTAAAAAATAAAATGTTTTTCATATTTATCATCCTTGTATCTTCCAAGGAAATAATAATTTCCTGGATGATGAAGGAGATGTATTTTCTTTTTATTTTTTAAGGTGGTAGAAAACACAGAAGTTTAGTCTGTTAGAAATTCTGTAGTGTAACATCACAGATGCTCTGATGGTAATTACAAAAAAAAAGACATTTTGGAAGACTTTGATATGGTTAATTTAAAGTAGCCTGAGTTGATAATGGATACTCATCTCTAGTTGAGGCTTAAAACAGTGTATCTGGAGACTTAATCTGATAAGTTCAATTTTCAGTCATTTCTGAATGATCTTGTGACTCAAATTTGGTTGCAAGTACTTTGCAGGCTTCAGTGAGCTCCTCACCATGTCACTGGGCACTAACTCCTGCAGGAGACTCTCTCGGCTCACACAACTGTCCTGCATTGTAGGTAGCATACTATCTGGCAATAGACCACTGTTGCAGATCTTACTTGCTCATTAGTCCATGATAGCTTTTTATGGGCTATGGAGCAGCTGGGCACCTTTGATAAAGTTATCAGATTTCTTATATCAAGCAAAATAATTTTCCATTTTTTTTCACTTTTCGTGTCTGCCTAGTACTCAGTTCCCATTTAGAACATGTTTGGCCCAGCTGCTGGCCTGCTGGTTTGTTTTTAGCTGCTAATGTTTAACCTGGAGAAAAGAAGAAGCTGTAGCAGCATAAGGCTTTCAGTGAGGTTCCCCATTTGCAGGATGCAGATGTCCTTGTAATTCAGGTCCTACCATGCCATGGTGTGACCCACCATGCAAGTGCAGCTTCTGTCATGAGACCTAATGGACTGTATAGAGAATGGACTAAGAAGGCTGGAGATGTGGAAGATAACCAGATGGAAAACATCTAATGCCTTACTAATAAATGAGGTCACTGTTCTTGGGCAGATTTAAAAGGCTTTGACACAGAAAAGAGAGAAGGATCAGGGAACTACGTAGATACAGAAGGCAAAACCTGCTCCTAATTAGATAGTTTCTCCAGTATTTTTTCTGCAATGGAAATTAAAATGAGTTCTAAGATTTTACTTTCCATTATCTTATCTGGCAAGAGATTCTTGATGGACAGTTACAATGTCAGCAGTGTTTTTATACACTGCTGCTTCTTGCGCCCCAGAAGATGCCACCTTACTAGAGGAGAGCTACTATAAAGTTTGCAGATGTACTCCTCTGCAGTGACCACATCACTTCTGTCAGGAAGAATTTTTAGATTTCTGAATACACCCTACCAATTTCCTGCATAGCTCTTGAATCTGAGAATGTTCTTGGAAACTGCAAATTAAAGAAATCCTTAGCAGGTCCAGGAGGGGCAGGCAGAGAAATAGGTAACCAGTTCCGCATGATAAACATTTAGTCAACATCAATGTCTATAAAGTCCTTAAACAAAGTTTCATAGATTCATAGATTCATAGATTCATTAGGTTGGAAAGGACCCCCAAGTTGCTCATAAAATATTAAGATCTGATTTTGTAAAATATTATGCAACCATAGATTTTTTTTTTCTTTATGTTAGCATTTCAACACGGTGAATTTATAAGTTCTTTAGTTTTTGTGTCTGCAAATACTCTTTCTACAGATAGCAACAACCAGCATTTACTGTTTTATCTATAGGTGTCACAAAGTTTATTTTCTGTTCATATATGAGAAATCAAAAATTAACTCCTGGCAACACTGTGATCATTGAGAAGAAAATCAAGGGGTTTGATGAATCCAATTCTGTCATATTTACAAATCATAATATAAATTCTTTTCAAAATGTTCAAAGAAATGGGTAGATGGTTGATTTTAAAATGACACAAAATCATAGGTGACATGCATTCCAGTTACCTCCTTAATTAGCTACTAATTTACAAAGGAAAATTAATTTTGTGCAAATGCTTCACTACTTGAATTAATTATTTCAAAGATAGTAACACTGTGTGAGCTGTCCCAGTCTGTGTATTGACCAATCAGTATGACTGGAAACAGACTGACAACCTGTTTACTCTTTCATCTCCTTCTTTTTAGAATGGTAATTAACACTTTTCAAAAACTCTTTCTGATATATTGATTATCAGTGTCACCACCTTCGTAAATATTTTCCAATCAGTTCTTAAAGGAAAAAAAAAAGTTTGTTTGCCTCATTTCTTACAAGTGTGAGCATCAACAGCCTTACAACAAAAGGAATTTATTGAAACTTCTTATTTTATCCTTCATATCTTAGAAAAGACTAATAGTATTCAAAACAAATCTACTTGGTTTGTTATAAACATTTTCTGAATTGAAACATCATACTCAAATTTTAAATTCTACATGTTTTTTCCATTGAGAAATTGATGGGTTGGGTATTTCTTTGATGCATTGCCACTTATTCACAGTGAATACGCAACATCCTATTTCCTTCAACTCAGGAAGAGTCACACAGGGTGTTTCATAGATTACCATTCAAAGCCTCTGTAAGCTAGCTCTTACCCTAGCTTTTTTCAGGGTTATAGTCTTCATGTCACAACATATGCTTCCTTCTGTCTTCTCTGTCAGCTTCATATGGTGCTTCTCTTCCTTCCCATCTGCTTCTCTCCCCATAGACATCTTTCTTAAAAAATATATATATATGTATAATAAAAAGAAGTTTAGTTAAACTTCTCTGTACACACCATTCACATTTGTTAAGAGCCCCATGTATATCTAGGATGTTCTCTTTCGCCATGCTTGTTCTCTCACTTCAGCTTCTTGAATTTAAGCAGGCACCACAACTGCGTATGTAATTATAGTTACAGTTTGAATAAGTTTAAGGCAATCTAGGGCAATACAGAGTTCTGAGTTCAAGTTTTTGTTCAAAATCAAAATCCAAAATACCTTTGTATTGATATTTTCACACTATCAGTTCTAATATACACAGGAGGATTACTGTGATGAGAAAAATGACATTTAAAAATGAGATTTGTTTGTCTTGCTTTCAGTGATTTGATGAAAGAGGCCCCACCTACATTAAAGCAGCTTTACCAAACAGCAAGTATACAAGGGCTTTTTCTGTTCAAATACATCTTTGGTTGAACTAGACACCCATAACAAATTAATCATTCATGGTGGAGGGCAGAGCTGTCAAACTCATTCTGCGGTGAAGACCAAATTTGTCTGGGGAGACAGTCTGGAAATACAAAGTTGCTTGCCAGACTGCTCGTTCTGCCTCTCAGGGCAGTTTGCGCTTCTGCGGAGATAGGGTTCTGCTGGGGAAGGGGGAGAGAGCTGAAAGTGGAGAACTCCCCCTTTCTAAGCCTGTAGTGGTTGGCTGTTAGTATGGTGATTCTGGGAAGACCCTGCTTCTAAACCAAATGTTTCCAGTTTACAGTAAGAGGGATGAGAACACAGGAATTTAATAAGAAGGAGTTTCCCTTGTAGCCAGCCCTTGGCATTCTCTGACTCCATCACCATCCTAGCTGCTGCCTTAGGAAGTTGAGAGCACAAAGATCCTATCCAGTCCACCACTGTAAATCAGCTTCATCTGGTTTAGCTATTCATTCATTTCTGGCTCATTTTAACTGCTAGAAATAAATTACAAAGGACACTTTAGAACAGTAGAAAATATATAGGACCAGATCCAGTCTGCTGGATCCAGCAATGCATTTGACATGACTGTTGTTTGAGGGTCTGTTAAAGTTCTGCATTTTTCCACATATTCTGTACAAAGAAATTAAGTTGTTTCTGGAACTGGTGAAATGTATTTTTATTTTCAGAACAGTTATTTCCAGGCTGATCTTATGGAACCTGCAATTCAGCTCATTTAGTAACTATTTTGGTAGCAAGTTCCAAATATTCAATTCTAAGACAATTTCATCACGAGAAAATTTTAATTGATGCTTTTCTGTCCATGTTGTTTCCGCTTAACTGCCCTACTATGATAAATGTCATGTCTGCAATTTTCACATTTTAGGTCTGGTATCAATCACCCTTCTCTAGCAGGATTTAAGCATATATGTGAGAGGCTATTTTTCTAATGCAATCACTCTTTTTTAGTATTTTCAATCCCCTTATTATCTCTCTTCCTATGCTTTCAAATTTCTGCTGCTCTGCACCTGTTATATTATATCTAATACTGGTTGTTTACCCCAGTATTTTCTCCAACAGTGGCGGATGGCAGAGAATTTGTGTTAACTGTGTCATACCCTTTCAGGAGAACAAGAGGAAAAGAGAAAAATTCTTCCTAAGCGCTGTAGATTAGATGTAGGATGCTATTTGCAGCATAGTGATACTTGCCAAGACAGAAGTATTGCATAGCCAGAGATGGGCCCAGTGACTTATCCAGTTCTGTGTCTGTACAAGGTTACTCTGCTGTTTTTAACTGTTGTGCTTTTCACTATGGACTTTCTCCCACAGCTGGAAGAGACCTCTTCAGAGGTCTATATTTGTTTTGGAAAGAAGTATTTCCCCATGTTGAGAAAGCCAAGATATTAAGGGGAGACTTATTCACCCATAGGGGAAGACTTATCTCTAGGAAGTGCAGTTTATTGTATTTGATATTAAAGAAGGAGGACATTTTCTCACATCATTACTTCTACATAAGAGAATAATTTTCTTCCTTCTTTACTTTTTGTTTTTCCTACTTATATTTATAGTGTCTGCTTCTGCCTGTAATTTGTTTTTCCACTTTTGATGAGGAAGGTTTTGCTCATATTCTCTTTCTCTTAGCTTTACAAAGGACAAGTCTATAGAATTCAGCAATTGGAATAAAAATCTAAATGACATAGTGTCAATTGTCTGTGTAGATTCATAGATTCATAGATTCATAGATTCATTAGGTTGGAAAGGACCTACAAGATCATCTAGTCCAACCATCCTCACACCACCATCCCTACCCACTAATCTACTAAATCAAATCCCTTAGCACCTCATCTAAACGCTTCTTGAACAGCGCTAGGGACGGTGACTCAACCACCTCCCTTGGCAGGCCATTCCACTGCCGGACCACTCTCTCAGAGAAAAAATTTTTCCTCAAATCTAATCTAAATCTTCCCCGGCGCAACTTTTTTTTTTTTTTTGTAGCTGTAACGAGGATTTTAAAGTGTAGGTATACTAAGAGAATGACCAACCTCAGCTGTCTGAGAGATCTCCTGCACCTCCTTTAGTCTAACCATAGAGTTAGCACATGCTACACATGCAGCAATTCATCTTCCAGTATGAAGTCACAAGAACAGGTTCAGACCAGCAGTAGTTCATCTAGCTTGGTAACCTACCTTCAACTGAAAGTGAATGCCTAAGAAGGAGTAAGAATAGGTCAACAGACTCCTTGCTTTTTTCAGCTCAGGATTTCCTGAGGAATCGAAATTTCAGTCTGTCAGTTTTTAAGTTTCCTTCCATCAGCAGAACTTCAAAGTCCAGCTGCTTCTCCTCTTCTTTTCTTCCTAGTTCCTGCAAAGGAAGCAGCCTCTGGAGTGGGTATCAGCAGACTCAAAAACAGGTGCTGGTATTGGACAATGTTTCTAGCATCTGTGCTCTTTCTTTCCCTGTCTCCAGTTTAGACAGAGGCAGAAACTCAGTAGAAACCATGAGGGAACAATTTCTTATTTGTCAGGTAACACTTCCCTCACCTGATTCTCACTTTTTCTCCAATGCCAATCTAGTGTAGCGTAGCAGTGCACATCATCTCTGTAGAGTGGATGGAAAACAAAGAATAAAAAGGAATGAAGGCCATAGATTAGAAGATTCTGGAAAAGTAAATTTTATGTTTCTAAGAAGGCTTTAAAAAAAATATTTGACTTACTCTTTATTTTGTGACCCAAACTGGGTGAGAAACATCCTATTTTTAAGTTGCAGTAAACTGTTTAGTACCATTATATCCTCGGATTGTTTTTCATGTGTCTCTTCAGGTAAATTAAAAACCATAAATGCTAAATTTACCTTTTTTTTTTTTTTTTTTTTTTTTCCCTAAGAGAAGAATCTACAGTGTTTTGACAGATTTAGACTTTTTTGTTGGAGTCGTCAGAAATGCAGAGTTCAACTGCAAGAAAAAAAACTGGTGGAATCATTTTGATTCCTCTCCTTTCAAAACCTTAATGTGTCTTGTACTTTTTTATTTGAAATGTATTTATGTCCAACCATATGTTTGTCAAGCACTTGGAGAGATTCAGGTCAGTAGCTGGAAAAGAACTCAAGATTAAATCCATGTCAGACTCTGAGGCAACCATAATTTGGAACATCTCCATCACATGTTTCTTATCCTTTTTACTTTAAGCGAGGGAAAGTGTAATTCTAAAAGCACCTTAGGAAACCTGTTATTTGTCTTTGCTAGCTTTACAGTTGAACTTACATATAGGATAACTGTGTGCAGCAAATTAGATGAATTACTATGAAAAAACTTGAGGTGGTCAGAACACATCTTAAAACCCTTTATGAACAAAATTTCTTTCCATTCTAGCATAAAAATGTCTTCAAAACATTCTCTTTTATAACTTTTTTAGTAAATGAACTTTACCACTGAGTTTTTTGTATTCTCAGTTACTTTAAAAAATTAAGATAAAAAATTTCACATGTCCATACTCTTTCAGAGCTGGTGGTAAAAATTTTTGTTAGATCATTTCTCAGCATACTGTCCTTTTTTTTCTCAAAATTGCCCAGATTTTCAATAAGTTTGTTTCATGCCTCTTTCTAAACTTCAAAGAAAGTAAGCTACTATATGGCAAACAAGAAGTTCTTCTTTCTTGTTTTTACTAGGAGCAAAGCCTGACTTGTTTTGTCAAGCTTCTGTAATAACAGATGAAGTTTTATGTTCTGGATACTAAGACGTCTCTTAATCCCCGTATTTCCTATTTTCCTCACTGCAGTGTTTAGTCAGCTAAGACATATAATATCCACTTCTCTCATCTCCTCAGTTATCCAGGCATCAGCCTCTGTCTCTCAAAAATAGAAATCAAACTTTGGGGTGTTTGTTTAGTTTTTGAGTGGTTTAGTGGTTTTTTGTTTGTTTGTTTGTTTTTTTGCATTTTTACTTCTCTGCTGTACAAAATCATTCTCCTTCAAACTAGTCTAGAGCTTCTCTAAGCCAATAGGTCACTATCATTTCGGCCTTCTGATTTTATCTCTACATAGCAGGTTTTGTTTCTGATTGTAGTCCCATGTTTGAGGAAATCAAAAACTCTTAGGAGTATCCGTTTGTCCTCATCATCCACAGCCTTCATGTATACTTACCTTTACTGTCAGCCAGAAATATACTCTGTGTTTGTGGCTGTGTTGCTTATCTCCTCATTCTCTGTATAATTTCTAAATCAGCTTGGTGTCTTATCTTGCAATGTTACTAATGATACACAGGAGGCATAGGCATGTGAGTGAGCAAAAGCTGTTTCCAAGTGCTACATGACGTCCTGTTTTCAAGTGACACAGGAAGAGCATGGTTTGTGGGATGCAGAAGCCAGCAAACAGAGCTTTCACCCTCCTTCCTTTAATACACCTTAGTGGAACAATTGTTTGGGTTTGGTGTGCATATTGTCAGTACAGACTGTATGTTTTCAGGTCTATAACTGTGTGGATCATCATCACACAACTCACTTTTCTGCTGTCTGAAAAATAATCTCAGCAGACATTTCTCTTTCATGTATTTACTTCATCATTTTGTTTGTTTCGAAAGAGTGAAGAGAATAAGTTTACACAGATTTAGTCATAGACTTCATATAAGGAGATGGCTGTACTTGATTGTACTGTTTTCCTCACTGATAAAATGGATACAGAAATCCACACTGGACTTCTACAGAGTAATTAAATCATTCAAGAGAGTACTGGAACTACCACGTAGTTTTGTTTTTAATAACCTGCTTTTTTCACATTTGGTATGTGCGTCATTATAGCATTTGCTTTTTTATATAACTTTGGGTTTTTTTAACATGAAAATTCTAATTCTTTCAGTAGCCATATCATATGTTCGCATAGAGTCTTGAAGTATATGGAAACATATTTTTCTACACTTATGGGCGTAAAAAAGTTGATGATGGCAGATTGCAAGCCTCTCCCCATATCTGTGCTCCCCAGTATATTGATATCTTTAGTCAATAGTATACGCTGGTGGTTAAGTTGTAAAGCTCCATTGCTCAAGAGTGTTGTATTTTGAAGTAATCTGTCATGTATGTGTTGTAGAGATAGGAGACTATTTATGTTTATGGCATTTTAAGTAACTCAGTAAGACCCTTTAGAATATACAGAAAAGGCTTGTTTACTGTCATCACTGCTCACTTAATCCTGTGACCTTGACATGATAGTATGCCCATAAAGCTCCCTGTGGGTAGTTCAATAAAATGGATGAACATCAGAGTCTAATGATCATTTCAGCTTCAGGAATATACTGCCTTATGCAATAAATCGTTCTTAAATGTTCAATAGCACTGAACCATTTTAAAACAAAACAATGTAGCAAGCTATCCAATTGTCTAGGTTATTAGAAAATCCACAAAAAATACATAAGTTCCATTTACTTATGCTGCTCAATTTGAGAATGTTAACCATTGCTTACAAAACCATTCTATATATACAATGCCAGCAGACTAAAGTTAAGACAAAGTTATTTCTTAAAATTTTTGTACAAACTCAGTTATTCTCTTTGTTAGGTGTGGGTGTTTTGTTGCTGTTGTTTTTGTTTTGTTTGGTTGGTTTTTTGTGGTGTATGTAAGTACATCTATTCTTGATGTTACCTTTGTTTTTTATCTTTGTTCCTCTTAGCAAATTATATTTATTGGGTGAGAATGCTTTTTGGGTTTTTTTTGTTTTTTTTTTTTTGGGGGGGGGGATTTTTTTTGTTGTTGTTGTTGCTGTTAGTTACAATCTGAAGCTAGGAAAGATTAATGTATAAGGAATTCTAATGATTTACTGGAAGTTATGTTTGCACTAATGGTAGGAAGCAATAAAAATGTACATAAAGAGGAAACTAAATGTGACGTCTCTTAGGCCCAGTTTAGAAATACTACTAAAGCCTTTGGGATACTTTGCCATAAGAGGGCCTTAATTTTTATGCATAATATATCTTGTGTTATGAGAAACATGGAGGAAAGTAAAAAGTGATATATTTACCTTGCAGTGGATGGAAGTGGCTTTTTGGTATTATTAAAGATTTTTTCATTTTTCAATTATTTAATGCACAGACCTTTAAGCTTCCATTTTTTATTATCTAGGTATGCCTAATTTTCTGTCTTTTACACTGAATAGTAGTCCATCGTCTCATATTTTCATGAAAAATAAGTGTTATTTTCAAAGTTGATGACAGCTCAATAGTAGAGGAAATTTATTAGGTGAACTTCAGACAGTATTTTCAGCGGTAGAGCTTTGTACTAAAATGTTGAGTTAAAAATCTAGGCAAATGCATTGACTGAAATCTGTCAGAAAAGTAGAGACTGGAGCAGTAGGTGATATCCATCCACTAGAACAAAACCTAAATTTACCATTATTTCTGATGAGAGAAAAACAAAACAAGCAAACAAACAATACCAGTTAAGTATTTGGCTACATACCAAGCAGAGTTGAGTAAATTTTTTTTTGTTATAGTAATTCAATGTGAGATCTTAGTGAATAAAGTCGCTTGAGTTAATGAAATGCTCTGCATTTGTTTACTTACAAGGATCCTGAGAATCCAAATGAAGAGACTGTTTAGTTGTTCCTCAAGTATATGTTGCTTTTCATTTCTAAAAGTTTTGGAAATGTATTCAAGAAATATTCAGAAGTGGTACTAAGGGACATGGTTAAATGAAGGAATATTGATGGTAGATGGATGGATGGACTGGATGATCTTGGAAGTCTTTTCCAACCTCGGTGATTCCATGATTCTATGATTCTATGAATTAAAAACTACCAAAAGTCTTATTTGAGACTTGGTCAAGTCTCGAAGTCTTATTTGTGACTTGTGTCACCATTTTCTCTGAGTATAGCCTGAATTAAAACTATACTGCCTCTTAATTTTTGGCAGAAGAGATATTTTAAAGGTTTGAAGCCTGACAGAGTAAAAAGAAATTATGATGATTAGAATTTAAAAAAAAATGAATATATGTACAGTTTAGTAGTGTTAGAGGAATATTAACAGTTGTTTGTAAAAATAGGGAAATCAACTTTTTATATACAAATTTGATATTTTTGTTACAGTAAATGGTCCTTTAGGAAATCAGATACATTCTGTATCAGTTTTCAACTTTCGTAGAAACATAGAATTACTCAGCTTGGAAAAGACCTTCAAGATCATCAAGTCCAACCGCAGCCTAACCATACTACCCTAACAAACAACCCACCACTAAATCATATCCCTGAGCACCACATCCAGATGGTTTTTAAACACATTCAGAGGTGTTGACTCAACCACCTCCCTGGGGAGCCTATTCCAGTGCTAAACAACCCTTTCTGTAATGAAGTTTTTCCTTATATCCAACCTGAACCTCCCCTGGCACAACTTGAGGCCATTTCGCCTTGTCCTGTCACCTGTCACAGTGAGAAGAGACCAATCCTGCTCTCACTGCAATTATCTTTCAGGTATTTGAAGAGAGCAATAAGGTCTCCCCTCAGCCTCCTCTTCCCCAAACTGAACAGCCCCAGCTCCTTCAGTCGCTCCTCATAGGCCATATTCTCCAAGCCCTGCACAAACCTTGTTGCCCTTCTTTGGACCTGCTCCAGCACCTCAATGTCCTTTCTGTACTGAAGTGCCGCAAACTGTACACAGTATTCTAGGTGAGGCCTCACCAGTGCCAACAAAAGGGGAAGATTACTTCCCTAGTCCCACTCACCACATCATTCCTGATATAGGCCAGGTATCCATTGCCATCTTGGCCACCTGGGCACACTGCTGGCTCACATTCAGCCTCCTGTCTATCAGCACACCAAGGTTCCTTTCCATCAGACTGCTTTCCAACAACTCCTCCCCAAGCTTGTAGGGTTGCCTGGGGTTGTTGTGACCAAAACGAAGAACCCGACTCTTGGCCCTATTGAAAGTCATACAGTTTACATTGGCAGGTCCAACTTTTTGTTTGTTTGTTTTGTTGGGATTAGTGATACCATTTATATCATTCTTGTTTTCTGATGAATATGTCTTCTTCACCAGAAAGAAGTAGACTTTTCTTTCTGAGTGGATCTCCGTTGAAGGCTGGTACATCAATTTTTCTAATGTGTGTGTTGCAGGAGCTAAAGCTGCAGGTCATATGCTGGGTTTCGTCTGTAGCATTCCCTATATATCAGAATCATTTGTTATCCTGTTGCTGAGCTATGAAAGGGCATTATTGACAGCTGTGCAGGGAGGTTAAAAAGGTCCTGCTGGACACCACTAAATTTTTATTAATACATGACAGGGACCTATTCTTAGGGATGTCCTATTCTGAAAGTACTAGAAGAGCTCCTTTATTTCAGTGGCACAGTGACAAATTGCTGAGACTGGCTCTTTGAATGCAATATTTACTTAGGGAATGCCACTTCCTTAAGTGTAAACAAGGAGTTCTTAATTTGAGTACAGCAATACAAAAAGAAATCTACATCTAAATTCTTATCCTTCTTTTGTTAAATTTGACATTTCATGGAAATCACAGTAAAGTTGTAATGCTACTATTTTCTGGAAGACATACATTCCTTAGGAGGGATGCATGCTATAGAAAGGCCGCAATGATCATTCTTGTACTAGAAAAATACTTCAGATTCCTTTTGTCGTTCATGTTTTTCAACACATTTATAAGATGTTGTATCTCAAGTAGTACTGTGTTTAGGGAACCTAAACCCTGAGTAGTGAATGTGTAGTGAATGTTTTGAACTGGTGTTCATCACAAGTTCTGTATTGGGTCTGTATTACTCTCCTTGCAAGTAATTAGAACTCTAATATGTATTACTGCATGTGTTTGAGGGCGTGTTCATTTGAGGGCTCTTCCCCTAGTCCTGAATTAATCTCTGTGGTGTTTTAGCTAGATTCAATAAATCATTGGTTTCCTGGCTACTGACTCTTTAAGTTATCCCTTGGCTCTAGTACTCAGAGGTTCATTGTTTTCTTCCCATACCAGTCAGTAGTATCAATTGGTGTTGCATGCCTTCAAAACATCCCTGTAGACTATGGTCAGTGGAGACTTCTAAATGGCACTCTGTCCTGAGTGTGCTTCATCGTGGAGTACTTAGAAAAATGCAATTTAGCCTGTATCCGAAACCTCCATCCGGCGCACTTTTACTAGGAGATCCAATAACCTATGACTATGGCATGGAGACAAACATCTTCATACTTTCATACTGCTGAATAATTTTTTCAAATTTTTCAGGCACATATTACATTTTGGAGTAAAATTACAGAAAATTTTACCATGTATACACAAGTATTGACTTTTATTTACATGTTCTGCTAAATTTTGGATCAACTGTGAGTAAGACGAGAATTATTATCTTCTTACTGAGTCATTCATTCAGGCCAATAGCTTTTTCACAGCTATTCCTTACACTGATGTGTCCATGTAGAGTAACTTAAAAATAGAAATAGCAGTATTTACTCTCTAGTATCTGTAAAATAAGGAATTTACTATACATAATTTCCTGGATATTTCATGTACTGAGATCATGTGTTAATACTGAAAAATACTGTGTCATTTTGTGTACTCCAGTTTAGGCACTCCGAGTGATTGTTCTTGTACATTTGTACCATAGTATGAGTTAAGTCACAGAGTATAGTTCTTGTGATATTCCTCAGCACTGTAGTTTAATTATCTTGAATTCATTGGTTTAATTATTTCTTTGAATTTTTGGTCTTCACGTAAAAATTATTTGGCTGGGCATATTTCTTAAGCAAATGATCTATGTATTGTGTATGATTTTGGGGGTGAGCGAGTGCTGTTTTTTGGGGTTTTTTGGGTTTTTTTTTTGGGGGGGGGGGAGTCAATAAAGCAATAGGATTGAAAAAACGATGTGTTATTTCCACGATCTAAATGTTCTGCAGCAGTAGCAGCAGCTGAGCAACTCACTGTTATTCAATGCTACATTAACTTTTCCATTAATGCTGGTGCTGTAAAATATGAAGCCCTTAAGCATTGTGAAGTTGCTGTCTGATTTTTGTTCCTTTGCATGGCTGCTGTATATTTGCATGTTGCAACCATTATGTGGATAATCACCATCATTACTTTTTAGAAGGTCATTCTTGTGCTGCATATAGTTAAATGTGGAAATGCTTCAACAGAAAAAAAGAATCCTCTAACATATTCACTAACAATGCCGTCTATGCCCTATTTATTTGCAAGTGTGATTATGTGATGGTAGCTTAAATGCCAACAAGATATTTTTCTTCTAGGTTTTTCTTTCTTTCTTCCTTCCTTAAACAATAATAATCCAAAAAAAGAAACCGGACACCATGAAAGACCAATGTTTTTCCAAACAAAAGTGAACCAAAGCAAACCTATAAACGGTTAAAATATTTATTCTGAAATTATTATACGTTCTTTTGCACATGGAATAATTTTCATTATGTGATAAACACAGTTATATTTTCAAAATGTAGAAATTTATTTCTAGTGAACAATGTACAATGATTGAATAACTGTTACAGAATAACAGACAGATTTCTTCAAATATTTTTTTTTTATTTTTGTTGAGAGTGTATGTTTATGAGAACAGTGGATTCAGTAAGTGCCATCAACAAAGCCTTCAGCAATTCATGGCACATCCAAACACAGCTCACCAACTGTTCCATCCACCCTGCCCTCTGGAATTCATGCTACAATTCATATGGAAAAACAGAATTCTTCCTTCTGACAAGAAACCATTTACTTTATGCCCTAAAGAATGAAGTTTTGATCTTAGTGGTGCCAGCAAGGTTACATCTCAACACTGACTAAATTATTATTTCTCCCTGTGTTCTCCCTGTGAATTATAGTACTTTGCTAACAGTGGCTTGAGATCTTCTGATGGGTTAAAAAGCCCCAAAATAGAGCTGAAATATTACCTTCTTTTAAGAGAAATCTTTAAATATTTAGCACTGTTTTAATTTATATTTAAATATGCTTTAGTAGAGTAGCCTCTCAGTGAATTTTTGCTATGCTTCAGACTCACTGAATGTGGTTGAGTATGAATTTGTGTGATGGCAAATACAGAGTCCTTTCTGGTTGCGTGTGATTAACAACAATACACTTTAGAACTATTGCTGGTGGCTTTCAAACAGATTGAAATGGCAGCTTATAAGAGTGTGATAAGTCCTTAATTGTATATTCAGCCAGGGTTTGGTTTGTTCTTGGGTTTTTTTGTTTGTTTGTTTGTTTTTGTCTCTATTCTATGCTTTATTTATCCACTTCAGTTTTCTCACTGTATTTTTGTTGTATTAGGTTTTCTTGTTTTGTTTTTTTATTCAGATATTTTTATGTTGGTATTGTTTGATTTCAGGTACACAGATGGAGATGAGTATCCAGTATATATTCTGTACTCTTTGAATAGGCAGACTGTTCACGTTAAGTCTACCAAAAAACTACCCAAATTTCATTATATTTCAATAAAATTTGGAATTGCTATGTCCTTTACCGTATGATGATATTCTTTTTGTTTCAGGGATTTCACTTACTTAATGTATAACTTTGTCATTTATAAATTTTTCACAGTTCTGCTTAATAATTATTGATCTGGATGATATTGTGTTACTCAGAAGTATTTTGGGTGTGCACTTATTTATCCAAGCTCTTTTGTTTGTTTTGTGAAGGTCAGTACTGGACTGTGGTCTATACACATATGATTACAATTTTTTTTTTCATTTATTTCTCATATGCTGCTGAAAAAATACGTTTACAGTTTTATCCATAGGGTATTTCTTTCTAAAACTCATTCAGAGTCTGGTTGGATACTATATCTGCGCTCACCAGCATGAATGCACCAGTCTGAAATGTTAGAGGTCTTGTTTATGTACGTCATAAAGAGGCTTTTTCTGGAACAAGAAAAAAAGGATAAAAAAAAAAAAAAAAGTTGTCGGGTCAGTCCTGTAAGGAATTCTTAAGTATTTTTCATTTGAATAAAATTCTAGGAACTGATGAAATGTCTGCCTTTAAACTTCACCCAGCACTGCTGTTTCAGAAAATTTGGAACAATAAAAGCCATACAACTGAAAATTGTCTTATAAAATTGGACATTTCTTTTCTTTTTGAATTTTTTTTATGTGTTTGTATGGGCTGTTGTAAAAGTTTCCATATGAGCAAAGTGACTTACCAAAATGTACTCCATTTTCAATGCTGAGAAACAGCGGAGCTCAGCTATCACAAAAAGATTAGAAAAACGTAAAGTGAGATAAAGATTTTAAAATCCCTGTGAAGATAAAAGATTTTTGTTCCATTAAAAAAGCTGTTTCAACCATAACAATTTGCTTCTCCTTTGATACTGGAGGATGAGAAAAGTGTTGGAAAAAAAATACATTTCTCCCTGAAGCATTAAATGGTTCTAGATTTAGGGGGCACTTAATGCAACAATTTAAGATTAACAGCTACTGAAGATTTTAACTTGAAGTTCTAGTTTGTCCACCAACTCTGAATGAATTCCAATATGCATGATTAAAAAAAAAAAAAAGGAAAAAAGAAAAAAGGAAAAGGAAAGTTAATCTTTCCAGTCAGTGCAGCCCAGCAAAGGCAAAAAAATTCTTACTCAAAAGATCATTTTAACAGTGATTAGCTGTTATTTGAAAAAATAGATTTTACTTCAGTCAATAGAATGCTATATTTTGTTGAGAATCATAGTTTACAAAATAAATTTCAATATTTTTTACTACAGCAGGTGATGAATGTTCTCCCACAGAGGTTATATCAGAAAATCAATATTTGTAAAATTGAAACAGTATAGGTTTGTATTGATCCATGTGGCTAAATCAAAATGAAAGGCTTTGTAACAGCTTTCTTAGACAGCCTGCTACCCAGTAATGGCAAACTATCAATTTTAGCTTTCCACTGATAAATCAGCTTGAAAATTGGATGTCATTTTTTTTTTTTTTTTTTTTTACTATGGTAGTGATTTTTTATACCTTCTAACCTTTCCTGACATGTTAGATTGGTTTATAAGACTAAGCTCTGCCTTTTTGAAAGCAGACATCAAAACTGACATTTAGATATATTTTGAAACAAAACATAAACTCTTGAAACCTAGTTTTATCTGCTGAGTGGCTTGCTGGTAACCATATGAGCAGATCTCTGTGTAAGCAACTAAGAATATACCTTTAATGCTGAAAGTGACATTAAAGTAATATTTCAGGTTGTTAAATTTCTCTGTTTTCTGATTTCTGGAGCTCACAAAGGTCAGGTCCTCAAATGGAGCTTTTAGAAGTTAATGCTCCAGACACTGTTTTAGCTTGCAGTAGCAAGGAAGATTGATTTTTCTTTAATTGACTGATTTTTTCTTTTTTTAATTTCAGTTTTGCAATGAGACTTTATGAAATGATACCAAGCACATCATTTTCAGTGGAAGCATACAATATGTGCTGGAAATCTGAGCGGTTGTTCATTGTTTTTACTGATTCATTTGATTTTACGGAGAAAGTAGGTAGCAAAATCCTTTATAACAGTGAGGGAAACCCCTTAATCTGGGTCAAATGCAGTAGTTTTCGGTGACAGTCGACAGTGCCATACCTTCACGCAGATTGAGGTGGTATTGATTGTGAAGCTCACTGTTGTATAATTACTTTTGGCTGCAGAAAAATGTGGTGTGTATTGATCTAGATGGAAGCATCTGAATAGCAGTTTCCCTTGGCTAACAGTGAGTGTCATCTTTCAGCCATGATAAATGGTAACGCTCCGGGTCAGCATAATTACTTTGTGGTGAAATGAACCTCCTGTATCCTTCTCCCTCTCTCACCGAGGAACTACCGTAATCATCTTTATCTGAAAGCCATGATTTACTGAACTAATCATCCCCTTAATAAAGTCCTTTTTCCCCTCCCCACAGAATATGCCCAATTTAATTGTGGCTCTATACTGGTGTTTTAAAAACCAAACTGCTTTGCTCTGAATCCACAAGTACCATTCTTTCCTAAGTCTCCTCAGTCCACTCAGACCCGCAGGATGCCCACAGCTCTTGTGACAATATTTTAATCTTTCTGTTTAGTGTTTATATAGGAAAAGGAGAAAGATTAAGGTGCTGGTTGTTTTGACACTCTGCTACCTCTTCAATCTTGAAATCAAACTTTATTAACACATCAGTAAATAATAGAGGACTGCAGTGAAAACTGTTGCATGAATTTATTGTCAGCAGCCCTTTAATTTTATAGAGTAATCTACATTCTTTTGAGAACAAATGAGCATATCTTTTCACAATATGCTGCTAAAACAGCTTCATTTATAATAATTGTGATATTTAATAGCAGTTTTAAATTTTAAATTTAAATTTTAAAGATTTAAATTTTAAATTTTAAAGATTTTTTTCAGGTGTTAGCCATTTTCCTGTTTACATGACCTTCTAATAGGTGGCAAATGTGTTATCAGAAATAAGGAAAGGTACCTATTGCCAGAACAGAAAACTGTGATGATTTGTATTATTTGGCACCTTTTTAATGGGGAGTTTTCAATTTGTTATCAATATTTCATTAAAACTTCGTAGCGTGTTGTTGAAAATGGAATTGTGTTTACTTGCCAGTAGGGTAATATGGCCCTGGGGTAATGACTTTTTGTTAAGTAATGTTAGTTAAAGAAAATCTGGGAATAGTTTTAGATCATTTTCAGACAGCTGTGAAGGGTTTGGATAAAGGTCATTTTCAATGATTGTGCTTAGTTAAATAAATGTGAAGGGTTCACAATGGGAATCTTGCTTTTCAGTATGCTGTCATAAATTTCCCTTTAACACATCTGGGAATACGAAGTAAAATGTACTTGTTTCTGCCTTGAAGGCAGCGTATTTTATATTTTCCTTGCTTTGTTTGTTTTCCCCTTATAATGCTGTTTATTCACATAACTAGAGTTCAAAGGTTTTACTTTGCCATAAATTAAATCTTCTATTCTCTGACAGTTTGTGGGACCCACTGGATATAGTTTTCAAACAGTTGTAACTTGAAGATTTTTTACTGAGATTTAGTCATTAAAAGTGTTAAATTTTCTGACAACTCAGCCTCTATTGTGACCCTGGTTCATTGCTTGCTCTCTTCATTGGCCACAGCTGGCCTCTTGCTGTTCACAGCTGAAAAGTGAAATCAATGCTGGGTCTAACAAAATGCAGATGAAAGCCATTCTGATCATATATAGTCATTTCCCGTAATTTTATCAGCCTTCAGTTTCTTAAAAGATCTCTGGAAATCATTGTTTGTTCATGTGAATACAGTATCAAATTTTGTGATAAAATGAGCTGTCTTTTCAAAAGGTAATACCTTCCTAAGCATTAGCAGTGATATACAGCTCACGCAGCCATTGCACAACTTCTTAAAATACCATTCTGCTCCTTCCCCTACTCCCTCCCAAGGGGAGGCACTTGGTACCAAACCCCCTCAGAGCTGCTGGCTGAATTCTGCCGGTTTTGAGCCTTTGGAATCTTGTGAATTAAGGTTTTTATGTTCTACAAGGCTCCGAGCTGGAAAGTAGGAATTCTTACCATGTGCCAATCCACATTTCCATTGATCTCTCATCCTTTTTACTTTTATTTGAGCAAGATCGGTAGAAAAACTCTGTTGCTGTTATAGGTGGCAGCGTATGATGTAGCTTAATGCTGCAAAGGTCACAGAACTACGATGAGTTTGATGGAAAACAGCCTTTCTCCTTATTTTAAATGGTTCCTGCTTTGATTACAGGCATTTATTATAATTATCAAGAGATTAGTCTGTTGTTATAGAATCCTTGTAATGGAACCATTTAAAAGGAATATAATGGCAGTTTATTGGATTTTGCAAAGGAAAAGAGAACAGATAAAGTGGTGTTTTTCAAATGGATCAACTGCTGTCATACTACTACTGAGCATACTGATTTATTTTCTTTTGTTTAACTTCCCATTTCTTTTTGTTTCACAGTTTTCAGTTGTGTACTAAAAGAGTTATTCACTGTTTTTTGGTTTTTTTTTTCAGTTTGGAGAAAGAGTTTTTATTTAGATATCATTTCATAGCAGTCTAAGCTCTATATAATTTAGTGGTAAAAATATTCCTTCCATAAATGGCATTAAACTATATGTTTTTTATATTTTATTCATATCTCCCTTCTAAAAAAACCAAAAAACAAAGAAAGTACTGTTGATTAAAAATACAATACATGGAGGGAACTACAATTTCTATACTTTGTCAGTTGATTTGTAGTTAGGGTGATTTCTATATTAACAAACTAATACAGTATTTATGGATCTTGTTGAATTTGTTTCCTATTTATATTAACTTACTCAAATTAACAGTTTATCATAGAATGCTATAATCACTGAAGTTGAAAAAGACTTCCAGGATAATCTAGTACAAACATCCACCTGCCAGCAATACTAAACGTTTCTTGAATACAATAAATATTGTAGCTGTATTTACAGCATCTACCTCAAAAGGATAAATGTTAAAATTATAAGTCAATCATCCTTATCAGATGGTTTGTAATACCATTTATAATCTATCAGTGAATGTAAATACCAGATGAAATTAAAAAAAAAAAAAATAAAACCTTAGTTTTTGACACCAGAAACTACATTTTATTTTAAGAGCAATTAATCTCTTTATACATGTATGTTTTATCCTTTTTTATGAACATCTTCCAGAGGTTTGGGCCAAAGTTACATTCTTTTCAAGAGGAAGTACAGAGCCATAGTCTTCCTGCTGAGAGCATGCTGCCCTATGCTAGTCAGTTGAGCAATGGCATGCATTACCTTGCACCACTGTTAACCCTAGGAAGAAAGTCATTTGGCTACAACTTATTTGACATGGGGCTATTTTGATGTCACTGGGGAACTGGCTCCAAAATAACAGCGGAAAATGGTATAGCAGCAAAGTGTAAGTATCAGATTACTGATCAGGCCTGCTACTCTAATATTAATCTGCTGGTTGCTAGTGGAGAAGGCCTAGGGAAGACAAGTATTTCCCTTGGTGAGTTTACAGTGTTACTCCTCCAGCATGTCTTCCTACTTTCATCAATCTGTAGCTCAGGGACTTCCTAAGCCAGAGGTGATATCCTTGCGTTTAATAACTTTTGCTGGGTTTTGTTGTTGTTTTAAGGTTGTTGGTTTTGCTTTTTTTTTTTTTTTTCCCCCTCTATGAAAGAAAATGCCTTATTGCTTTAAGAACTCCTGGAAACATCTGATATCACAGGCCTTCAAACATCACAACTTAAGTATGTTCTGTGAGAAATTTACACTATTTTACATTGTTCACACTACTTCATTTATTTTAAACAAGTTGCTTGATAACTGCAGGATCTCCTTAGGTCTTTTCTTACGAGCAACAGCAAGTACTTGTTCCCTACTCACCATCTTGATGCCATTCGTAATATTAAAGATCACTGCCGTATCTCTCTCAGCTGTGGTTCAGTTCTGTAGCCAGGGATCCTGGAAACTGTGTTTTCCACCTTGGTGGAGGCACGACTAGCAGGCTGCAGCTTATTCTGGAGTAGGACTCTGCTAATCCTTCCAGCTGGAGCTATTTTAGTTTGTGTAATATCAGAGGGAAGAGAATGACATACACATGTACTGCTTCTCTATCACTCCCCACCCACCCGTCCCCATCTGCCAGCCTGTAGCTTTATTGCCATTAGGAAGCTAACAGAAATGACTAAAGTTCTCTCAACCAAATCCGCATATCTATGCTGACTCAATATTTCCAAAAGGGGAGAAATAGTAAACATTTGGATTCTAAACTGGGGCAGTGTAGTTAGAGACAAGCCTGGGCCCAAGGCATATAAATGTAGCTCTTTTACTTCCCATTCCAGTTAATGTTTCACCAATGTACAGTGAAGTAGCATCATCAGAAAAGGCTGACAGTGTTCCATGACACAAAACTTTGTTGATTTTTGTCGGAAGCGTGCTGTGTCATCCATAGCTTTTCTTACGTAATTGTATATACTTCAGGTAGAATTAGCTCTAAAAATCTAGGTGTAAATTATTATTGTTTTGTACTTTTGTGAAAGAGGCACATTCTTGGCAAAGCCCGTTAAAAAAATAATTTTTATGTACTATGTCATGCTTTCAGGGTGTGGTACATATCCCAGGGAGACTGTGGGCATAACACTCTGTAGTGAATTAGATTCTGGGGCTCTTGGTTGTTGGTGAAGTTAGAGCATGTGCACATTTCACAGTACTGAATAATGATTTCTCTATTTACTTCTTTTTTTTTTTTTATGAAATGTACAAAGAAAAAGTATGTTGCTTGCATAGTTAACAAATTTAAAATTAGTGAGTGTGACTATGATAATTCCCATACTACATACACCTTTTGAAAACTGAATCAGGTAGAGAGGCTCTTAGGGAAAAATTAAATTTGGGGAGAAACTACAGCGAGGTATTTCTTTTCATATTTCTGAAAGTTTCTTTATATTCCTAGTGCTGTATTTATTGCTGCTTTAGTATCACTGAAGTGTTGTGACTTGTGTGGTGCTCGTTTTGTTTTGTTATTTTGGTATGCTGACAGAATTCTTTGAATCAGTAGTGGAATACTGATTTTTTCCAGGACTTCATATCTCACTTAAGCCAGAAGAGCATTTAATATCATAAAGGGCAGTGCTCTAACCTGAAAAAGATGTTCCCTACACAGTTTTCCTAAACATTTGTTGTGAAAACACCAAGTGTGATTTAAGTGATTTGTTACCAGTTCATCAAACAGTTTTCCATAATGTTGCCTGTGTTTTCTTTCTGCTCTGATATTTCAGTTTTCTTTCAGTCTGAATCTGAACAGTCCAATGTCATGAGTCACTTTCATTATGGCAGAGCAGGCCCTGATGGAAGAAATTACTGACTATGCGTTTGTGACTATCAGCTGATGGTTGATAAAACTCTGGTACATTAGTATCTGAAAATGGTGTATTACTGAGAGTTCTGAACTTTGTGCTTCTTTGAGTGAAGGCCTTTACAGTTGAAAGTGTCAATCAGAGCTTTACAGCCTCAGCTGTGCATGTAGCCTGGATATCATACAGATGTACTGCATGTGATAAGTCCACTTCTTTTTAGAGATTTTTACTCAGTTTCTTTTGTACCATAGTAGCAGTTCTGAAGGCTGTACAGGTATGTGCAAGTATCAGCAAATTAGTCTTCATTGTGTAAGGACTGAAAGTCCTGCTGTTGACCAGCCATAGATTAGACAACATCAAGACAATATCAAGTAAAGAAATGTTGTCGCATGTGATCTGATTATTGATGGGAACATGTTCTGAAGCAGACTTCTTTCTCACACACAGTTCACCAAATCTCTACTGTCATAGGCACCCTGTGATTATCATTAATGTTTTTTTATTTATCAGTCTGTTGAGTTATACTGCCTGTTTTGTAAGTCTAGTGGAGGGTAGAGGAAAAGCATTTTCCTAGCACCGTATTTGAATATCACAGTACAGTGTCATTTTTCTACCTCTCTCTGAAGCTAAATCCTTATGGAAGTACCTCTGTTTTTCAAGAGAGAAAATGCATAGAAAAATGCATAGAAGCAGAATGCTTTTTTTCTGGGAGCAAGAGCAATTACTCTTTTTTTTACAAAACCGCTCAAGATACTTTGGGCAGATTTGATGTTAAACTAGAAACAGCACCTGGCTTCTATGTCTGTAAATCAATATTACTAGTCTTTTGGAAGAAATGGTGAATCCATTCCATATTGTGCTTTGGTTCGTATGTGCTGTTTGAAACCACACTGCTAATTGCAGACATTACCGAATGTCTGCTTTAAAACAAGGATGCTTCAAGTCAATGACACTATGAGTGTGACTAAAGCAAATGAATTTAAATAGCATCAAGAGACTCCTTTCTTAGTTTGTAAATATTCTCAGCAAAATCATATGGGTAAAAGAACTGAATTATTTGATGAGTTATTACTTTCTTAAAAAAATCTTTTAGAAAGACAGAAAAAGCTAAAATAAATAACATTTTATGTAATAAATAGCAATTTCCATATATATGAAAACATATGCCAGTGATTAATATGAAGTATAGAAAAATACATTGATGTTCTATCAGTAATTTAAGGCCTATTCTCAAATTTTGGTGGAATTACACTCCTAAAATGTATTCTGGATTATGTCTAATTTAAAATGTCATTGAATTTAATAGGCTCACTCATAGATTTATACTTGTTTAACTCATACTTCCTTTTAGAATTGGGCTTCAGTGATAGTGCTTCAAAAATATGTATATATTTCACCACAGATTCTCACAACTAAAACAACACTCGCTTTTTAATATATTATTAGGTATAGTAAAGATTGTTCTGTTTTTAAGTATTTAACGATCAGGTGTTCTCAATTTTTCTTAATAACTTATTCTAATTTTTAAGGAGTGTCAGCTTTTTATTATTATTATTTATTAAATTTGTATAATTTTAGGTTCATTATTTTGTATCAGTTCAAAATAATTTCTTTTCCAGTGATTCAATTACAGTCTGAGTTGGGGATTTTGAATGCTGACTCTCTGGTTCTCCATTTTTATTTCACAGCGATAAAAAATAACCTCATTCTATAAGAAATCTTCCAAAAGGAACTTCAAAATGTTTTTAATTTACACAGAGAATATTATTTCTTTGGGTTTTTGTCTGTTGTATGTTAGAGGATTCCCTCTAGTAGATCACTTCCATGTAACTTGAAGTAATACAAAATTAGGGCAAGTTAATAGACCACTTTCTCCAGTTCTTTCATTTAACTGGATTCATACAGCCTTTAATTCTCATTTTCTCTATCCTGCTTTAGATTTCACTCAGTCATGTGAATTTTTTGACCTGATCCTTCCCTTGACAATTTGATGCAAGTCTCAGATGCCAGATTCTTTTGTGAGAAGTACAGGTTTTTTCTTTCTCTAATGTTGAGACCTTTGTTACTTGAGACAAGAGCAGCAGCATTCCCATCACCCAGCTTATCCCAAGTTGCAACAGATTATTTCTATTGCCTATGAAACGGGCCTGGGTTGATTAGTTAAATGCCAATAATGTTGACATCTTAAGTTAGATAAAAGGAACTCAACTCAGCTATCAATTGGCATAATTTGACAACCTTAATCTTCCAGTAAATTACAACTGTCAATTGCTAGTATTAACTTCTTGAACTATGCTTCCCAGACTGCAAGGAAGAAAAACAAATTCTACTAGGTCATAGGAAGTTTGGTCCCTTTAGGAAAAGCAATTTTCAAAAATAGGTGATAGTCAGCCTCACAGCCACAGTTTCTGTTGAGCTTCTCAGAGAAAATCTGGAGCTGCTAAATGAAGCAAGAGGTTCAAGAAGGACGAAATGAATGAAGGAGAGAGAGAGAACAGACCCCATGGTTGATCTTTAGAAAATAGAGAAACTGAGACTGGCATGACCTGCTCCATGGCTCTTAAGTCATGTATGACTTTTCAACAGTTCAACAGTGGCTCCTTCCCAGAGTCTGTGTCCCAGGGTGCTTTGCAAATCAATGTTATCAATGATACAAATTCTTAGGAGAAAGTAACATACACCATCATCAAATTGCCTTGAGACCTGACTACACACCAAGTCCAGCTTTTTCTTGTCTTTCTCACTTTCGATCTACTAGAATTTTGTTGCTTCTCAATTTCACAGACATTATGTTTTTGATTTTTTGTTTTCTTGGATTGGGAAATTTGACTTCCCATCCTTCTGTTTCCAGACATGATTCTTTCCTCCATCAAGCATCTGTCTAAATGATCAGTCAGTCAACTTTCCCTTCTGATATAATATATGGATTTGGCAGGCTGTTGCAATATTTGAATTTTTATGCAAACTGTGGAAATGAAGTCCTAAAAGAAAAATGAAAACAAAAATAGCTTAGTTAACACATACAGGATGAAAATAATTTAATTAACAAATATAATGCAACAACTGAACTATGAAGGTATATACAAAATACAGAATATTTATGATTATACATCATAGATTAGTAATACAGACAAAGGAAAAAATCAGCTATTTCTATTTGTTATCACACAATTACATAACAGATTAAGTATTTTAGAATTAGAAAAAAAAAAAAAAACCATATCACGGATCAGTCATAGCCAAATACTTAGTATGCAAAGATTTCTTAAACCATTTAGCGTTTATTTTTTAAAACCCACAAAAATAGGAATTTTTTAAAGACAGAAATCATTCATTTTTTATTTCATTTTGTCTTTTTTTTTTTAATGACATCTGCTTCTTTTCCTATGAGTTTTGTTGAGCCAAAAATAAATCATTAAGTCATGTTGGTACATTTTGGGATGTTTTATAGAAGATTGTTCCTGTACTTCTAAAGAATCTCTTGACTCTCAGAAATAAAGTATAAATAGAGCAGTTTTGATTTGCTTGCCTATCTAGTTTCCTAGCTTTTACAAATATTCCCGAGAACAATAACAACAACAAAAAAGAGAAATTAAGATTACTTCACATGTACATTATAGTATAATAAACATGGCCTCTAATAATAATCTTGCAGCCACTTGACAGAAGTTTGTTTCAGCGACACAAGTTGCATTTGTGGATAGGACTACCTTGAATATGCCTTCCATACACTAATCAGAGTGTATCCAGTAGTTGGGCCAACATTTCTTTCAGTCATCTCTTTCAATTCTTAAGAGCAGCCTTAGGTTTAAAGGTAGATCTGTGTGCTTTGTCTCAACTTATACTGTATTTCCATATGACTCTTGGAAGGAAAAAGAACCCTTCCGTTTTTTATGAGTTTTGAATTAAAAGACTTCTAGTTACCAGGATTGAAACAGCATAGTTTATAAAGCATACCTTTTGTTAAGTAAAAGCATGCTATTGGACACGCATTTTAATAAACAGCTCCATATGACAGAAATTAAAATAATCACTTAGATACAAATTTATTATTTATTTATTAGACTTCAATTACTGTTGCTGATGGTTGATAGACCTTAAGGAAGTTAATTACTTCATCTCATTGCCAGGTTTAGAAGTTAGCTGTCTTTAAACAGTTCAGTCTTGAATAATTTATAAAGATTTGAAACAGTAATTCATGGCTTTTTAAGAAATAGCATGTTTAAGAAAAGTTGAAACCGTGCCTTAGGTTTAAAGTAACTCTACAAAAATATGTAGAGAAAACATTTATTATTCCTTCTGATGAAAGATTTTGAGACAAAATGTTGGTCTCTTGTTGCCATTATCTTTGAGCTGTGAGTCATGAACAGGAGTGACTGAGGAGGTAACCAGTCTGAGCTGTCTACTCCAACCCTCCTGTTTTTGTTGAAAGCACAACTCTAAATTTTTGGATGAACTGAATTATTGAGCTGCAGTATCAGATCAGTGCTATCTACCGGATCATTGCTGAAAAGGGTTTAATGTTTGAAGTCTAAGATACGAACTATACTGAATGCTTGATCTAAAAAACAGAAGTTTAAATTTGTAAGTATTTACCAAAGATATCTTAGGTAGTATCGTAAGAATTTTATCTATTAAAGACAACATTGTTCAAAAGGGAGTGTCTCTGTGGCAAAATCAATAGCTGACATAAAACATTTTGCATTTAGCTTATTAAATCAGCCTACTATCTTAAAATTAAGATCAGTTATTTTCTGTGATGGTTGTCTGATTTCTTATGAGAATGTAGCAGTGAAATGACAAAATATTTTCAAGATACTTTTGTCAGGCTTTTTTTGCTATTTCCTGAAGATTCAATTTTTAATGTTCAGAGGGCAGCCACTCAATCTATCCACAGGATAGTTAAGAGGAAAATAATTTTGCTACCAGCAGGTGGTATACTTGTACAAACAGAAAATGTGTTGAATTAAAATTTTGTTTTTAAATTTTTTAAAATCTGAAAGCAGTATTTTAGTTAAAACTCTTAGTAAGAAATAATTACAGTATAAGTTTCTATGAAAATATTGGTTTATTTTTCTCCTTTACTTGTTCTAAATAGATAAAAGCATTCACATTTTTTCGTTTTGAAATTTTATTTTATTTTCATTCCTTATTTATTCACAGCAGAAGTGCAAATGCTGGTGTCATACTCTGTCGCATCTCTTTCTGGTGTGACATTGTAAAGACAGAGAAACCAAACTATAAAAATGAATACATTATTTTCTTAAAACTTGAAGATCATTTACAATACACCTTTTGTGTGTGTGTGTGTGTATGTGTGTTCGTAAAACTTTGAGTTGTTTCTGCATTTTTGTTATGAAAAGCCACTCACTCAGCATGTATTTAGAAAGTACATATATTATACATAATTTTAGCCATCTCCAATTATGCTTCTAGTCAAAGCTGTTCTGTCTTTCTCTTTTTGCAGTAAATTAAGAAAAATGCAACCTCAATTTGCCACGCATCCCAACATTATAAAAGAAAATACCGATTATGGCGAGTCAATTACTTTATCAAATTTTTATGTTGCCTCAGTTGTTCAGTCTGTGTCAAAGGAGTAACTTAAAAGGAACTGAATATAAAACTTCTTGAAACAGAATTGTTTCATCTAGGTATACTGCATGTATACTATCACATGTCATTAGCATTTGGATAGGTTTGCCTAAGTTGTCTTGCATTCCTTTAAATTTATGTTTTATGTTGTCTAATAATTTTAAAAAAAGTTCTACTTAACTTTGGTTTTACTTCATGGACATTTAAGTTATTGTCATTTTCTTTGCTAATTCTTGTAATTGGTATGTGGCTAATTTATCATGTTTTCTTCTATGTAGCTTTATGAACGATTAATGTTCTTTCCCTAAATCACTGCTTTTTGGTTTAGATTTACTCTTATTTAACAGTATAGAGGCCATTCCAGAATGAAAATTTCCATCATGTGGACAAAGATTATTGAAAAAATCTAGACTGTCAACCTTATTGTTAGTCCTTCTTCGTATGTGTTCATGATCAGTTTGGTTGTTGCATCTTTTAGTCTGTTTGCAATATACCCATAATATCCATTGCCTCCATTGTTTGCATTTTATGTAAATTTTCCTGTTGATCAGGAGCAAGTTATCAGGCAATACAATATCATCTAGATATGAACTGCGTTATAACTTTGCATTTCGTAGAATTGTAGAATGGCTTGGGTTAGAAGGGATCCCAAAGATCAAGTTCCAACCTACAAGGACTACCAACGTCCAGATCAGGTGCTAGACCAGGCTGTGCAGGGCTCCATCCAACCTGGTCTTGAACATCTACAGGGATGGAGATGGTACTATCAAAGCAAAAATCACCTATATTAGAACAGCTTTCTTTTTGCATCTACCAACACTACTTTACTTTCTGATGTCTTTCCTAACTGAAGGTTTATACATCTGAAGAAATTTCTATTTTCAACTTCCTCTTTCTATTCTTCATCTTTTAAACTCGAGTGTTCTTAATTTTTGCACTCATGTCATAAAAGTTGTAGGAATTGGAGGGTTTTCTTAAGAGTAGTCAATTCTCTGGTCCTTTCGGCTTTGTCCTTCATTATTAATGCAAGAACAGTAGTAACATGATCATAGAAGAGAAACTGTGCTGGCAGTTTACTGTGCTTTTCAAAGGTGACTCCTCTGCTCCTGCTCTGCTGATTAGATAAAATATTTTGTTACCCACTTTTAGTTCACCTGTACTCTATTTCACACTTATTTCTAAGTCCATATGAAAACTCTACTGTTCCAACTAAATTAAATAGTTGTATGTAGTAAGTATGTTATTATAAAAATTTGATATTAGAAGCAGGAATTATAGTTGATATAAATGGATGTGGAAAGCCCCTGAATCAAACAGATCAGAAAAATAGGTAATTTAGTGTATGAACTAACAACTCTTTCAAGTCAAAGCCTTACCATGTATGTTGGAGGAATTTATTCAGGACTTACAAGATGTATGACATCAGTATACTAAGTTCTGGTACCTTTTAAGATATGTTAATTACCTGGAGTCTGATCAGAATGTATGTGTATTTATCCATCTATCTATACCTCAGTGCTGCAAAGTGAATAATTAGTCTTAGCATCACAGTTAACTTGGAAGATAACTTGTGATTTATGGTATTAGTAGCTTTAATCTGATGTGCAGACTAAGCAAGGAAAAAGGCAATGTGAGTCCTTCAGCCACCATAGCTAAAAGACTAGCTCAGATATTTTTGTTGGTCCAGAGTGGAGCCAGGAATTGGACTCGATTATCTTATGGATCCCTTCCAATTTAGGATATGAGTCTATACTGGCAACCAAATACTAATTACAAGAAACAGTGCCCAAAACTACACAATTAACAAGCAATTTTATGAAAAATAGAAAATTAAGTTTCCAAGAGTACTGTTAACTTGTGATGGATAAAATGGAGAAAATTAGTATTTTGGCATTACTAAGGTTCTGCAGAATTCCTTTGCAATAATTTATTGTAATATTTGCTAGGAACTGCTGTCAAAATCTTTTTTCTGTTAATAAGAGTGAATCTCTATAAAGGGGAGTAATGCTAAAGAAATGTAAAATTACTGTGTGACGTCAAAACTAATTTGTTGTATCTATGAAAGAAAAAAGGTGGCATTATTGTTTCGGGATATTTATGAAGCATGTCAAGACAATAATAGATGAATGAAATCTACAAGTAGTTTGAAAGTATTTTGGTGTGAAAAAAATAGGAGAATGGTAGTTTTTTTTTGTTTGTTTGTTTGTTTTTTAAATAGGTGGAAACGAAAAAGTTTTGAAGTTGATTATACTTCTGAAGAACAAATGCAGTTCATAGACCAGTGGACTTTTAGAGAGAGCAGTATTTGTGTTTTGTACCTTTACAAGGTTTTTGTTTCGGGATGGATTGAAAAGATTAAGCACTGATATTCTCCAAGAATTGAATGGAAAAAAATAGAGCTTTTGTCCCTTATAGTCCAGTGTCTTCAGCGTGAAAACATCCAAGAGAGGGAATAGCTGTTTAATCTATCATGAAAATCTAAGAAAGCTACATCCAATTGCTAATGATAGCCATTATAAAATTATCAGAGTGCATATAGTGTTTGCAGCCTTACAGCAGTCCTGTCTAAAATGGAAGAATTTTAATTCATTTTTTTTTGTCCACAGTTTCAGTTGTCCTTAAAATCTCTTCTTTGTGTGAAACAGACTTGATAATGCATAATAAGATTTCCTATTAGAAAGGAGCCAAGTATCTCAGCAATTCAGCAAGGTTAGAAGCAAGAAGTGGGGAGTAATATCAGATAGCAAGGAGAAAAATGCAAAAATTTGAGAGGATCATAAGACAGGAACTCTCAGATGGTAGAAATCTAGTGTTTTGGTGTATTTACTGTAAATTATAAAAATACACTGGTCTTAACATCAAAATCCTTTTTGTTATTTTAACTTTTCTTGCACCTGCAGATGATAGTTGCTTTTATTATTTGCATGTACTTCTCCGTCATCCCGTATGCTTTCACAGTTATTTCCCTTCCACTTGTCACTATAGTCATCAGCTTTCCTCTCACATCTCTGTTTCTTATAAACTTAATTCTTGTCCATTTTTTTCCAGCTCAGTGTTGCTTTTTCCTCACTGATCAATAATTACATTTCAAACCTTTCATCTATGCTTTTTAACCTATTTGCCTCCCAATATGTTGTCTTTGTGATTTCCCATTGCACAGTGTAACAGAAAATGTGTCTGGAATAAATCTTTTCATCTGTTTAATTCCAGCTCCAGTAAGATTACTGTAATGAAAATGATCTATTAGTTAGACCATTTCTCCTTTTGAAAAGTCCTCACTGCCTGATTCTGGACTTCTCTCTGAAGCTTATTTCCTTTCTCATTTGTAAGACTCTAACTTTAACTTTGTCTGCATTTCTGCTCTCATTTCACCAGTTGCTCCTGTCTCACCTCTCTTCTTGTTTTAATTTTTCACATTTTGGCAGCACTACAGTGGAGTTACAATGTTCGTGTCTCATGACACTTTTGCATAATGCAGCCCTGGCCATGCTACAGGGATGTAAGTCATCTAGGTGGACCGCTGGGCTCTCCACACTACTTCCTCCAGCTGTCAGTGACCAGAATACCATCTGCTTCCAAATTAGCAGGGAGTTCTGTTGATTCCTCTCTCCTTCATACCCATGCTAGCTTTCTGCACTGATTGCAAAAAATGGAGAAAAAGTTAACAGTGGCTATCCCTCAACAAATGCTACCCCTGACCAACTGCCTAGGCCCTTATTTGTGCACTGACACTGCTTCAGCTTCATCACCATCACCCAGTATTTACTCCCAGTGCCCACTGTACACTATTTTTTATGTTCTTCATACCCTGTATTCCTGCTGCTATGTCACCTCTCTGGTTTGTGAACACAGCTTCATCAGATTGTACTTACATCCTAAGCCTTGAAACCCAGCTTCCAGCAATCCATGTATCATCCATGTGACTTTCCCAGAACACACTCTCTAAACTTCTTTCACAAAGCCATAATATGGAACTTCTCGTGTAAACATCAAATCACTCCACCTCATATACATTTAAAAAAAAGTTCTGAAAGATTAAATGCTATATACATTTCACTCCATATCTTCTATTCTTCTGTTTAAGTGGTGAGCTCTTGTTTTCTGACTCACTTTTCCCTTCCATTGTGAAACTCTGCCAAATATTTTCCTTGTTTGTAACAATAATAATTCTCGTGCATGTGTACTTACGAGAAAAAAAAAACCTCATGTTTTTTATAGAGCTACCTGAAGATTTTTTTATTGCTTATCCATGGTACTTTTGTCATCTTTTCAATTTCTATTTTGATAGAAAATTTTCAAAATTTTCAAAATTAAAAATTAAAAATATTTCATTTGCCTTAGATGCCTGTCATGTTCATAGGCATCTTTACTCCCCATGTTGATATTTCCAGTTTTCAGACTTAGTATTATTTGCCTGGTATTAGTCTTTTTTAATATTGCTGATTTTTTTTCTGGGATTCTCTACGCACTATTAAAAAAAAAAAAGTATTATAACTTTATGATTTTTTTAATTAAAACCCTTTTGTAGTGGATATGTTAGTCAATGCTTCTGCTGTTTGTTTCTGATCAGGTATATCAAGGCTTAATTTTCTTTTAGTCATTATAGTGTGGGATTGGACTTTTGAGTACCTCTCTCACAATCCTGACATAACAAGCAGTTAATTCTGTTTCAAGCAAAATAAAACAAAAGACAAAAAAAAACAGTTACTCTAATACAATTACTGTATCTGTTGATATGCAGTATTTCTTCTGTCATTAATATAGTTGTCTTTTACCACATATCTTTTGTCAGACAAGTTCTATTTTTGCTTATGCTTTTTGATTGGAGTAAATATTCTGCATGTAATAATTTGTATTTTTATATTTTAATCTTTCTTTACTTGTGTACTTCAGTTACAAAGTTTCTCTTCTTCATATTACCACAGTGATATGTTTCCAATGTACATTTTTTTCTCTTTTGTCAAAACATCATCAGAAGTCCAGACTCTGAAAAGAATTGGTTTTTATTTTTAAAATGTCTTACAGAAAATAGGATAGAACTAATTCTTGAAGTTATATATCATCAGTTCCTTCTATTTTACATGCAGTTTCCCTGTATTACAAAGACGATGGATTCTCTGGCATCCTTCCAGTTCTGTGACCCACCTCCTTTTCCAAACAACTTTTTGCCCTTCCCCCATGCCTGCAGGCTTGTTCTTCTTCATTAACATATTCAGACTTAATCTTTTCCATCTGGCAGCCCATCCTTTGGGCTGCAGTTAGAGGATCTTTTGTGGACATGTGTACTGCTGCTGTCTTCTGTACTTGCCTCTAGCTGCTGTAGCTGGAGGTAACGCAGCATTCATAGATGTCTTGAAGATGTTTGTCCCAAAATATATGGAAGGTGTGTATGATCTGGCAGAAAACAGCATTACACAGAACTCTGAGCAAGGCTGACTCTTAGAGCACTATGATCTTGGAATAGCAGGTCTTTTTAACATCTTTGTTTGTGACATGGGCGGTGGGATCAAAAGTGCAACCTTAGCATGTTTGTGAGTGGCACCAAGCCATATGGTGCAGTGGGCAGGAGAGAGGTAAGGAGTATCATCCAGGGGGACCTTACAGCCTTGAGTGTGAAACTCCTGAATTTCAACAGAGCCAAGTGTAAGATCCTGCACCTGGGCCAAGATAATCGCAGACCTGAATACAGGCTGTGCAATGAGTGGATTGAGAGCAGCCCTGAGGTGAAGGACACCAACGGTATTGGTGGATGAAAAACAAAATGAGCTGACAGTGTGCACTTGCAGCCCAGAAAACCACAGTATTCGTGGGCTGCATTAAAAGAGGGGTGACCATCAGGGCAAGGGAGGTGATTGTCCCCCTCTGCTTTGTCCTCAAGAGGCCCCATCTCCCGTACTGTGTCCAGTTCTGGGGCCTTGAGCAGAAGAAATGCATGTAGTGGACCCAGGGGCAGCCATGAGGATTGTCAGAGGGCTGGGGCACTTCTCCTGTGAAGAAAGGCTGAGAGCTGGGCTTGTTCAATCTGGAGAAGAGAAGGCTCTGGGGAGATATTGTGGTTTTCCAGTACATACAGGAGACCTACAGAAAATCTTGGGAGGGATGGTTTATCAAGGAGTGTAGCGACAGGACCAGAGGTAAAAGCTTTATACTAAAAGAGGAGAGATTTAGATTAGATGTAAGGAAGAAATTATTCTCTATGAGGGTGGTGAGGCATTTGCACAGGCTGCCCAGAGAAGCTGTGGATGCCCCGTCGCTAGAGGTATTCAAGGCCATGCCGGATGGGGGTTTGAGCAGCATAATTTAGTGGGAGTTGTCCCTGACATGGACAGGATTGGAGTTAGCTCCATTCCAACCCAAAACATTTTGTCTACAGTGGTTTTCTAGGGTAGCATAAAACCACTTTGTCTCTTCAACTCATGCTGGCCTCTAACAAGATCAAATGCTGCTTAAAGAAGAATACACATAGTGATCTGCTAAGCAGGAACAAATGATGGTAGTGGCAGCAAAACAGTTTGTAATCCTTCAATAACTGTATTGAAATAGGGCTTATTCCATTATAATGTGTGTAATTCTGTGTCTATATTAATTATATGAAATACAGCACATCTGAAATTTTGGATTACATTTTCAACATATATACCATTCCACTGTAAGTAACTAGTGTCATTAGTTTCGTACCATACCAGCCCATGTTGTGATGAAGATGATGATGAAAATGATAAAGGTTTATATTAGATTATGCTATTAAACTATAGAATGACAGTCTGAAGGGACTGGATCTCATCAGTTATATGCTTTAGAGTACATTTTAAATAACTTCATTTTAAGAGACACAGGTATATTTGATTTTGGAAGTATATAGAAGTAGCTCACAAATTGTGCCATGAACTTTTAGTTCTTAAAAATTAAATAAATAGAATCAGTGCTTAATATGCACATTTTCATTAGAACAAGCCTGATTTGAAATGTCACTTACCTACTATTGTAAGATAATGGGAGAATAATGAGAAATTAAATGTAATCAAGTTGGCTGTGGAAACAACGTTTGTTAATAATAGATATGTTATTAAGAAAAGTAAAGCTCACTGAATTATTGTACTTTTCACAGAACTAAATTACTAAAATGACGTGATGTAGTCACATGACTTCTAGGAAAAGCAGATTGTAGCAGCAGGGACAGTGTGCTCACATGCCCAGTTCTAGGGCTGACTTGTGTCCAGTGCTTTAGATAGAAAAATTCTGTTTGATTTACAGCCATCACTTAGAGCTACATAGCAACTACCTAGATTCCTGAAAAAAAATTAATGCCTGAATAATATCCACACTATTTTAGTGTAAATATTTGTAATGCAGTGCCATCTAGGAGCTAAACAACTTAATACTCCACAGTTCTGGGATTTAAAAGCCTTTTTTTTTTTCTTTTTTTTAATTTATAGGCTAGAGTTTGTGGCCAGAATCTTCTGCTTGATTGTGGTTTTAATCTAACCCAAGGAAAAATGTAATAATATTTTTTTGTAAAATCCCATTAATCTGTCAATTATATTCATGACATAAATCAACCATTCAGTATTTTCTAGCCTATGATTTTTTGCAAGAAACAAAGTAAGAAGAAAAAGTCTTGCCACTTTAAGATGCTGCTCAAATAGTCAAGTGTAAATCTGAGAGTAACTGGTTAAGATCCAGAAACTTTTCTGTCTACAGTTCAGATGCTATGAACCCAAGATGTCTTTGCATTAGTGGCAGTACTTGACCATCCAGTAACATTACAGTGTTTAATTCCAAGTTCTATGTTTGAGTAACTCAGTATCTGCTATTGCTGCAGGATTTGTCCAGTCTTGTTTTATTGTTTTAATTTTTTTTCATTTCAGAGAAGTTGGAAAAATACAAGCAAGCACTATTTACAGATACTGATTTTGTTATACTTAATTACTGTATCAAGGCAATACATAATTGAATTTTGAATGTGGAATATGAATGTGTCCTTGATGGTCTTTCTATGATAGGCTCACATGAAGAAAAACAAGATTTGCAAAGCACTTTGAATAACAGTGTATGAAGTACATTATGCACTCTTAATGATGAGACAGTTTTGCACTGTAGGATCATTTCATCATACATTATCCATGAGCAGCTCAGTGCAGATTTTATACTGTATCTTAAAAGTAATGCTTTTTTTTTTTTTTTTTTTTTTTTTTTTTTTGGTGGCAGGAGTCTGTAAGCCAGGAATTCACAGGAATAGGAGACGAAGAGCAAGCCCCTTAGCTAGCATGACTATATGTACCACACTCCATCATATACCTAACTGTGTTCAGCATACTTTTGACTACATTATGTTATTCAAGAAGATTGTTGCTAGCAAATAGAAGAGGCAGTTTTACCAGTACAAGTCCTACTAGTTTGTTAAACACTACCTGAGTGTTTTCTCTGAGAGAAAAGTCTTTAGAAGGGGTCAGATGTAATTATCTTAAGCTCTGTTATTACTGCTTGGAGCTAGTTCACATACGCAACATCTATGTACAAAGACTTTTTGTGCCATTCATATGATTTCTGCTTCCTAAATGTTCCAGCGTTCTTAAGCCTCATCTTTTTAGTTTTTAAAACTTGAAAACTGATATTAAACTTTATTAAATCTTTTGGAAGCCCTACAACCTCCAAAATCAGTAGTCTTATAGCTAGAGACAAAAGGTATTATTTCCCTGAAAGAAAGAACCAGGGAAGACAAGTAGGGAGATGGAAATTCATGAAAATCTCTACTTTATAAAATAAATAAAATTGTTGCATTATTTTCATCTTGTTTCTCTTTTCATGCATCTTTTCCACACAATCTTCTTCGTGAAGGTTTCCTTCTTTTCTTTTATACATTTAGAAGGAATTATATGATAACCTTGATTGGATTATATGTTTTTGCATAGCCAGCAGGTCCAACTGTACAAACACTAATAAAAATTCACTACTAACTAGCTAGTACCTGATGCCCTGAGTTGCTCTGTATCTTTATCTCCCACTGCATCTGGCTGTAGGCTGGCAGAGATTGAGAGCTGTGGCCCTGGGTTAATAACACTCTGAGATATGTTCTTGATGCTGACATAGCTTCTCCTGTGGAGAGAAGCTTCAGCTGCGCTTTAAAAAGATCTGTAATTTATGATTAAAAATATGGTTTGAGTCCTTTTATTTCAAAATTTTTATTTTGGACCATTATTATGTATTTTGGATGTCAAGCCTGGATTAACTAATAACCTTTCTGAATCCAGCAAATAAATATTCTTCTTTGAAAATTTTTTCGTGTCACTTATGACTTCATTAATATAGTGACTTTAAAATCTGTTTTACTTGCAGTAATGAAGAATACTGCAGAATATGCAGTATCATTCAGACTGATTAGTGAAATGGATTACCAGATTAAACACAGAGTAAATTAGAAAATTAATAGTCTTTGAATATTTCTTAATTTAATTAAAGGTTTAAAAATCTTACATAATTTGTCATTTTTATCAACTTAACAGTCTCTTTTTTGTGAAAAAAGTAGTTTACAGAACTCTTAACATCTTTACTCCCTTTTCATCACAGCTTAGATGAGTACAAAAAGGGAATGTTTCTCACATTCCACAATTACTCTATGACTATTCTTCATATCAGGAGATTAAAACAGGCTTGAATTGCACAATGAGATTTTAAGCTGTGTTTTTGAAACCACAGGGTAGCTACCTGCCCCATTTTTTTTTTTTCATTCATATCACATAAGGGTCAAAAGTACTTAGCAGTCATCATAGAATTATTTAGTGCTCAGGGAAGGAGGAGAAATAATGGACTGATATGTCATGCTAACACAACGTCTGTGAGCAAAATTATATTGTAGTGTGAAAACAATATAGGCTATCTTACATGGAGTGAAAACTGATACTCAGGATAGCAAGATATTCTGTCTTGTAGCGTGCATGCCAAGCCATTAACATTGCATCTTCCCACTGTGAGAGTTCAGAGCCACTGACTCACCTTTATGGAAGATGCTCTAAATTCCTCTCTGAGTAAGCAGCTCCCACTGAACTCCCAAATATGCCTTCTCAGTGCTTGTAAGTAAGAAGAATCATTCCTGTTCCACAAGACAGCATCAAGAGTAGGACCTTCAAGTGGATTCAAGAAGCATATATTGAAAATGTTATTCAGGATGTAAAAAAAAAAAAAGGTTACAAATAATTAACTAAAAAATGATGGTATGCTGCTTCTGAAAGTATGAGTAGCTAGAAGGCATGCTGCTATATCCACCCGAGCTAGGCCTCATGACAGCAGTTAGTTAAGTTAGATGGGAACATATGAAAGCATGAAAGTGGTTAAGTGGACTGTAAAAACTGAAAAGATCTGTTCTACATTATTTTGCATTCTACATATTATACATATTATATTTTGTATTCTACATATTTATGCACTTAATCTGGAAATTGCTACCAGTTCATAGCTATAATGAAGACTATATAGAAAACAATGACCTAACTCACACCTATGAAAATCCAGCAGAGAAGGAGAGCTGAAAACTGTGAAGTTTTGTTTTGTTTCTTTGGCTTTACAGCTTTTTTGTCTGCTTACTTCCTGGATTCTACAAATAAACTGAATAGCACTGGTTTAAAACAGTGGTTCTCTACTTATGCTCTTGCAAGGTTAAGATCTTCAGAGTTGTGTAAAGTGTATAGGGTGTTCAACTACCATTTTGAATGTAAAGATGAAACCACAAACACTTTGGGTATTTGACAGTGGTCCAGCATTTTGGCTTAAAACTCAACTTTGTCTGAATATCCCACAGCATAATTACAAAAATGACATGGGAAGTATTCATGTTGATCAGGTCAAGAAGCTGTCTAAAAGTGGAGTTGGTCATTTCTGTAGAGGAGAAGTTAAATACCAGATGATTACATATGTATGTTTTAAGTTGAACATGCGTTAACAGTAGCTTCTATCATTCTGCAGAGCTCTAGTATTGCTTTTGAATGCAAAAAGGCAATGTAACGTAAAGATGGGCATGGTTGTTAATGGCTTGTATTAGCTGGAAGCTATAAAATCATCCTAGTACTCTGTTAGTGCTGGAATAATAATTTACCAAGACAATTACCACATGGTGGAATTTTTTGCTCCTCTAATTCAGTGTTATTAATAATGAATAAAATTGCAATTTTCTCAGGTTGCTAGGGGCAGTGGGGAATTATTTCAATGAATATTTCAGCACATTAGTTTAATCATAGTTCCACAAAATTCAAGTGGGCAATATTTTATACTTCTAAGTTCAGTCTGCTAAGGGACCATAGTCATTAAATTGCAAACTATTTGCGCTGAAGTCCATTCTATGATTTACAAGCCTTGTTAAAAACACTGTAAAAGAAAGCAAGCTGTGCCATTAATACTTGTAATTTGATGCTGCATTTGTTAATGGGCTCAGTGTGATTAATGTTTTTAGCAGCAGGCAGAACACTTTGAGACAGGCAGTGCTGAGGTTTATAATACATAAATGCATGTAAAGAAATGTTAGAATATTGTAAGTTTTAGTAATATATGTTTTTACAAGATTATATTCCTGAAACAGAAAAGCAGCAGTGAAGTTATCGTATGAAAATATGATTCAAGCTGTGGTAGGTGCTGATGTGTGTGTTCTTTATTTCACAGCCAACTGCACGACTTCTGGCGCTTGGATTACTGGGAAGACGATCTGCGCCGGCGGAGGCGATTTGTTCGCAATGCTTTTGGGTCTACTCATTCTGATGCTCTTCTGAAAGCTGCTGTGGAATATGGTCAGTACCAATTCCTGCTTAAAAATATATCTTAACGATGTTTTCTTCATGTCCATGAATCCCTGAGAATCACGTCCTTTCTTTTATAAGGATAGTACTAATTCCTAGAACAACATTTTCTTAGAAAAGGAATTCTTTCAATTCTGTCACTTCGGTGAACCAGAAGATGTGAGCTTGTGAGCTGTTAAATTTTCTAGTCCCCAAGAGGTTCACATGGCATTCCCAGACACTAATTTTGAGACGCTGGTAAAAGGAACCAAACTTGTCTCTCCCAAGTGACAGAATTAAACTGTTAAGCCATCAAACTAATGTGTCATAGCAGTTCCATTGGAGACCTCTCATGAATAAGGACTTAACTGCTTTTAAAATATATCAGATGTTTTTATCTTGGTGTGTGTACTCTTAGCCAAAAACATATTTTTTCTGCAAGTCATGAAATACCTAAGAACTTGTTTAAAAATATTTTTTGAGGATGCTTGTGACAGAATAGATTACTGTCCTCATAAAAGCTACAGTCTGAGAATTTAAGAATTAGATGATGATTGATTTTCAGGGAGAGATAGCTGAAGTATGAAAGAGGAGGGAGAAACACTCTCACAGATTCCCTTATAACATCTGCAAGTCCTGTACAGCAGACTGAACCTGAATACTCCAGAGAACTAAAGTACATTTACTTCTCAGGCTTAAGTTGTGTGGCTCTCTAGTATATCAAAGATGGGAATATTTTTAAGAATAGTAAAATACTTTTCTGTCCTTTAATCTGTAGTACAGGGGGAAAAAACAAACAAACAAACAAACAAAAAACAGATAATTTAGCATTTAGTAGTAATGTTTTACATCATATCTGAAAAACTGAGGAAAGGGAAGTAATTTGCCTGAAGCAAGTTATACCTTTCAGTTGATACACAGCCAAGGACTAATGGTGCCTGAGGTTCTGAATATGATAGATGTAAGGCTAACCCTACATATTTCACCAACTTAGCAGGTTGCTGAAGTAAAGAGAGGAGATTTTACGAAGGTTAAACATGTGAATGAGATTCTGCATGTGCAGTTATACTAGCTAGTGTAATTTAATACTTATTTTAATGTGGAGGTTATCATGTGCAGAACTTGAGGACATAAACTGTTCACCAGTTGGGTTAAGTCATTTCCCCTAGGCATACACTTGCCTCACACACGTTTCACAAAAGGTTATTTTATCCACAGCCTTCCAAAATGTCAAAATAGAGATCTTATCAGAAGCAGATGCTAATTTCACTGTTGCTTTTGGAAGAAAAATAATTAACAAAACTATGTATGATGTTTCTGCACTATTCAGGCACAAAAACTCTTTAAAAATACTTTCACTTCTTAGTAATTTTAATTTTAGATATTAAACTAGCATTGAAACAGGAAGAAATCTGACTTAGAAGCTATCATGAAATTTTAATAGATACTGTCCATCTTTTTGTTAACATAGGTGGCCTTTTTTCTTGCTTTTATAATGGGAATATTTTATCTTTGGGATAAGATTGTACTCAGAAGATTTTGGAAGAGTTTTTGTTTTGTTTTGTTTTGTATAATGAGAGCTATACTGCAAGTTGCACTTTAGTGGTTTCAGCATTTTGCAAGAATTGCCTCTGTTTATATAGTTTCCGTATTATGGTATTTCAGTGGAGGTGATGGCTGCCCAGTATGGTAGGGCTAGCCTGCAAGATAAAGCTATATTCAAAAGAAGCAGAGCAACTGAAGTAGTTATAGTTTTATACCTATGTAGTTTTCCATTACTTACCTATCAGTGCATTCAACATGCAAGAAAATTAAATGCTCAGGTATTTATGAAGGTAGTGTGCATCAAACAGATGATTGTGTAAAAAGTTTCAGTTGACAAAAGTTTCAAGAGAATTAAAGTAAAAAAATTCAAAGTTTAAATTTTTCACATATTTATCAAAATTAACGTGGAATTTTAAAGCAGCAGCTGGCTTTGAAGTTGTGATTCATGGATTCTATCTACATGTACTTACTTTTCAGAGGCTAAGCCTTTGGATTTTAATACTGAAACTTTTAGTTGACCTTTCCCTGTAAGAAAACATCCTTAACACTGATGTTATTTTTATGCCTCTTGGTGTTACTAATGAGTTGAATAATTTATGAGGTTGTCATGTGAAAAGGATTTGGTGCAGTTTGATGTACTTTTAGCCTCTGGTGTTGGAATGTGATTAATAAAGAGCTCTAGGCAGATTTTTTTTCCATAGGGCTTAACTTTCGTTGTGATTTTTTATTAGCTTTGTTTTTATAATTTTGTTTGGAACAGTTCGACAGTGAAATGCCCCCAGCTTCCACAGCTAAGCTTGATACCAGAATATAGAAAGAATTTAAATTATTTTTATAAATTGTTTTGCATCATTTTCCAGCAATAGATTTTTTTCCTGACCTCAGATACTTTGTTTGTGAGTAATAAACTATTCATCAAAGCAACATTTGTTGGGCTTTTGTTATATTAATAGCAGTTTTTCATCTTGACTGATACCTCTAGCGCAAGAAAATCTATTTTGAGCGTCAATAAAATAGTGGAAACATCTTATAAGTTTTTGTCATCTGCATTGACTGTCAGTTATCATCTAGGAATTTGTGCATAAATGTTACAGTAGAGGAAAGTGTAGTCGAAGCCTAAGTCAGCAAGCTCCCCCATATCTACGATCAAAGGCATCAGCTTAAATAGGTCTAATCAGGCACTGCAGAAGAGGGCGGGCAGTTTCAGCTGAGCAAAAATCACAGAGCGAGGATGACAAAATTAATCAGTCATTTCTTTGGCAGTAAATAATAAGATATGCTGAGGATTGCAGATGAGAGAATTTCCAGATTCCTTGGAGATGTGCCTGCTTAACACCTGATATATCTAAGTTTGTACAGCCGTCATGATGACCTTGATAAACAAAAAAGTTCTCTACAGCTACTCTAGTACTAAATCAGTGTTGGTGTTGGATTTACGGATAATGTGATTATATAACACTTGCAGTCATCAAGGGATAGAAAATTCTTGGAAATGAAAGCCATGTCTGAGATTTATATGTTTGTTTTAGGAAAGAAAAAACAAATGCTACATTATGTCTTGAAGGGCTTTGAAAAGAAGTGTTAGATTTAGCTGCTATGTGGCTTCTTACTGTAGGAAGCATTATCTGTGATATACTGTGTGGCAATAGTATTTAAAAAAAAATTTGCTGTGAGGCATGTGGGTAAAGGTTCTACCTATTTAACTACAGGATGTTTCTTAGCAATTGCATCCATGTTCAGGTTTCTGTTTTTCATGTGCGTGTGTGTATGTAAGTTCGTAGGTGTGTGTGTGTGTGAGTGTATGTATGTGTGTTCAAAGTGCCTGGAAGGTAAAAACAGTTCAAAACTGAAGATTTTTAACACATTCCTTTGGCTGTATACCTAGCTATCCTATGAGACTGTGGGTTTATCAGAGTCATAGCAGCATTTCCAGGAGAATAACTGGATATTTTTTCTCTTTGGATTAGTCTCTTCCATTTCTAACTATTTGATTTTAGCACTAGATTTTAATCTGTTTCATATCTGGACATAAAATTCCAGGACAATTATTTCAGCACTGTATCTGCCGTTCTCCTTTGTTTTAGTTAAATTCTTGCTTGAACAGATGCATAGATTCTTTAATCCCTTTTGTAAAGCTGAAGGGATGTTACTTCCTGTAGTATCAAAGTGCAAGGTATAAACTAGGAATTTGAAATACTGGAAGGTTTTTTGAGTTTTAATTTTGTAACGTCAATGGATTTTAAACAGTTCTTATTTTAAGTTTACATAGAGCTTTGATGTAATTTAACAAAAAATTAATAAAAATTGTGGTTTAAAAAGAGAGGGAACGAAAATTTTTGCGAGAGATTATAGAATCTATTTCTCTTCCCCAAATTTTACTACCAATAAATGCATAAAATATACAGACATGACCCAATTCACAGTGTTTCTGTACATGTGATGAAAGAACTGTCTCTTCCAGTTAATCACCTTAACAGTTTACAGTCACTGGATATTAGTATAGATGAGACACTGCTGTACCACTGTGGACAGTGAAATAGAGTAATATTCCACAAAGGTCAGTTTAAGAGCAACGTAGTGTATTTATTATCTTTGGTCCTTCAGCCTTTGAGCAGTATGTTCCATAGACCATTTCCATGTAGGAGGGATCCAAGAAAAGACACATTTTCTTTTTTGCAATGGATACATGGACATTAGTAACTCAGTGTCCATGTTCTAAACATAGATATGTAAGCTGGTCAGGCTGATCAAGTATTTCTAGCCTCTGTGCTCAGAAATATTTGGCCTGTTGAGCTGATTATCATGACAAATAAATAACACCTTTATAATGTAGTATGTGATACATGCAGGTTTTGAAACGAGGCTACAGATATATTCATTACAGTGATTGATTTCATACTTGCATATTTTAAGTTACTCATTTTATTATATAATAAGACATTTAATTAGCAACCTTATTTCAAGAGCAGTTCTAACTGAAATAGAATGTATCTGGCTCCTTCTGACAGTTGTCATTGCTGCTCTATATTTCAGCAAATGTTGTGTATCCTTATCATCAGAAATATGATTTATTATACAAACTGAGTTAAACACCAATTTCTGAAGTCTGAAATGTTCAAATCTGAAGTCTACATTCACAAAATCATCTGGAGTTCAACAGATTTTTAAAGAATTGCAGGCAGAATTCCTTCAGGGTATTGAAGGACTTACATACAGTAAGCTTCAACTGAGCACTACCTTAAAGGGTGTCTGGACTCCCTACTGTGGAACTGGAAGCCTGAAATCCATGAGAAGTTCTACTCAGGCTGGGGCTGTCATCAGAACAGGCAATCTAGTTGTCACTTGGGTCCTAAATTAATATTAAATTTTTGAGGATCCTCAATATCAAAGAAAATGCATTAAGATGTTTCAAGGACTGTAACTCTAGAGTGGCCTGTCAGTGCTGAGAAGTCCAGAGCGGCTGATTCCCACAGCTCCTGATGTCCATCTCCTCAACTGCTGGGCTCCCTATGTTCTGCAGTTAGTGGTAGAACAAGGTAGAGGCTGAACATTCCAGAGGAACTGGTAAGAAGTTGTTTTCCTTTATCATATACCAGATGTTGTTTCAGAAAACCAAGTATATTTATAAACAAACTTATCATGATGTTTTCTGGTGATTAGACTTTCTAAGAAATCAAAATGTTTTATGAACTGAATATGCTTAATTTCTTCGTCTCTGTTCAGAAGCCTTATAGTGGAATCAAATTCCTAACACTGGGAAGACTCAAAGCCCACTAAAAGATAATCTTCCTTCATTCTCTCAGTAATGTAGCTTTCAGACCTATCTTAAAGAGAGCAGTGTTTTATAAGTAAATAATGCAAATCTGGAAGCAAATTGAAGCCAGCTGATACAGGGTCATCACTTACCAAAGATTCACTAGCAGGCCCGCTAGCTGCATAAGAACATTAGTTATCCAGGCATATCCACAGTGAGAGCATGTAATATGTACCATGTAAGAGGTTAAAGACCACATTATGCTTTCAGTTTGTTCTAAGAACTAGTGCTTTCTATATATCTGTATGAACAGCTTTACTGTCAGGGTCATAGTAGAATCTGTAGAACTATTTCGAAGGCTACTTCTACATTTACTTTTTCTTCTAATCTGATCCAGATGTTCTTTAGGTACTCTTTGCTTAGTCCAGCAGAGACAAGGCTTGAGGTGGAGGAAGTCTTGTAGTTGTGTATAAATAAACATCTGCTGAGAGAGAATAAAAATGGAGCCAGATTCTTTCCAGTGGTGCTCAGTAAAAGCATTTTATTTTACTCTAATTGTGGAAGAATGGTGGAATAGTTTGTCCAGGGAAGCTGAAAAGTCCCCATCTTTGAAAGAACTGAAAACTCAACCAGCAGTGGTCCTGGGCAGCCTACGGTAGCTGACCCTGCTTTGAGAAAGGAGTTGGATAGACAATCTCAACAGAAGTCGTCTAGCCTCAAGGATTCTGTGATTCATGTTATGGAACCAAAGCTTAGAAGTAGATGGTTGCAAGAATTTTTTCCTAAATAATACTTTTAAAATACAAATCTACTTATATCTTGATGTTTAAGACTGATTTTACGTCTTGTCTTTTTTGCTTAAAAGCAAAACAGAGCAGAAAAATTTGATTGATAATTGAAAAGTAATCCTCTGTCACAAGTTACTTTAGGCTTCATAATATTTGTTTTGTGCAAATGCAGATTTGCATGTGCCTGAATCAGAGAATGGCTGAGGTAGGAAGGGTCCTCTGGAGGTCACCTGGCTCAGTCCCTCTTCCAGCAGGGTCACCCAGAGCAAAGTACCTAGGACCACATTCAGGCAGCTTCTGAAGATCCCTAAGGAGGAGACCTCACACCCTTTGGGCAGTCTGTGCCAGTGCTTTGTCACCCATGCAGCACATAATTGCTCCAGATTTTCAGAGGAAACCTCCCGTGCTCCACTTTGTGCCCACAACCTCTGGTCCTGGCAGTAGGCAGCACTAACAGAGCCTGGCTCCAGCCTATTGGCATCCTTATTTTCTTGTATTTATGAACACTCATGAGATCTTTCTGAGCTTCTTCTTCTTCAGGCTGAACAGTTCTAGTTATCTCTGCCTCTTCTCATACAGGAGAGGCCCTGTCAGCATATTTATTGAACTCTCTCCAGTATGTCCATGCCTCTCTTGTACTGGAGGCCCCAGGACTGAACACAGCACTCCATATTTGGCCTCACCAGTACTGAGTAGTCACCTGTCTTTTTCTGCTGGCAATATTATGCCCAATGCAGCCAAAAATACCATTAGCCTTCTTAGCAACATGACCACTTTAATGTCTCATGTTCAACTTGGTGTCTACCAGGACCCCCAGGTCCTTTTCTTCAGGTCCGTTTTCCAGATGGGTGCCCTCAGCATGCCCTGGGATTGTTACTCCTCTGGTGCAGGATTCTGCACTTTTCCTTGCTGGACTGCAGGAGGCTCCTGTCATCCTATTTCTTGAACCTATTGAGGTCCCTCTGGATGGATGGAAGCACAATCTTCTGTTGTACTGTACTGAAATTGAGTTAATTGTGACTGTTTTAGTTGCTAAAATGTTTCTGATAGGTTTTTGTTTTGTCTTGTTTTGTTTTTATTTATTTAGTGCACTATCCTACACTGCCTATAAAATTAGTCACACACACAGCATTATAAAATACTTTGTTCTGGAGAAATGCAAGTGATGACCCTTATCTCAGATAACTTCAGAACTAATACTGAGTAATGTCATATGTATGAACGTAAAAGAGAAATTGAAGAAAACAGAAGCCCCTGACTAAAAGTGAAAAGTAATTCGTCCCATACATACCCATTTTATTTTAGTCTGTAAGTGAACATAATTTGACAAGCAGTTTTGTGTAGTTTTTAAGAAATACCGTCTATTCTGTAGGCAGAAATCACATGTGTTATGCGGTAAGCATTTTAAGAATATTTATGCAGTCATTAAATTAATCCATAACAATGCTTCCATGTGTCATCAAGTAAGTCTCCTTTGTTCTTTACTCTAAATGTGGTCATGCTGCCACATGACACAAATGTGTAAGCCATTCTGCCTCACATGGAACACCATTTTCTTTCTGTTTTCTCTGTTTAGTTCTCTTTGTCTCCATTAGTTTAATTATCAGCCAAGTACTACTTGTAAGACAAGATGCCCAGTTTTAGATGTGTGATTTAATATTAAGAAAATTATACTGAATGTTGAAATCAGTAATATTCTTGATTATCTCTTTTACCTAAAATAATATTCTTATTGCACAACTTTCTTTCAGTATGTGAATTAAATTCCAAATCTGATCGTGAAATCTTTGATGTACTCTGGATGAGTTTACGTCCAAACTGTGTAGCTGAAGGAATCACAAAAGTATTTGTGGGTTTTTTTAGGTATAGCAATTTAAGATTTGTGTCTACAGCCTTATAATTGTAGCCCAACAGTGCCATCCACTGCTTCACCAAATAAACTTCCAAATATTTCATCCTCAGAGGTTTTTAGGGAAAAGATGACCCAGTAACAGTGTTTTGCTGAGATTTTAGATGGAAGTTGTCAGATATGGATGAAAATAAAATATTCTTTAAAGAGTTCAGTCCAAGAGTAAGAGCTTTCATTATAAGAGATTATTACAATTAGATTACTAATTGTGATAATAACTAAATCTAAAATATTGGATCTAACTTGGTCTTTCTAGTGCTTTGTTGTCCCCTCAAAGGGCATACATTTATTCTCATTAAATATATCTAATATTATGATGATCTCCACCTCAACATTTAAACTGCAGTGGAATTTGCTTAGACAGATTACTGAACTACTCTTTTTGACAGTGTCTGAGCTTCTACTATCTGACTAGGTAATGGGAAATTAGTTTCAACTGCATCCTAACAACTTCATAATGTCTAAATATAAGTTTTCTATTATCTGCCTTATCTAGCATAGGAATTTTCATAAGAGCTTTGTAGTATGTTTTTTTTCTGATTTTCTCAGATCTTGAATGTCAATATATTCAAAATATTCAAGCTTTTAGAAGATCCAAGTAGCATGTGAAAACTTTCTTCCCCAAAAACCTCTGTGTTGGATTCAGATGCTTTTCCTTGGAGATTTATCAGGTTATCTGGCGTGACATGGATTTTAGCGGCTATTATAGGTCTGAGCTAATAGATTCTACCACAAAACTTTTTTACTTTTTCCTAGGAATTAACTTAACTACTTCTATTTCTCACTTCAGATTGCCTCTTAAGGCCCATGACTCCTGTTTGATTCTTGAATTAATCAAATGGCCTGACCTGGCAACCATGCCCAAGACTCCAAAATCAGAGTCACTGCCAGTCTTAGAATTCTAGCTATATATTTTTCTTTTACACCATTATACTTACATGTGAAAAGGTCTATATCAATCTGTTCTGCCGAATGAAAGTAATTTACTTACCAAAAACAGTAAATTACTATGATGCAAAATGTTTCCAACCAATGTGGAGAGTTAATTTGTTCTATTTATTCAGTTCTATTGCTAATTGACAAAGAAATAGAAGTTACTGACCCAGGTATATTCAGTACATCTCATAGGAACATTTTGGAAAAACATTCAGTCAATGAAAGTCTAATAGCAGTCCTTCAGGATAGCTTTAATAGTTCAGTGACTGTAGCTCTTCAAACCCAGATTTTACCATGCACTTTTCTTACTTCCAGTTTTCAGCACTTGAAGACTCCATATTAAGGAGCAACACTTTAAACCACCTTTAACTATAGTTAAAACATAAAACATTACATTCTTATATTCTTCTCTCTTTTTATTCTTCCTCTTATCTTGACCTCAGGAGCTCATTCTACAGTACGTGTATGAAATGTGTGCGGAAATTCGTAACATTACTAGAAAAGTATGTTTAATAACATCCTTAGTGGATTAAAGAAGACAAAACTGCATCAAATGTGTCTAAAAATGCAAGATGAAATCTCACTTTTGCTTCTACCGAGGAAGGTTTTTCCTGAAGACACATAGGAAAGGCAGCTAGGACAGGAATCCAAACACATGGCTAAAATCAAGTGCCGTTAATTGCAGCCTAGAATCAGGAGATCATGTCATAGACTTAGAACTTTTCCTGCTCTTTGACTCGTGCCAGTAGGAGGCATGACAGGCTTTCAGGCAATGGGTAAAATATGTTGAAGTGACAGAGGTAGAGGTAGGTTCTGACAGTCTCTTTAATACGTCCTTGTCTTTCACAGAGTTTACAGAATAACCCTTTATAGTTTACAAAACTAAAGGAAATCATTTCCAAAGGAAAATATTTTACTATGCCAGAGTATTTTCACTCATCTTTTTATATTGTACTACTTAAAATTTGCCACTGAACATATATTCTTATTATATCACATCAAAATTATCATAGGGATTTTGTGTAATTAGCAAGATTTGTACACGAGAAATAAAGACATACATATGCACACTAGCAGCTCTATATCTGTATATGTGTAGTGAGTTCTTCAACAGACTTTATTTCATGTGTTCCTCATTTTATAGTCACCTTTGAAACACACTCAAGGAGTGCCTGTGCAGTGCAACAAACTGAAAGATTTTGTGAGTTTCAGCATTGTGCAAGGTGCAGACATAGATGCAGAATCACCAGAAAGCACTTTATTAAAAGCCAAACACACTGTGATGAAAGTTCTCAAATATACCACTGAGCAGCACGTCAAGAAAGACACTTAAGAATTCTATCGTCTAGCTTATTATACGTTCTCAGTTATATGTATAATTTTGTCTTTCATATCATATATGCTACATCACGAAGTAGTTTTTTTCTTATCCTTCCTGTATGTCTAAAGAGTCTACCTCCCTTTGCATTTCTGTGTAAACATGAGCATTGTCTACAGTACAGAAAATTTCTCAGCTGAGAAGACCATACATAATGCTCAAAGCATGTTTCATTGGTGTCTCTTTTGTCATATAATGCAAATTATTCAATTCTGTGTCTTAAAAAAGCTGATATTGCTCTCAAATAGCATCTCATCTCCACATTGAATAGAAAATGCTTCTTGAATCTTTGATATAAGATCAGCAATTTTGCAAGTATCCCCACAGTTGTATGGAAGCTTTGCGCTTTCTGCCAGTGTTTGCAGAGCAGAATGAAAGACATCACAAATACCACACTGCAGGATGATAGAAGATGAAATATAGTACCAATCTCCTTTCTCCTTTAATGCTGTCTGCTGCTAAGATTTCTGCAAGTTAATTTTCCTTAGTATACGTACATAGACCACAGACTTTCTACCTGGATGGCAATTACCATTCCTCTATTTCAGGGACGAAATAAGGAAAATCTTGCAGACGATCTCTGTGAGCTGTTTTGGTAATAGATCCTCAGACTCTGCTTTATCTCAGTGATATCTTTTATACCACTACTGTGATGCTTTTATCTGCTAAAGTGTATTCAAGAACTTTTCTAGCTGCAGCTATTTTTGTTTCTAAGTGTAGATATATCCAGTGTAAAATTCTGATCTTGATCAAGCAAATAGAAAAGTTTTGATTTTAGTTTTGCATTTTGGGTTCAGGAACTGGGAGCTCATGTTGTTACAACAGCCTGGCCTAAGTGGGATTGCTCTTTTTTGTTTTTGTTTTTTTCTTCTAGGATATAGTCCTTTAGCAAAGCCAAGAGTTAAACACAAATATTCCAGTGCTAGGGCCACACTGCTGTCTCGCAAATGTGAATATCCTGTGAGTGCTGCCCTTTGTCTGATGTTGCTATAGGCATTGATCTACACAGAAATAGAAACATTTCCTCCCACCAGTTACTGTTGTTGCTGAAGTGAAAATGATGTATCCCAGTTCTAAAGATGTGGGAATCCACGTGAGGATTAAATGAAATCTGCACAGAAAAAAAAAAAAAAAGATATCACTGCAGCATATTGAAACAGTTGAGACTGCACAGTTAAGAATGAATCTACATATTCTAGTAAGATTACTCAGTGGACAAATATATCGCTTATATGAAATGAGGACTGTCCTTTTAAGAAGGAATTCAGTAAGACATTGTGTCATTAATTGGAAATTTTGTGTGTGTAAAGACTGCATAAGGCCTTTTTCTTCATGTCTCAAAAGAGCTGAATTTTATTTGAAATTATTACCACTCCAGAGGGCAAAGATCATTTCAGCTATTTTGGCAAATAGTTATCTCGAAGCTTTTGAGTATTCCTTCTTTGAATAAGTAGTCTTAATAGAATTAGTATGACTATTTTACTGTGAGAATGAGATACCTACTATGAAATTATTCTGAACTTGCTACTTCTTCATTTTTTAGCTGTCTTATTATGTCTGTCTGTGCCTGTTCCAAAACAGCTGATCTTCTCTGTATCTGGAAACAAAACCATAAGCAGTGAGGGACAAAAATGCCTTCTAGCAAAGACACAGTCAACCGTTCTTTGACCACAGAGAGGAAGAATTAAAAAATTTGAAGGCAGACCACAAAACTACAGATAAATCTTTTATTGTAAACATCCTTAGGGTTGGACCAGTCTTAGTGGTTTTGGAGGCTCTAACTGTTTCAGTATTAGGTGTGGTTTAGAAATGTTGGTGTATAATGCCTCAGTATACGAGCTAAGATCAGGTTTCTCACATGCCAGAGCACTGCCATCGAGCAGCCAGTGTGCACCAAGCGTTTGTGTTTCTAAAAAGCACTTTGTTTCTCCTCAAGGCTTTCTCATTGTTAGCTTTCTCAATTAGAATTTTTGTGATAAGGAAGTGAAATTAAGGCTAGCATATGTGGGCACAATCCCACAGCACAGGGTGTGCCTTTAGGCTGACAACTTTGATCCCGTCTTTGGACTCTGCAAGCCGGTAAGAGTCAGAATATGGCTTTTCCTGTAGAATGTGTACATGCCTTAAGTATTTCAAACTTGAAACTAATCTAAAACTTCCAAGACAAAAGACAGGCCTGAATGTGAAGAGATTTCCTACTTTTCATTTATATGTTATCTTTAGGAAAGAAAAATAAAGTTTTTATCAGATTCCATTTCAAAAGGATAGAATTAATCATTTAACAGAATTATTTCATTGTTTCATTATCATGTCATACATAAACTCAATCCTCATTTCCTTCTTACCCTATTAATTATATTTTTCTATTGAAACAGTTTGGTTACCCTCTTCAGTGCCCTGTCTTAAGAAACCTTTGCTTACATGTGAATATTTTGAATTAATGATAAATGAAATTCCTTTTTGCTGTCAAAACCAAATTGTGAAAAAGCAGTGCATGGCTTTGAAAATCAGTACACTCTATTAGCAGACCTGTCAATATAAAAAGTGCATTCCATTTCCACCTCTTGCTCTAATAACCTTTTCTGTGTTACTCAGAGGCAGTTCACATAATCAGAGTATATTGTCAGCTTACTGGAGTTGGGGAAGCATGAAATGAAAATCGCGTTAATATTGATCCAGTTCTCTTACTTGCAAGTGTCCTTGATGTCCTTTCCACTGAGCAATAACCGTTGGTGTGATGTAGTTATTTTCCTGTCAGCTTATACTGTACTTTTGAAAAATGGCTGGAAATAGGAATATTTTATTGCTCTTAATTATTTTTCTTGTTTATCATTTGTGCCTGTTTAAGTGATCCACTGCACATCAGGAAATTTGGATTCTTTCTGCAATTTATCAAACTACAGTATCCACCGAGAGGCTGCATTTCAAACTGACAGGGATTTGTAAAGGTCATCAGTCGTGAAATATGAATCCATTCTTGTGTGTACGAGTTACAGTGGCAAACTACATCTTAATCCAAATATAAACACCTGACTGGTTTAAGTTCCATTGAGAAGGACTTCTAGCCGCAGTCAGACTGAGGACTGCCCTCCAGGAGTGTGGAAATGCCTTATAACATCTGTTCTGTCCCCCACTGGCTCTGTATGGTCAGTACCAAACCAGTGCAGGTTCACATTCTCAGAACACCTGAAATCTCAAATATAATATCAACAGCTTCTAAAAATTAATTTCATAGCCACTGCTGTCTTTAAGTAAGAAAAAATAGTGACCGTCCAGCATAATAACTTTGTCTTTATTTTTATATGGGGCCTTTTATATTCATAGACAACACTTTGACTTTAACCGCAACTATTTGTTGTTAAAAAAACCCTCAACCTCTTTTAAGAAGCACCTTAACTTTCTCCATGCCCTTATTCTTGGTCGCCTTGTTGGTGTCAGTCTCATTTTTACAATGCAAACATTTTAGAATTTATAAGAGGAAAATGTGTACAACAGTATTTATTTACAAATGACTCACCAAAATAAGGCTGTGTGACCTGATGTTAGATACAAATAAAAAATAAGAGGGAAAAATAGTTTGAATGTCTCTGATTAACTTTTCGGATATTCACCTATTAGAGAATATAAAAAAAAATGCAGTTTGCTTCTACTTTCAATAAGAAGCAATTTCTAAAATAAACAAATGTAATTTTTGATTTTCACACGATTTTCATAGTTTTTCTCCCTCATTTCTTCAAAGATCTTTGATAATAAAAAAAATGATTTAGAATTCCTCTGTCTTTTATTAAATCTATTAAAACCAGCCCTCCTTTAATAAGAGTCACTTCTCCAGTTGTCTAGGGAAACTAAATTATACACCAGTCAAAGGCACCAGTTTTGGGAACACATTGCAATTTAAATTGCAGCCCCAGAAGACACAGGTGGGGATAGTTCATCACGATGGTTACGGTGCTCTGCTCCTGCAGGGCTCCTGAGCAGGCACAGATACCTGCCCTGCTCTTCCCACCGGGTGAACCAGCCCCATTCAGAGCCAGCCGCTCTGAAACCATGCAGAAAGGCATTGGGCTGGCGGGGGGGTGGTTATCGTGTTATTATTAAATCTTGCTGGATATTGTAGAGGTCAGTTTGCAGACTGCCAAGCAACCATTCTCCGTAACTGCAGCTGCTGAGAGGGTCCCGCTGTCTAATCGAGTTAGTAAAGATTAACAATGAAAGCAGGATTTTAAACTGTTATGATGTATAAAGCAGGAAGACGATCTCCTCAAATGTATTATAGGTATTTCCACGCAATAATCATGCAGAATGAATAATAATAAAAAAAAAAAAGGTGCATAATAGTGTTGTAGTTTAATTTTGAGTACACATGAGCTTACTGTTTCTGTAGAAGTTACCATTTGTACAAGAAACAACAAAAAATTCTCTTCCAAGAAAAACACTATTGATAAATTACATTTTACCTATGATACAGTTTCATGGTTCACATCATCACCTATAAAGCAGTCTCCTGTGAGGAACTAGATCTGTATTCCTTTATTTAATAGCACGTTAAAAACTACCTTAGAAGATTAAAATTCAGCAACAAAAGCAACATTCTACGAGCAGTGCGTATCAGTGATCTGTAAGGAAGAGAAAGCAATTTTACCCATAAAAGTTTCTGAGGAGACCTAAGCTTCACAAAAACTGTACTTTGGATTCTATAAAAGAGAGTTTTTAATTAAATGCAGCATTTTACCATAAAGAGAACAGACTTTACTTATGTCAAAACTCCCCTTTAGAAGCCGCATAAAACTGTAAAAGACAATATATGAAAAAGCTTTCTTATAGAAAAGAAGAACACCATCCCATGGAGCAGATTTCCAGATGTTTGGGAACATTAGAATTTCCTGTCAGTATATTTAGGTAACATTAAAATGAGGTTAACTTTCCATTCTGCCATCTCTCTTCAAAGATCAAAGAGCCCTCACTGCATAAATTGCCTTATCGGTAATTCATTGAAGTAAACTATGGAAACAACTTTATAAGAAGCAGTAGTCTCCTTTTGTTGGTTACAGTATTACCAAGCAAACTTTTTTTAAAATTAACCATGCTATTACCTCACTCAATACTACATGCAGGAAAAAAAATGAAATTAAAATGCTCTATTTGAATACATAGAATGTATTTAATATAATTAATATAATTAAATGCACAGCACTGAAGGGAGAGTCAGAAAGTCCCTTCCTGTGTTCAACTAAATCGTGGTAATTAAGGTAAAATCTAATGAAGTAAACTTACATGAACAGAAATGTAAACAACAGTATCTTTTTATTGCTTATTTTAAAATTTTAGACAGGGACACTGTTTATGGGATTGGACACTTGCACAGCCTTTGAAGTTCAGATTTTTAGAACCTGCTGTGACTTACAGAATTTATTGGTTTAATCTTTATGTTTTGGGTAAATCATTAGATTTTTGTTCTGTTTTGGTTTTCAGTCAGCTTGCTAATTTCTTTCACTTTTTAAGGAAGATTAATGGTATGTGAAGAGAGATTAGTAGATCTGCAGCAATGCTGCACAGGTTTACTGCGCAGCTCATAAAATCTTTCAAGAATATGGAAGTTGAGCTTTTGTAGATGAGTGCTAGCTGGTTTCTTTATGTTAAAGATGAGCGTTAGTTACTGTGAAGCTACTGTAGGTAGCCAGTTTGAGCAGTGATCAAGAAGACAACAGACGTAACAGAAGATGTTTCTTTTTTTAAAAATGCCGTATTTATCTTATACGTACATTCTTCCAAAATACCTTTCAGGAAGGACCTTCAAATTTCAAGAAATTAGAGCATAACTTCAGCTGTACTTATGTTTCTCCCAAGTGACATATTTCCATGAAGTTATTTGCAAATTGCTATTTTAAGAAATATGTTGCTGCTTATTTAATGGTTTCTTTCTAAGCCCTAGTCTAGATAAACATATTGTAATAAGGAGCTTGATTCAAGAACTGATAGCATCTGCCAGTTCCAGTTCTGTGTGTCCAATTGTTAAAATGGTGCTTTCTTCAGCTTATACCTAGTTCTTTGAATCATTTTATAATTAACTGTGTCTTTAAAATAGAAACTTCTTGTGTCCTGAGAGCAATTTTAAATGAATTATCTGGAAATGAATTTCATCTCATAGGAATTTTGCTGTGGCTTTAAGAAAAACATTTGAGTTCTGAATTTTACAAACATGTGGAAATATCAAATATTCATTTATTCTTCACTCCTTTTTATATCATTGTTAACAATACTAGACATAGTTTTATGTCATATAATATTTTATTCGGTTTGTTGTCTGGTTTTAAAGAGACAAGTTGTTTTTCTTTTTACTCTTATTTTGAGAGCTCCTCTTATTTTAAAACCTTTTTGAAGTCATCTTGAAATATAAAAATAGAACATCTGTGACAGATCTGTTTTGGACATATTTCACGTTTCAGGATCCAAGGAGATCTGGTGGTCTGTGGTATTCGCTTGTTAATTTCTTGATGAATGGGTAGAAAGGCCAAGAAGTGCACTCAGTACAGCACGTCTTCTGAAGATAGATGATCTCAAATAAATTCTATTCCCAATCAGTTTTTGATTTGTTAGGTGTTAAACCATTTCTTTGTAAGGACAGTGTTTACAAGCCTTGTAATGAGACAGCCCTGTGAGACCCTACTCTTCTTGCTGTAATTTTGATAAATGGAACTCTAATTCATAAAGGATATAGTGATTGAAGGGCAACTCTGGGTCTTGTACACTTTCATTTAGATAAATGTTTAGTACAGTACAGCAAAACTGAGGCACACTCAACAAAGTGATAAATTTAAACAACGGCCAAACCAGAGCCTTTTCCATCATGAGAAAGAAGCACCATTTACTATATTTCTTTCAGATAAATGTATGTTTAATATTATAAACCAGAGTGGATCTTAAAAGCATTTGTCTTGTTGCTAAGCTCCAAATTTGCCAAACTAATTTAATGCATTCTACACCATATTGCTTACATGGGTGTATGGCAATATTTCTGTACTCTGGTTGCTGGAACTCTCATCACAAGAGATTTAAAATGCGCTGAATTTCAGGTGCTTCTGCTGATGTATTGTAGTAATCATTTGGGACTTTGAACTTTTTTCCAGTAAATTTAAAAATATCTCTTTGTGCGTAAATAATGTAAAGGACAGTCACTAATCTAATCAGTTGCTACAGAAATGACTGATGCTATGATTATTCCAGATTAGAATTCTGGAAGCAATTCATTTGAAAATCACCACATCTTATAAAGTGCAGAAACTTTCATAACACTCACTAGAAGGTCCGTTACAGCACATTACTCCTTTATGCCAAAATCCCTACAATTCTTGCTCCTTTTTAGGAATTAGGAAAAAAAAATGACTTATTTGTACATTGGGTGAATAATGACAGGTAGTTACACTAAATAGTTAACCATATAAATGAGGTAAAGATCACAGCCTATTTCTGAACACAGCAAAAATATAGGTATACCAGTATAGATATTTACATCAATATTGTCTTTATCCCTGTGAGAATCAGTGTGGTGCTAATGGAGAGAGCAACAAGTAGGAAGACTAAAGACATTGTCCTTGATTTTGGTCTTAGATCAAAAATTGTTTTTCTTCTTGTTTGTCTTAACCGTGCTCTGTTGTTTCAGGATAGCAATTTGGATAATAGGAATAATACACAGAAAGCTAATATTAGACTGTTTAAGATGGGAGACTGTCTCAGCTTGTGGTAGAACCCGATATCAAGCGGCATATTTACAATGATCTTCAGAGTAAAAACACTAAAGAAGAAATATGCCCCCAGTATTTTTATTTATTTGCTGCGACTCTCCTGTGTATGAAATAATTAAAAGAATCCTGTGAGAGTGAGAGAGAAAATTACAACACCTTCCCCACTGTTTTTAATAACAAAACTGTCTGACAAATCAATTCAGGTCCATGCATGTATCTCCACTAATCTATCTACTTACGATGTTCCAGTTAGCTGTCCTGTCTGCACACGAGGGCATGAGTTTTAATAGAGAAAAGAGATAAAAAAAGAGGAAGCTTTCTACCTTATTATGAGCATGTAGAACTGAAAATAAAACTAATGACCTCTCCTCAAAAAATAAGTAAACACTGTGTAGATGTCACAGTGGTACATGAAAGCTATTTCTGAAACAAAAACTATGATTCTATCATTCGCCACACTGTGATTCATTTCCTGATCATCTGAGGAGCACAGGTAGGACCTTCCCAAGACATATGATGATATATCATCTGCCCTAAGAAGCCATCAGTCTGAGCGAAAAAAAAAAAAAGTCAGTTGTGGACAAGAAGAAAAGGTATAACCTTCCTGTGGGACAAGGGCAAGAGAGTTGATTGTCCCCCTCTACTCTGCCCTCGCAAGGCCCCAACAAGAATACTTCATAAGAAAGATGCAGATCTGTTGGAGTGGATTCAGAGGACAACAAAGATTATCAGAGGGCTGGAGCACCTCTCCTATGAAGAAAGGCTGAGGGAGCTGGGCTTGTTTCACGTGGAGAAGAGAAGGTTCCTGGGAAACATCATTGCAGCCTTCCAGTACTTTAGGGGAGCTTTATAAATAAGAGAGAGACTGACTTTTTATGCAGTCTGATAGTGATAGCACAAGGGAGAATGGCTTTAAACTAAATGGGGGAAAATTTATGTCAGATGTTCAAAAAAAATTCTATACTCAGAGAGTGATAAGACGTTGCAACATGTTGCCCAGGGAAGCTTTGGATGCCCTGTCCTTGGAGACACTCAAGGCTGGGTTGGATGACGCAGTGGGCAGCCTGAGCTGCTGGATGGCAGCCCTGTGGATGGCAGAGGATTGGAACTGGATGGGTTTTAACGTCCCTTCCAACGCAAGCCATTATTTGATTCTGTGATTCTTTGAATTTGCACATGGTTGGACTGGATGATCTTGGAGGTATTTTCCAACCTCAGTGATTCTCCGGTTCTATGTCCATATACAAATATTTTATTGTCCTTAAAACACACAAGTACACATCAGAGTCCCCTCACCATGCACGTACTTTCTGAACCTTATGTAGCCTACGTTGTTGTTACTGTAAATCGAGGTATCCTGTCTCCTACTCCGCCTTCCTGTCATTCCTATCTCCAAGGCCAAAATTTTGAATTCCCAAAAGCATTTCCTTTAATTATAGCAGGTGGTTTGAGCTCCAAGGTGTCCATCAGAGGACATCAGGAACCCAAGAGAAATTCCTAATGAATTTCTTTCAGGTTGAAAGCTAATGGAAAAACATAGAGCATAAAGCAATCCAGTAATTAAGAACAGGAAAGTCTTTGTGAAATATTTTCTTTTATATTCAAAATATATTTTGAAGGACAGACTAAGACTGCTTATTTTTTAGGCCTTGATGACTCCTTGAAAAATGTTTTTTTCCCTTTTTTTTAATAAACATTAACATTATTTTTTACTACTTGACTTAGATTGTTTTAAACGTTATTCTGCTATAATCACAACATTTGTAACTTATTTTAGGCAATGAAGAAGATGTAGTGAAGTCCAAGAAAACTTTCCGAAGTCAAGCTGTGGTAAATCAGAATGCAGAAACAGAGCTTATGCTTGAAGGAGATGATGATGCTGTTAGTCTACTGCAAGAGAAAGAAATTGACAACCTTGCAGGTAAAAATGATTTTTCATTCCATCTAGAATAAATGTCAAAAGGCTCATTTTAGCTTGTTAATTCTGAACCTTTGCAATTACCCTCTTAATATTGAGAGCTAAGTATACAATTACACTGAGAAGACATTATTTATTATCTAGATATATTATGATGTCCTGCTTTCATGAACTGGGGGAACTATTTACAAAACATGTTCCTGTTGCTCAATCTTTCAGCAGAGATGTGAGAAATAACCAGTGCTCTTATTGCTGCCTATGACGTTTTGTTGAAAATTTCATTGAAAACCACTATGGAACATTTCTAATTGAAATGGAAGTGGGAACTTAATTCCACAACTCAGTGTTCTGTGAGTCGATGTGGCTATGCCACTGCTGGCATCCACTGTTGTCACTGTGGTGTATTTCACCCCAGTAAGGGGAAAAAAATGCCTGTTGTAAATAGGGACTAAGAAGGAGCATGGCTGTAACCAAGGTATGAGCTTCATTAAATGGAATATGATTTGGGATTGAATATTCTGTAGAAACATTCATGAAATATCCTCTCTTGTCCTTTCTCCCAATGTGAAGGTCTGCAGTGAGGTCTCTGTTTTATCCAGGTTCCAGCAGGTTCTGTTGTAGCCCTGTCTTTAAGAAATATTATGTTTCCAGGGGAAGTAGTCTGGAAAGAAAGGCATGCTGGAAGTTGAAATTTCAATCTCCTCTCAGATGAGATAAAAATGTGAGAACTGTGAAATGCAGTATGGATTTTTTTTAGGTTAATTTACTTAGGAATACCTTTATTAAGTTACTCGATTAAGGGGAAGTTTAGTGATGTCTGAGGATTCTTTTCAGTATAATTGAATTTCTAAAATAGCTATCTTTCTTTGCTCTTGCATTTTCTTCTGGTGCCATAGTGGAAATTTGTAGCAGAGATTATAAACGGATGTTTGAAAAAGAAAAAACAAAAACAAAAAACCTTAAGTGGAATTTAGTCTCATACTTTGAAACTAGAGCAGAGGGGAAGTAAATATTTTTACTTGGGCGCAGCCTTCAGTATATGATTATCATAGATAATATGTTGATGTGCTTTCTCAATCTGCAGCTAACTATTGCTGAAACGCTATTGTTTTAAGTTAATAAAGCAACAAGGCAAGTAGGGCCGTTAATGGGATAATTTGATCAATGTCCCTTTCTCCTTTAGAAGGGAAAACTCGGAATTGTTTTGGCTAAGTTCTTGTATCTAAAAGCACTGATTCCAGCTAAAAATGCATACCATTGTTATAGCTTAAGGGCTGCAATAAGCAATTACATTCAAGTATGTATTAGTACAGCAAAGTGCTCGGGAAAAATTCTTGCCCAGTCTGGAAAATCTCGCAGTCAGCTCTGAAGCTCTCAGACACGCCCCCAAGATTGCCTTTTCAGTTAAATCAGCAGTCCCTATACCTACATCCTTCCAAAAATAATTAATTAGTTAATGAATAGAATTCTACTGCAGTGGTTCCTTAAATATTTCTGTGAAGTGTGTACATCTTACCAGAGATCACTGTGCAGACAACATTCCCTGCTTATTTACGACATAGTACAGCAATTCTAGTCCTTTGCTTTTACAGTCTGTATAAATTGGGAGATATATAGGTATTAGCAAAATAGAAATGATAGAAATTGAAACAAAGCAACTTTCCAAATATTGAGTCCCAGCAGTGTCAGCAATTAGTCTTTTGTGTTCCCCATCGGCAGTGTGAAGGAAAACAAAGTGCTTCCAAGTGAAGTGAGGTGGTATGATATTGGTGCTATATATGTACCAAAAACTGTGCATTTCCCCAAAAGAACCCACATTCCTTGTTCTTACTGTCTAACTGCAACCTTCCATATTCAACTGTTGCTCATTTTTGAAGTAGAAATATTGTTGAAAGTTAATAGTCATACCCAGTATCGTAAGTCTTGTGCAAATTTTACCAATCAATAGGTAATCGGTTTTGCCAATTAATCTCCATACCCTGTCTGTTTTCTTGCATGGTTTTTCCTTTGGAGAATACTGCTTTCTACAGTTTTCAGTATATACAGTGTGACTCTGAAACTTGAGATCAGTAGCTGAAACCAGGAAAATCAGTGGGCAAGGAAAGTGAGTTTTATGCCAAAAAAATTTAGAACAACCTCTGACAGCTCTGAAGAGCAAGTCCCAGTAAAGTCTGTTCTTAGCTAATTCTGAAAAGTTAATGTTGATTTGATGTATGTGATCTGGACATTTTTTAGATATATCAAGTTATGGTATATCACAACATTGTTTCTATCTAGTTAATGTCCAGAGTGGAATGACACATAGGAATTTCTATATTCAGATATGCCCTCAATTTAACTTTAAAGTTTAAATCAATATAAACTTGGTTTATATTTGTATTTGGATTGCCTCAATATAAGGGATAGGAATTAAACAAAATCATTATGAACTAGGTTTAAATTGATTTAAGATTGCCCACATTTAACTAAAACAATTTAACGTTGTTTATTCCATGAAAGTAAGGTAGCTTTTAAAAAGCCATCTTTAAGGTTTTAGAAAACTTTTAAGTAGAGGAATATAAATATTACAATATTTTGATATATGAAGTTAAAACTAAAAAAGGAAAGTCTGAAACAGATTGAGACTGTTCTTACAAAGTTATCTGTACATACCTTTTGTTCCAGAGACTCTTTATAGTTTTTCATCAACCATGTGGCACAAATCAATGTAAAGTTCACTTTGATAAATTACATATGGGATGGAGAATTTTTTAGATAATTATAGTCTGAATATTTTTATTATATAATCTTAGTACTCCATATGTTGTGATGGCAGTTAGTCAGATTTCATTATATTTAGTAGCATTTTAATAAAATATAAAAATCAGATTTCATATTATTATATTCTTAGCATTATGAATTCTAAGTTTGTATCAAGAGTTTTAACTGAAGCAGTATTTTACCTGTCTCACAGTATAATGAGTCTTCAAAAGTTGTTTTTCTTGTTTCAGCATTTACATATTAAAACATTCTACATTTTTCTGTTTCAGTTTTAGCTCCTTTACTTCCCAGACTGTTCACTTCAAGAGGCAAGTCACTTCTCTGTTAGAACTAATGACTGAGATAGCCCAGTCTATTCTAACAGTTTTCTAATTTATTGTGAGTCTATGATTAATTCAATCAAATCCAGTGTAGTGACTCGATATTACTAACTCTTCCTTCCTTTTCATTTTGATTTTCTAATGCTCCAGCAGAGCTCTCACTATTACCTTTTCACTTAAGAGCCTGAAAATGCAAGCTTGCTAACAGTTTGTCTTTTGCTTATTGATGATTTTTTTTGTCAAAATGAAAAATATACAGATGTATTCTAATATGAAAAGTTAGCATTCTCAAAGGGAAACATGTTTTAATTGGTAATTAATATTTATTAAAAAGAACGTCCGCACTAAAATAGATCATAGTAAATGGAAAAACATTGAATCATTAATGTTGTATGTATTTTACATTTTAGAAATACATTCTCTTTGTTGTGGAGTTGCAGATGGTTTGCTGACTTGTTTGTGCACATCTGAGAGCAGAATTTAGCCTGAATGTTCTGTACAAGTCATGTGACTGGTGGCGCTAGCAAATAGACCCAGTCAAGCAAAAGAGTCCAGACAAAGTCTTTTGGGACCCTCTAAAAAGTATTTTCAAGTTAAGAAGAAAGGAAATAAAGATACAAAAATGTGAAGCTTTGGCAGGCATCTGTCTGGTTACTTGCATAGACTCAGTCAGCTCAGAATCTGACTTTCTCCTAAGCCCTGGAGAATTACTCACAACACCCTTGCAAGAATAAATGCATTTTATTCTCTCTGTTATAGAAGAAGACTGAGCAATTCATCCAAATAAGCCCAAGGAAAGCCACTAACTGCATTTAATGACTCTCAGTCTTAACTTTTACTGCAGAATCTTCCTTTCTTCTTGAACAGATGTCTCTAGATGGAGGGAACCCCCCGACAGTGCAAATGTGCCAGGCAAGTCTGTAAGAAGCAGCCTAGCACTGCCTTGACTTTTGGCAACTTAAGTGTAGAAATCATTCTAGAAAGTAGCATTACCACTTCTCATAAATATGACCTTCCACCCAAGCCACCATAGGTAACTAATGCTCGTTAGCTTGAAGACTAAATGTGATATACGCTCTATCCAGACTTTGTGGTAGTGCGCTGAGCGTATTGACTTACTGCCCTGCACTAGGTCACGAGGATTTGACAGCTTGTATTATTATTAATGAGATATAAGACCTTTCACTTCCAGGTCATCTGTTTGAAGTCCAGACAAGACTGGTGGTAACCAAACATTATCAACATCTGTTTTGTGGCCTATGCAAAATAAGCCTTTTGTCTCTTTTCAGACAGAAACCATCATGATTTGAGCAATTTCCAATTGAAAAAAAAAAAAAAAAGAAAATTGACATTGACTTTATAGGAAATTGGAACTGTGCCCAAAAATTCTAGTACATAGAGCTACAGTTACAATTGTATGACAGTACCTAAAAAAAAAAAAAAAAAGAGTAAATAATCTAGGCCTTAGGGAAATTTTCTATTTCAGGTTCTAACAAAGGACTCATTTACATTTCTGAAATTATTTTGAAGCCTTGCACAGGGCCAGATGCAGTAATAAAAACACTAACACACCAAGGAACTGCATCCAAGGCCACAAAAATCTCACCAAATAAGTATTTGGAATGGAAAAGCTAAATAAAATCAACTCATCTTTATACATATAAATAAAACATATTTAATAATTTATCCATATATATATATATATTCAGATTTAAATATGGTAAAATATATTTTGGCCAAAGTCAGAGGCTGAATTTTCTGTACCAGAACTGAATAGCATGTTCTATCTCTAGGAAGAAAAGTCTGCAGTTTTTTTCTTGCTGATTCTTCAGGAGAAATGTAGGGGCACATTTTCAGAGCTTTTCTTCTGTTCCCTTCTCAAAATAATTCTCAGGTAATTAGGATCATCTCTGTCAGTTTTATTTGTGAAATTAGATGAATGGTGGCTTTCCCTAATTAAATAAAAGAACAATAACTTGGGCTTCTACTGTGTAGACAGATTTTGAAATTTGATTTTGAAGGAAAAAGGTGTCATTTTCTTGGCGCCAACTAGAAATAGTTTTGTTGCATCATTTGCTGTCAGAGTAATGGGTTGAAGGCATTTAGAGTATTTCCAGCAGTGAGCACAGCCCACCCATCTTAGGGAGAAAAGTAGAGGAATCATCCTCATACCTCTCAAGCTCCTGGAGGGCAAACATGAGAGTGGTTACAAGAGCAGTCTCATTTTGCCACTCCAACCCTTCTGCCACCTCCCCAGTGAGTACTCTTTGACAACCATATGGTGATGCTTCCTAATAATTCTCTCTCATTCTCCATCAGCTTGCACCTCTGGGGGCTTTCAGAGTCAGAGGTAGT